>MNCI01015097.1:226510-309838 GCA_015680685.1 Gnetum montanum
TCTCTCTCTCTCCCCCCCCTCTTACCCCCCCTTTTTCCTTGTTGACACATTGTATCCCTTTTGTATTATCCTCTTGACACATGGAGAATCATTTTCAATTAGGTTAACACACCAATCTAGTCTATCCATCTACTTTTTCAACCACTAAATATGCTATTTTTCCCATTAGATCTACATCAGGTAATGCATTGAAGAAGAAATAGTGTAACATAGCTTCTCATTAGAAGCCTTTGATTCTTTGTATACTTGGAATATTTTTACTAGGTTCATATTCTCTCATTTTCTTTATAATCTAGATATACCCTTTTTCAATTTTTTTATTTTGAGGTTTCATTTTAGATGTATCTTTAGTGTTTGTCTTTTGGGTTTTGCTTTTCCTAGATCCATCTTGTTTTAGATGTTTTAATACTACTAGTTACATGTACAGTTGTCTTTTTCTCATGCTATGTAGTGCTTTTGTTTATCTCACTTTATGTTATACGCATTTTCTCTTGGTTATTTTTCTTCTAGCTATTCCATGTATGCATGTTTCTTGTTTTACTTGATACTCACTAATGTTTGGTAAAAACGTTCATCTCAGATTGTCAAATTTTTCCCATGATCTAGAAGTCCCCTTTCAATATGAGGAATTCAAAAGAATAATTTTCCTAGACCATTTGGTGATCAAAACATTCTCTAGCTCAATTTCATGTTATTTTATATCAAATCTCATTATTACAATGATTCCTAATGTAAAATTATAAAGAGAGGAATTTCTATTATACTTCTCTAAACATTCTCTTTTCTTTAATTCTCTATCTTTTTTTCCACCTAGGCTATTAGCCTCTAAATCTAATGGGCTCTACTTTTTTATAGTTTTCCTAAATATAGACCCCATGAATTTTCCATTTTTTAATTTCTTAACCAATCTATGATATGCCTCAACTATTTTCTATAAGAGAAGCCATGATGATGAGTTGTGGTTGGCTATGTTGATGAGGCCTAGTTGACAAGGCCCCATTGATTGGGCCTTGTCTACATGGCCTCGTTGATGCATTGTTTCATGTGTTGATGCAAGGTCTATTTTGCTTATAAATATGCATCCACCAGTTGTAGTTATGCTATTAAAATTCATAGTAGTAGAAGATCCCTTGTAGTTTTTACATTTGAAAGTTAGAATATTTTCTTGAGAGCCTGCAGTAGGAGCCATTGAGTGTACAAATCTTTATTTGGACACTATTGTACCTAAGCACAACAATGTGTGCAATAATAAAGATGAACTTCTTAATAAACCTTTTAGTATTCTAGAGAGTTTAAATGCTTTATTTATGCCTTCATTTATTTTATTAAATATTTATTTAATTAAGCTAAATTAATCTAAATTAGACTTTAATCAATTAAGCTAAATAGATTAAGTACTTAAGTATGATTCATTCAAGCATAAACACGTATTCACTTGATAATCTTAGTAGCATTATTACTTGGTGCACTTAGTGGTGTAGTGCTTGGTAACCTAGCAATGGATATGTGGGTTTAGGATGTGTACAAAAAGTAGGACTAAATGCTTATGTTAGGAATAGTTAGAGACCAATTAGTTAGTTAGTTTAGATTAGTTATTAAATTACTTTATCTCTCTCTCTCTCCAAGCATCAAAGAACAAAAAATAGAAAATGATAAAATTCATATGCCTTGATTACACTTAACCATATCTTTGTACTTCACAAGTGTAATTGGGAAGACAACAAATGAGCTTGGGGTAAGATTCACTTCCTAGAACACTAATGCACCAAAACTATAAAGTCCATAGAATTTGATTGAATCATGCATGAACTCTTTGTGATTCATATGGTTGGGTGTAGGGGTACCCTCACCACTCAACATTGGTGCCATTGCTAGGAACATTATTTGTTAAAACATGTGCTATCTAGGTTTAGTGAACATTATTAATCTTGTTGGATGAACCCAAGGTCAAAATCACTCTCAAATGGCATATAATTACAAAAGCACACTAATTATTTTATTTTTTGAAAAATGTTTTCTTCCCATAATCATGAAGATGTCAAATTATAGGTCCCACAAGAGTGCAAAGTGGTATATACTCATCTAGATGATTATGTACTAGACTTCACCTTCATCCTACATCACGATGAAAAATTGTGATGGTGTGATATGGAGGGAAACATCGTCTTTCCCCATAATTAATTTGTACTAGGGATAATATTTCAAAATATTAAGAGGTTGAGAATCCATATCTTCACAAGGAATACATTGTGAATGGTTATGACACTCCAGACTACCATCCCACTAAAACACAATGCAAGAGAGATTGATACCAAGAGAAGAACCATGATTTTATGAAGGGGAAACACTTCACTAAACCCTTATTCCTACTAAACTGAGATGACAATGTGGATCCTTCCCTTGAGGGTTACCAACATGAAGATTCTTGGAGATGATGGCGTATCCTCAAACTTGCAATCCACTATTCATAAACTAGGTTTAGGAAAAAGTGACAGTAAAGGTAGGAACATAGGTAAACATCATGATCGTAAGGAATCTAAGGATGGTGGTCATAACGAGTGAAGAGGTGATGGAGGAAATCATGTTGGTGGTGGTGGTCCACCTTCATCTACATCTTCTTCATCTGATTTTGAACATTCCTCTTCATCTTTTGGTTCTAAAGAAGTCACCAAAGAAATAATCGTGATAAAGGTGATCAGTAGGACAACAACAATCATAGAACTCACCAAAAATGAAGCGGTGACAAATACCATCGTTGATGTCATCAACACAATCATGATGATGAATCTATATTAGCAACTTGAAGCATGCTTAACATTGCAAAGGAAATTAAGGTTCCAATTAGGCATGTGAACAATGTCCCAAGATTTGAGGGAGGATACAACTCTAATTTTCAGAACCATATATAAGGTTTCCACAATGCTTATTCCTTGTATAACATTGAAAATGATTCGTAGAAAGTCAAGCTATTCCCCAAGACACTCATTAAGGAAGATAAAAGTTAGTACTAGTCCTTGGAGCCAGAGTTGATTTGTAGATGGAGTACCATGTTGGAACTATTTAATGACAAATACCAGACATGTTGTAGAGTGTCTAATCTAAGAAGGCAAATCCAAGGCTAGAAAAAAGGAGTACATGAACCCTTGGATGCTACCATGGGTAGATATTATTCACTCTTACACTGATGCCCTGGCCATGGTTATTCTCAGAGGGAACAACTCTGTGACATCATAGATGGGCTCAGAGTATAAACTAGAAGAACTCTTGGTGTGTATGTCCAAGGGAGATTGTCTAAACTAAGAGCTCATTAGATTCAAAGGCTAATAGATTAGGTAGAAAAATAAGAAGGTGAGTTGTAAAAAAGGAAAGTGTAGAAGAGTATAATAGGAAACCTTCTATAAGAAAAAGGGACATCCAATTTTGTGATGAGGAGGAGTCACCACTCGATGAAGTGCTGAATAGGAAAACTTGCCTATCCAAAAATCTATCTGTGATATTTTAGATAAGGTTGATAAATTATGGGACTCTTTAGATGAAAAATTTGAAACTACTATGAAGATTACTAAAGAATCCAAAGAGCAAACTAGTGATCCTAACTGTAGGAGGCATAAAGAAGTTGAACGTGCCTACTAGATAGGTAAGGGCAAAGCTGCTGTAGTAGAAGAAGTTATGGAGACAAACTCCAAAAATGATATTGGTTGTGACATTTGTCAATATGAACATACAAAGGAATTTTTTCCTATGGTGTTACACTTACAAGAGTCTGGGATGTATGCATTGAATCTGTAACTAGTAAGGAGGAAAGCACCCAGACAATTGACGTATCCTCAAGGCAATCTAAGGTAGTTCCACCATCACTAACAAGCTTATTATCCAAGTGGAGCTCCACTAAAACTCTATGAGTAATATCAAAAATGGCACTAACCACAATCATGGAGAATTCTACTACCAAGACAACAATACCCTTATAAGAAACCAAATCCATATGGGTACTATGTTCAAAAACTTGTCTCTCTAAGAAGTTCTAAAAGCCACACCTCATTTCAACATCACTATTACCCTCTCGAGTACCACCAAACATGTTCACCATATACTCAAGGAGAGAACCCATATACATACCACCCTTTGCATCTTTCTGGACATATCCCTCCATCGTAAACCTAATTACCTTCTACTCCATCCATGCAAGGTGAAATTCTACCACAACTGTAGAAACAAAATGCTATGTGGGCTATATATTTACAATTGGCCTTCCAACTGAGTAGTTCAAACAATTATTCTAAGAAATGACCCTTCTTATGATCCAACAATCCTCCCACACCCTCACAACCTAATACAGCTACTCACCTTGCATCTCCATCATCCTCATCCTTTGCATCAAACACATTCAAGTGCCCTTCAAGCCAAACACCACCTCAGATCTGCATTGTAATGCTAACTCATGCTATTTATAATTAGATCAAGGTTGAAAACCTTTCCATGAAAAGGTATAACCCATGAAGTTATCTCATTTACTTGTAGATCATTAGACATGAACCATGAAAGGCTCTTCTTGATTTTGGTTCTAGAGTTAATCTCATATCTCATGACATGTACAAGGCTTGGAACCTACCACCTCTCAAGAAGAGTAACATCCATTTAGAACTGGTAGACCAATCAGTCACTATCCCTTTGGGATTAGTGGAAGACATTGTGACCATAGTTAGTGGGTGGTCCTATCCTACTAATTTTTTGGTGATCAAGGTTGAGAACTGCAAAGGTAACTTCCCCATCATTATGAGACAGGCTTGGTTGAGCATAGTAGATGGGTGAATGGTTATAAGGGATCTCCTTGAAAATAGCCAAGGAAAATGAATTTGAAAATTTACAAAAGAATAATTTTCCATGTATTGCATACAACAATAATAGGTGCAATTACGTACAAAAGATTTGGTCCATCAAAAGTACATTCATTAAAGCATGTAGTTATGTGCACATGAACAAGATATCCAAAGGTGTCTATATGCAGTAGCCAAAACATATAAGGGCATCCAGTGGCTAATAAATGACTCTAATAGTAGCACGTTATGCATGGAACCAACTGAGAGCCTAACATGTGCTTATGTTGAAGGCATGGATGAACTTGAGTAAGTTCATCACCAACTATCTAATGATGAAGATGATGGAAAGCCAATCATAATTAATGCCAAAAGTTCTCCTAAACAAAAAGAAAAGCTATTATAGGTGGTTAACAAGTAGCCAACAACCTTTTATTGATCATATCCTGAGATGATTGGAATCAATGCATAGATATGCCAGCATCGCATTTACACTGACTTAGCCATGAAGCCAAGAAGGTAGCCACAAAGGTAGCTAAAACCCAAATTGAAGTAGATCATCAAGTAAGAAATAGAATAAATCCTCAAGGTGGGGTTTATCTATCCCATCATAGATAGTGAGTGAGTCAACCCACTTGTAATTATGCTAAAGAAAGGTGGCAAGTGGTTGGTGTACATCAACTTTAGGTTGTTAAACATGAAAACATTCAAAGATCATTTTCCATTGCCATTTGTGGATCAAGTGTTGGACATCATCTCTAGGCATTGCTATTATAGCTTCTAGGATGGTTATAGTGGATATAACCAAATCCAAATTACACTAGAAGATCAGGCCAAGACAATATTCACAAGTCCCTAGGGCACTTTTGCAGATTGTAAGATTGCATTTGGTCTGTGAAATGCTTCTGCAACATTTCAATTTTTGTTCCTTAGCATTTTTTAGTAGAATATTGGTAGTGGTGTGGAAGTTTTCATGGATGACTTATTCACCTATGGAGCTACGTTTAAGCAAGCCTTGAACCACCTTGAGTAAGTACTCTAGAGATGTGTTGAAACAAACCCTAGGCTCAATTGGCAAAAAAGTCATCCCATGGTCCAAGAAAGCATTATATTGGGACATAGAATCTCATAATCAAGAATTGAGATAGATCCCAAAAAAATAAGGGTCATCCAAGGAATAACCTTTCAACCAAAAATTATCAAAGATGTTCAGTCATTCCTTGGATACATTGGCTAATACCAGTGATTCATAGAGAGTTCTCTAAGATTGCAAGGCTTTTGGTTGAGCTTACAAAGAAAGATTCTCCATTCATCTGGACCAAGTAATGTGAACATGCATTTTAACAATTAAAAGATAAACTCATAGAAACTCCAGTTCTATAGGCACTAGATTGGTCCAAACCATTTCACATAATGATAGATACCTCTAATTATGCGTTGTGATCCATGCTTATGTAGTTGGATGAAAAGAAGCTTTTATATTACATCCACTACATGAGTTGAAGCATTTTGGATGCATAATTAAATTACACCACAACTAAGAAAGAACTGATGGTAGTGGTATATGCTCTTGACAAGTTCAGGTACTATGTGCTTGATTATAAAGTATTTGTGCACACAGATCATAGTGCTATTTGCTTCCTAATGAATAAGTTGGTGGTGAGTCCCTGTATCATATGGTGGCTTATGATCTTGCAAGAATTCAATCTAACAATGGTAGATTGGAAAGGGTCTAAGAATGTGGTTGTTGACCACCTCTGTTGGCTAAGATGGGATGATAAAGAGGAGGAGGATTTTCTCTTTGTTCAATTCTAGATGAAATTCTCCTTACAAAAGCAATAAATGACCAAGTGCTTGCAGAACCAACATGGTACAATCGCATCCTCACCTATATTCTCACTCAGGTGATGCCACAAGATCTTGAGTTTAGAAAGAAGTAATAGTTTCTTCATTGGACCAAATACTTCATGGAAATCAATAGATACCTTTACAAGGTGTGTGCTTATGGCCTAGTTCATTGGTGTGTCTCTAATGTAGATCAACTACGCATTCTCCAAGATGTTCATGAAAGCCTACAAAGGCCACTATGCAAGGAGGCATATGACCATAAAAATCCTGATGGCAAGATACTATTAGTCTACAATCTTCAGGGATCTCCACTAGTTTGTCCAATCTTGTAAACATTTTTAAAGAGATGGTAGGATGACCACATGAATGGAGGATCCTCAATAGTGGATTCAACCACTAGAGCCCTTTAACATATGAAGCATAGACTTCATGGGTTCCATCACATCCATGCCCAATGGAAAGGTGTATATCATCATAGTAATCAACTACTACATAAAATGAGTAGAAGCAGTAGTTGTCACCAATTGTACATCATCCACTCCTACTAGATTTGTATAACAACATGTTGTAAATAGGTTTGGGGTGCCATGTGCATTGATTTCTGATAATGGAACTCATTTTATAGGTGCGACTTTTAGAAAGTTAATGCAACACTTGGGGGTTGAACATAAATTAACAACACTCCATCACCCCCCAAGCCAATGGTCAAGTAGAGGTAACTAACTAGGAGATTACAAAGATCTTAACAAGGGCTATAAGAAAATATAGGAGAGATTGGAGCATGAAACTCAATAATTCCCTTTGGGCCTACCGCTCAACATAGAAACTTCTTATTGGCTACTCTCCCTATGAGCTAGTGTACAAACTCTCAATGCTCCCAATTCAATATGAGCTCTGTACACTCTCAATAGCCTACAATCAAAGATAAAGATTGATCAACCTTAATGCACTAGATGAGAACTGATTAGTGGCCCTATCTCTAAATGAAGTGAAAAAGGCATTCAACAAGCCATGTCATGACCTAAGAATACAAAAAGTAAAACTTCAACCAGGAGATAAGATTCCCTATTGGAATCCCATACATATATCCTACAAAAACAAAGTTCTAGACATTTTGGGAGGGACCTTATATAATTGATCAAACCTTTCAATCTAGGTACATGTTAATTTGCAAACCTAAAAGCCTAAATCAAAAGTAGTTGGTTAACATCCAATAAGTGAAACCTTTCCTAGAACCAAGATAAGCCAGTGCAACTACCACCTTAACAGATGAACAACCACATTTAATTTTTTAAATCTCCTCCTTCTAACTTAGTTTTGGGGGAGATGGCCATCCATGCTAATCATCTATATGACCTCTTAGTTTTTCTACTTTTCGTTTTTCCACATTTTCAAATTTACAAGTTAATTTATTTTACAAATTTTTGATTTTCAAATTTTTTCCATTTTACATCATTTTTTGTTTTGCAACATCATTAGTAAATTTGAATATTTATTGAATAATCTACAATTTCTTATATATTTTACTTTCATTGGTTTGAGTGTGACTTTTCATTATTTTAGCTAATAAAAATGCTTTATTACCATAGGACACAGTGTCACTATTGCTATTTACCAATGATGGTTTGTGCTTAATGTTATGATTGTCAATGTTTGGTTTCTATTTTTAATTCTTATGTCTAATGACTATGACATGGTCTATTTTTCATGGAATAGGTAGTGAGTCCACAAACTCTATGGGTTTCCTTATTCTAGAAGTTTAAGGTCCCTTTCATTAATGAAACTTTTAATTAATTGATGACCTTGGTAGTGAAACACCACCAAATTCAGGCAATAGTGCCTCAATGATAAATTTTTCTAAGTGTTAACATGAGGTAATTTTTTCTAAGTGTTTGGTCCATGCTTCCACTGCTGGGACTATGCCCTAGAGCTTAGTCAGTGTAGCATGCAGTGTAGAACCAAAATTGCAAAATTTTCTAAGCATAAAAAATAGTTGCAAAATTTTTCTAAATGTTGTGCTATGATTTCACTTTCCTTGCATGCTTTAGAGCATAGCTAGCATAGCTATGCTTTCACTTTTCCTACTATGCTCTAGAGCGTAGCTAACACTAGACTTCAATTTTTGTAGAATTTTCCTAACTGTTGGGCTACGCTTCAGAGCAAAGCTAGCATAGCAATGCAAGATAGCCTACAAAAGCTTTCAAAGCTCAACACTAGCCTCCATCTTTGCTCTAGCACTTCTCTATCAAGCAAGATCAACAATTTTCATTTCTTTTGCATGTCCCATTTGTCCCAAAATTGTACCTACACTCGAATCCACTTAAAAGAGGGAAGAGCATAGTCCTAAAGCGTAGCCTCCAAATTGCACTATTTTTCATTGTTTGCAAATACATCATAGTCCTTTCAACTCTGGCACATGTAGTTTTTATAGTCACATGTTGCTGAAAATTCTACAATATCTCTATCTGAGAAATAAAAAGAATGATCACAAGATAGCTCTGTAGAATCGTACAATGTAGCATCTCTAGCGGGAAATTTCAGCAATTTTCCCCTTCTATTTTTAGTACATTCCTCTGCACTTTCTCTTTTTAGTAATTCACCTTCCTCTTTAGCAACTTGCTCCAATAATCTTTGTACTTGATGGGTCCTAAGCTCAGATAGTCTTCCTTGGGCATAAGTCTCAAGGGTTCTTCACGTTTCATGCCTAATCCCATCTATGAGATGGCATAGTTGATCCCTCTGTGAATAACTATGGCCAAGGCAATGATGTAATAGTACATAATATCAACCCATGGTAGCATCCAAGGGTTCATGTCCTCCTTGTTTCTAGCCTTGGATTTTCTTTCGCAGTAACTTTAGAATATGCTTTCCTCAACAATGGCAAGCTAGTAATCATTAATGTCAACCCTACTCAAGATTAGAAAAAGAAGCTATTAAAAGTGGTAAATAAGTTTCCAATAGTCTTTGCTTGTCATTTCATGAACTCACCATCATTTCATGGAAATTTCCATGAATGTTTCACTGGTTCAAGATGTGTATGGAGAGTGGGAACTAAATTATGCTCTTTGGGCATACTGCAACTCATTGAAAAATCAAATGAATCAACATGGCTAATCTACCAACATATAGAAGATATACCAATGATGATCCCTAACTCCATGTGTAAGACTTTGACAGTGCTTGCTATCTTTAAGGGATCATGAGTAATTGGAAAAGTTGTAATTTGTTTCCCACATCTTCATCGAACATGTAGAAACCTAGTAAAAATCCTTACCTCTCTGTCCTCCCCCTGTCCTGCACCTTCCTCCAGCTCAATCTTTGAGTTTAACAGGGGAAGGTTGGAGCGAAAGGATGGTGGTAAACTAGTTCGGAAGGAGCAACATGAGGAAGCATCGTTTAAATTTCTAAAGTCTACACAAAGTCTTATATCACCATTTTTCTTTCTTACTGGAATAAGGTTAGCAAGCCATGTAGAATATCATACTGGATATATAATTTGTGCTTGCAAAAACTTCTTGGGGTCCATTGGATCACACTAGAGCATAGCACCAATTTCTCTAGTGGAAACATAGCTAGGATTAGTGTAGCCTCACCTACCCCTTATGCCACATGATGCCCAATCTGCACTTCACATCAATCCTAATCCTATAAATACCCTAGTGCTTCATTTTTTAGGGGTTGGTAAATCTGAAATAAGGTTGGCATTTTGAAGCATTTGATGGGCATTTTCATTCAGTAATTGGCATCTTAGCATTAGCACTCTTGCACGTAAACACCCTTAGCATCTCGATAAAACTTTGNCAAAATCCTTTTCATTTTCAAGCATTTTCTTTGGCATTTAGCATCACACTCACATTTTTTCTCTCTTTTGCACATATTTTCATGTTTTCACCATCGTTTTTACACTAGAAAACCCTACTACGCTCGAGCTTAGTTGGCCTTGGTACCACTGAAAACACTATGCAAACCCCTAGTATCTCTTCATTGAAACACTCCATAAGTCATGGTTCAATTAACAAGACCATTCTAGGTGCTTTGCCTTCATTTTTTTCCTCCAATGATGGCCCTTTGGATGGGGGTAGGGTTAGGGCTATACTACAGCTGTGGATCACTCATTGTGACCATTATGGTTGCCAACATTTTTGGTTACTATAGTTTTCTAATGCTAGATGGAGGGCTGTGCCATTTCCTCTTGTGTTTAGTGGTAGTCCCACATGCTCTCTACACCTTCATTACTAGCTTTGGGTTAGCATAGACTTAACACCCCTATGGACCTGCCATGGTAGTAGCTGGATCATAGGCCAATGTAGGAGTTATCTACAAGTCAATTGGTATAGATTGGACCTGGTTGATGGTTCCCCTAGAACCTTGTTGGATGAAATCCAAAGCATATCTTTGGCACTTAGCCAACACTTTGTGTGCTCAGGAGAGCATAGCTAGCTATGAATGTGAGAGCATAGTAGGCCTCAGTGTAGCAAGCATAGCACACCAAAGTTAGTTTCTTTTAAGTAGCATTTTTAGGCTTAGCCATTTTCTTAGCATTTTATAGCATCTTCTTACTTAGGCATTTTGTTAGCATTTCTATACTTAGTTGATCTTTTTAGCATGTACAACATTTTCATTTTTCACATAGCATCATGAACCCTGAGCAACCCTTGACCTTCATCCTAAGCATGGTTGTAATTTTACTTGGTTAGTGGGAGATCATAATTTACCTTTCTAGGGTTGGAGGATCTACCTTGGTGGAGAGGAAATCACTCAGAATATGCAACTAACTGCCCAAGTACATGGTAGTTGATGATGAAAAATACAACTTCCTTTGTGCGAAGCTCCAAGTGGGTCTATCCATAGACCATCAAGAAATGGATGCCAAACAAGGTTATGAAATCATACACCGAAATGGGAGGGAGTACATCCCTGCCTCCAATGATTTCATTCTACCTACTGAGACCTTTCAGTGGCTACTTGACCAACTCATTTAACTGAGTGGGTCAAATGAGCATGGTGTGACAATCAATTATGAGGAGCCCCTACAAGATGGGCAAGATGAGTTCGAGGCTTGTTCAAAGAACGAGAATCCATTTTATGCCTCTTTCTAGTAGGCTACCCTCCAGTTTCATCCCTCTGTATTCCTACCCATCCACCTTCTATCTAGTGGTTACATCTTATTTTTCACCTCCTAGGTCAACCCCTGTGGTGACAAGTCATCAAGTGCATGCACATTAGGGTGCAAGACCATCTATCATTCCAAGCTTTGTACATCACATGCATCAAGGTGCAAGATCAGCTACCACCCTCCCCTTTGTGATGTCTACATAGTCTACGAATCCTTCCTACCATCATTTGTCATGTCCATGTAGCCTTACATGCATATTATGAAAATTTCCCAGCTGCCACCAACTCAGACATCATATGTTCTGCCTATCCCATTGATGCCTCCTACTATGGCATAAGCCACAACTACATGGTGGGCCCCAAACTCTATGCCTATGGAATAGCCCACATGATGGTACACACAACAAGACATGCACCAGGCATCTTATGTGGTTATGCAACCCACAGTGGGGCCATCGACCACTTAAGCAGCACAATGGGTAGCAAAATTGGTGTAGCCTGTTGTGCCCACCTCAATCTTGAACCAAGCATTCTAGCTCATTTATATACTCATTGAGGAGGTTAAGTGACTCAAAGCCTCCTCCTCTAAAATAGTCCATGTGATGGACTTTTAACAAGATGATCCAATTAGGCCTATGGTTTCATCACTAACCCTGTGTCATGGGGTCCAACTTCCGTAATTCATTAAATATAATAGGGAAGGGAACCCTAATGAAACACCATAAAAATTTGGGCTACCACTTCTCAACTACAAATTTGGCTAAGTGTCACTCTCTGCAAATTTGTCTAAGTGCTAAGACCACACTCTCCACTGTAGTAGAGTGTAGTCAACTTCAACAACTAGTCTTCTATAATTTTGACTAAGTATCTGGATGAGGTCATAGCTACAAATTTTTCTAAGTGTTGGACTAAATTCCCACTGCTAGGACTATGCTCTAGAGTGTATTCAGCATAGTCTACATTGCTAGTCCAAATCTACAGAATGTTTTCTAAGTGTAGCTGCTACGGTCTCCACTATAGTTGCTATGCTCTACACTATAGCTGCTACGCTCTAGAGCATAGCCAACATAGTTAACATATAACCAGCTAGTTTTGTAGAATTTTTCTATAGCTGCTACGCTCTAGAGCATAGCCAACATAGTTAACATATAACCAGCTAGTTTTGTAGAATTTTTCTAAGTGTTGTGCTACACTCCCATGACCCTTGCTATGCTCTAGAGCATAGCTAGCACCTAGGTGGCTAGTTTGCCTAAGTGTTAAGATAGAAGCTGTCAAGCTAGCTTTGGATGAAATAAATAGATTAACAAATTTTCTAACTCTTAGTGCTATGCTCTCTACTACACTCTAGAGTGTAGCTAGCATAGCTTGCATGGGGACATCAACTTCAGTGAATTTTTCTAAGCATTAGTGCTATGCTCTCCCCAACTACCCCAAAGCATAGCCCCACCTATCTCACCACCACGTGGCACTTGATCGACATTTTTTGTTAACCCTAGCCATATGAACATCCCTAGACCCCGAACATTTTAGGAGTTGGAAATTGACACTTTCATTTAACATTTTAGCATCTTGGCATTTAGCTCCATGGGCGAATGAGACCTAGAGCACACCACACCAGTAGAGAAGCATGGCTACACCACATGGTACACCATGACCTTATTGCAGCCTTGTAGAACACTACATGGTACACCATGATGGCCAACTTGGTAGGCACAATTCATCATGGCGAGCACTAGAATTCACAATCCAACACCACTAAGACTGTGACTATACTCCCACTTTTCTTGTTGCACTCTTTGAACCTTCTAAGATCCTTTTGGAGTTAACTACGCTTCCA
The DNA here is from genome assembly GCA_015680685.1 of Gnetum montanum. Lineage (NCBI taxonomy): Eukaryota > Viridiplantae > Streptophyta > Gnetopsida > Gnetales > Gnetaceae > Gnetum > Gnetum montanum. The sequence continues at coordinate 240,128 of MNCI01015097.1, forward strand.
TTTGGTGTGGTGTTCCATTTCTCCCGCCCATTTCTAGCATTTTCTTGCATTTTTCTATCTTTTCATATTTTTTCATGTGTTGTTATGCTATACTACACTTAAGTGGTAGTCTCTATAGGTTGACACCCTCATTTTGGTCAAAACCCTTGGCTACATTTGTGTCCATTTTGTGGCTACGCTCTACACTTAGCAATATGAAATACTTCTTTGACACTTAGCACCATTTTGCATTGTTTGCATTTGCATTTTTGGCTAACCACACCATCCTTGGTTTCACCCTCCACCTTAGTTGGAACTAGCAAAGTCCCTATTTGATCGATAAGATTGTTTAGGGCACCTCATCTCCACCTCCCCCAAGACTCTTGTGTGAACATAAGGTTAGGCTGTGCACTCGTGAATCCTTCGGTGTTCCAGTCACTAACATTTTTTTATCATTATAGTTTTTGGCACTAGAAGAAGGATTGTGCCTTCTTTTCACTCTATTTTGGCTATCTTCATGTGCTCTCTGCACCCCCATTGGTGTAGGTTGGACCCAATTGTTGGTCTTCTCAAGATCCCACGTAGCAATCCAAATCACACTATTCTCCACTTTTTTCTATGTCTTCGCTCTCTAAGTGTAGAGAGCATAGTAGGTGGAGAGTGTAATTGGTGTGAGGCATAGTCTCCATACTTACCATTTTTTCTATAGTTTTACACTTAGTCAATATTCTACATTTTTATACTTACCCATTTTTCTACTATTGGTAGACTTAGTCATTTTTTTGTAGTTTTCAAAGTTAGCTGTATTTTGCAAACAATAACTCTCACAACCATATCTGTGAACATGAATCTAGATCAACCTTTCATGTTGGTGTCTAACACATTTGACACCACGATCGACCCAAAGTATGCTGTAGTTTTCCATGAACAATACAGTTTTGTTTGTGCAAAAATCCAAGTAGGATTACCAGTGGATTACCTTGACTTGGAGGAAAAATAGGACTATGAATGAGTCCATCGAGAAGGATGAGAGTACAACCCCTCATTGTTCAACATAATCCCACTCACAAAGTTCTACCATCAACTATTGTCCCAACTCATCTATGCAAATGAGCATAATGTAGGGATAACCTATGAGGAAGCCTCTTAGAAGGAAGAAGATAAGTTTGAGGCATGCTCCAAATGTAAGATCCTCCTCTACAACATCTTCCAACAAGTACTCCCTAGTACAGAACCTCCTCTATTTGGTCCACCTATCCTCTCTGAGATGGGGATCATGCCAACTTAGCCTTCCTTGCAAGTGACCATTGCATTTTTCCCACCTTATTCTCATGCAGGGGCCACCTCCCTGCCCTAGATGATTTAGGCATCCTACATCCCACTTGTCTAATTGGCACCCATGGTGTCTATCCAACCCACTCATATGTGGCCCACCTCAATCACCATGCCCATTCCTCAGCCAACACATCAAACTAACTCGTTTGCTATAACATTAAACTAGAAATGATTTTCTACTACAAAATTTAATTGGAAAACTCTACAACCAATAATCTGATCCTACGTCATACAACCAACACAATCATAGCCAATGCAACTAGCTAGCACATCCCCAACCTTGGATTAGGCATTCTAGCTGATCCAAAGTTTGACAGAGGAGATAAACCAACTCAAAGCCATCTCCTTTAAAATTGTCAAGGTGATGGACTTCTACCAAGATGATCCCATAAGTCCTATGATCTCACCCTTGACTCTCCCAAGTGGGGTCTCACTGCTTTAACTCAACAAGTACAACAAGTGTGCACACTTGGTCATATTTTGATTTGAGTGCCTACTCCTTCAAGCCTAGCCACATGCCAATATGCACATGTTCCCAATGTCACTCACTAGCAAGGCCTTATACTCATACTATTTGTTACCCAAGGCCTCAATCTCCTTCTTGAAGGATCTCATAAGCTATTTTGTGACACACTTTAGGTACAACCTAAAGCCCGAAGTAACCCATAACCAACTCATGTAGGTCAAGTAGGGGCCCCTAGAGCCCATTCCAAAATTCCTCTAGTGTTAGAATGTCGCATTGAGCAAAATATATGAACCCCTAGCAAATATGCACTTACTGGGCATCAACAAGGGTGCACTGAATGACTTCATCAAGTTCAAACTATATTACCTAGCCCCAAAGTCTCTGAGCTAAGCCTTTGCCCAAATGAAGGGAATAGAGGAGGCAATGCAAGCTAGCAATGACTAGGCCTATGTGGCCTACAGAAATCAACATGTATGTAATTCAAATGCAATAGTGGCCACAAGCACAAAAGCAACTAACCAAGGCCTAATGGCTAAGTAGCCTAAGGCCCCAACTCACAAAGCCACCAAATTTGGTGCCAACTCAACTATATCAATAGGGGCTACCCCAAGGCCCAACTTTGAGCACAAGGATCACTCAAAGTATACACCTCTATCAATGGAACCCTCTAAATTGCTAGAGAAACTCCTGAAAGTTGGGTGAATCCAATACAAACATTTATTAGAGATTGCCTATCAAAAACATGATAGGTACTATGAACTATTAAGGAACCCCACCTCAGTAGTACTAAATGAGGCCCCAATCCCATAACATTTCCAATTGGACCAATACTATCATTACCATTAGATGTTTAATCATAGTATGAACAACTATTGGGCTTTGTAAGATGATCTATAAAGAATGATAGAAAGGAACCAACTTATATTTAACATAGCTGGCCAATCTAGCACAGGCGATGCCTCCTACATCATAAACTCCATCAACATAGGAGGCAAGTCTAAACCTATGCAATAACCTTTTATGATCTATGTCCCTTTTAGCAAGACAAGGATCCCCTCAGCCTCCACAACCAAGAGGCCCTCCTTTGTTATCAAAGTGCCACCTTGGGCACCCAAAACACCCTTTTTGCTCAAGGTCCCATAGCAATCATCCACAAAGACATTAAACTAGCAACCAAACTAATCGTTTGCTAAGACGTTAAACTAGCATGATGCAGAAACAACAACTACTATGAAACCTTTTGTCATCAAGGTGATACAATGAGTTGGACCTACAAAAAATCCTAAACCAAAATTTGTCACAAGGGTGTCACAACATGATGGCCCATCACCTACCTGAAGCCTAATAGTGGGCAATGTCTCGATCTCTCTTGGTTTAAGAGCACACCCCACTAGCAACCTAGGTAGGCCTACCAAATCGAAATGCAAGAGGATAAACGAGTGCCTTGCAACCCTCATGGCTGAAGCAAAGGCCATAACTAGCAAACAAAAACCAAACACTAGGGCCCCTACCCCTAAGCAGGCCAAGCAACCCAAGCCCAAGTCCCCTTTGTGAGAGATTCCTCTCTTAAGCCACATGGAGGAAGTTAAGGCCAACACAACAACTGATGACAAGGACTTATTTGCTATACTGACCTAGGTAAAACAAATGCTCAAGAAAAAGTACACAACATTGAGCTTGTACGACCTAGTCATGATTGAAAACACCAAAAAATTTGGCCTAGCACTTTTAGATAGGATTCAAGCTAAGTTATGCCGCTGCCCAACCTGAGTAAAGCGTGAACAAACTTAAGAGTCTCCAAAACAGCATGAAACAACACACAATTGAATAGGAAGTCCCCTGCGGGGCCCATAGATGATTTCTCCAACTCCTGGCATCCAGAATCTAGGGTTTCAGGCTCAAAATGCATGGTTTTTGCTGTATACTTTGGTCACACTATGGTCACATTGCCCAGCATAAGACCAACATGTGTACAACATGACCAACTTTTGGAGCCCCAAAATCAAGTCCAAATAGCCCAGATTCAAGTACATGGACCCTCCATGAGCTTCATCGATGCCCCCTATAGCTCTTAGCCTTCAGAACCTTGAAATTTCAGTTCAGAATCACATGTTTCAAGCCACTTTTAGTTAGTCATGCTGAGGTCACACTGCACAGTGTGACCACAGTGTGACCGAACAAGAGCAACTCAATTCAGGTACCTTCATGTAGAAGTTTTACATGAACTCAACTCTTGGGAGCTAAGCAAAAATTTTACATGTTCTCAAACTCTAGAAAATCAAAATTTTGGCCTCAAAAATGGCACTTTCAGTTGGTCATGAATAGGTCATCCTGCACAGCGTGACCACATCGTGACCAAGAAAAAATAGGGCATATCAAGTAGTTTCAGGTCTAATTTCAACATGAACTCAATCCCCAGGGGATAGGAAACAACTATACTAACTCTCAGACTTTAAAAAATCAATATTTGAGCTTTAAATGTTTCATTTTAACTTATTCACGCTAAGGTCACACTGCATAGCATGACCATAGCGTGACCAAATAAAAGATGACCAAAATAGTAGCAAAATGAAGTCAAATTCAGCACCCAAGCCATCCTAAAGAGCAGGAAACAGTTGAGCATCAACAAAAAAGCATCAACATCAAGAAATCAGCTCAAAATAAGGCATAAACACCTGGTCACACTGAGGTCATGCTAGGAAGCATGACCACAACGTGACCAACCAAAAGTATGCCAAAATAGCCTCCAAATCGGCTCAAAATATACATGCAGAACCCTCTCAACCTTAGGCATGCAGATGCACTTTGAAAATGAGTCTCATAGGTCAAAAATGGGCTCAAAATGCATCATAAACATTGGACATGCTAATGGTCACACTGGGACACTGGACGCCAGATGCTGATGCTAGGACACACTGCAGATATGCCAGAGCCAGATCCACGCACATTGGAGACCTTGGCAAAGTAGAAATAGCACAGATCTGTAGATCCAGAGGCCAGACATCCAGATCCACTCTTGTACTTTAACATTATTTGTACATCTTGCATTTTTTAGCGTATCAAGCTCTTATGCTATGGATTACACACACCAGCGTAAGAGACCTTGATCATGCTGCACCCTGTACATTGTAAAATTCTGTGCATTTAGTCAAAACGTAGATACTTGTCACTTGATCCACATTTTTCTCACCCCACAACCATATATCTTCCTCTAGATCTGGGTTTAATGCCTGAATTTCCTATAAACACCCCATTTTCCACTTAATAGGGGTTCACAATTTTGGGGCATCAAAATCTAGAAGGTTGGCAATTTTAGGGCATGAAGATCTAGAGAGTTGGCGAATCTCATCATCATTATCTCATATGATTGGGCATTACCCAGAATTAGTCACGCTAAGCACTTGGAGCAACTTTGGTCATGCTGCACACCTACAACTAGAAACCTGCAATCTTCTAGTGTCTGCACACCCTTCACATCGGGGCTAAACGTCCGCCTTGCGATCAAACCACAACTGCATTCTGACTCGTGCACTTTCTTATAATCATCAATCAATACATATAATTACAATTTTTCATCCATTTTTCTCTTTTTACACCATTTATATTTTTTACAATTTTTGTTACCTTTGTTTACATTTTGTTATTGTTTTACATCTCATACGTTCATTTACGTTTTAGTTTTCATCCGTTTACGTATAACCCAACACATCGCAATAGCGTATGCTAGGGGAAGTCCTTGTTTGATCTGCACATAGACCATTCAAGACATCCTTCATTCATTCATTTCTAGCTTTCCCTCATGTGAAGGTGGGGTCTTACTGTATCTTCCATAGATATCTTGGCATCCGTGTCATTCCAGCCTTGTGTCAACGATTTCGGACAGTACAGTAAATTGGCGCTAGAAGGAGGGCCAATTTCTGTTACGTTTTTTTTTCCACCATCCAGACATTGTTCACAGCATCCTGCACTTGATTTTCACCTTTAGACACTGGCCACAGCATCTAGACACCATTCTAACCTACTAAACATGTTCCTACTTAACTCACAGCATCCACCACTTAGGCCCTAGCTTCCAGATGTTGTATCTAGTGTCCACACATTGTTCCTTAGTCCTGGACACTGCATCCAACATCCACACATTGTGCCTTAGTGCTAGACACTGTATCTAGTGTCCACACACTATGCCTTAGTAGTAGATGCTATATCCAGGCCATACACTATCCCTTGACTTTCACACGCTGTGTTGGAGGCTGCCAAACTTCACATGCTGCTTCAATCTCTTTCATACGCTGCTCAATATTTTCACACGCTACATTATTCATATGCTATAAATACACATTGTTGACACTTACCACATATTTTCTCTCTCTTACGTTTCATTATCTCTCCTACACTACATCACCTAACGTTGACAATGGATCCCACACACACCAACACCGCCGCCTTGCTAGTCTCCAACTTCAGTACCACAGTCGCAGGTCCCATCACTGCCGCCAAGTCCATAGTTGCCCTTGGCAAGATGAACCCTTAGGGGGCACCTCTTTGGTCACTAAGACTGCAAGGTAGAGACCCCATGTTCACCATCCTAACATCCAAACAATATAACTTTATTTGTGTTAAAATCCAAGCTAACCTACCCATCAATCACATCGAAATGGAAGAAAAACGACATTACGAACTCATCTATAGGGGAGGCCATAACTTTATCCCTTTATCATATGATGTAATTCCCCTCTCTGAATCCCACCAAGAACTCATATCCCAACACCTAATGGCAAGGAACCAAACCTCACACCAACTCATTGTAGAGCCTCAAAATGGAGATGAGGAAGATGATTTCACGACCCAATCCGAACATGGGGAGTCATACCATATCCTCCATCCACATACTTACGTGAACTTTTTATTCCATCCTTTCATGGGAGAGACCATGTACCTTCACAAATTTAAAAGCACTCAAGCACATGTCTCTCAATAGGAATCACCCACTCTCATTCCCACTCTCCCCATGACCAATACTCAATTCAATGCACCCATCTCCATTATTCCTCTGGTCATCACGTTATCCCCTCTCCTATAAGTACAACCCCAAAAACTCTCCTCTCAAACTAATGTAGGAGCGACCTTCCCACCCCAAGTAATTGGGATTCCATTCATGATACATACTTCTACATCTACTCACTATATACCACGAGTGCAAATTCAAGGAACACCCTTCACCACTTCAGCTTAACAGGTTCAAGGTGTTCCCTCCCAACTCATAACCGGACAGTGGACCATGTCTGGCATGCAACAATATCAACCCATTCATTATAGCATACCACCTACTACAATTCCATCCATGAACATCACTCAAGCACAACCATCAACAAGTCAACAATCATCATTCCTACCAACCGTACAACAATCTAACATGTATAGCACTCAAACTAACCAACTTACTGCTTCACCAAGTGCCCAAGAATGGGACGAAGCCAAAAAGATGATGCAAGAGCTCACTGATGAGGTAAAGCACCTCAAAACCACTAACACCAAAGAGCTTAAGGTATTGGAATTCTACCAAGATGATCTAATCAGTTTGTCAGTGCCACCTTTAACTTTACCCAAGGGAGTTTCATTGCCTTAATTGACAAACTATAATGGGGAAGGAGACCCCAACACCCACTTAGTAACATTCAGATTAGAATTTCTGTTGCTTCAAGCTTGGCCCCACGCAATCCTACATGTGTTTGCCATGTCTTTAACCAGAAGAGTCCTAGACTTGTACAAAGCCTTACCTCATAACTCTATATCCTCTCTGTAGGATCTGTTACACCAATTTGTTACCAGGTTTAAGTACAACCTAAAGCCCGAAGTGACCTTAGATAGTCTGATCTAGGTAAAGAAAGCATCACTATAACCTATGCAAAATTTCATTCAGAGATGGAGTGCTACACTTAATGAACTTCATGAGCCAATCCTGGAAACATACCTACTTATGATTCTTAAAGGGGCCGTGAACGACCTCATTAAGTCAAGGCTCTATTATCTAAATGCTCACACCCTGAGTCAATATTTTGTACAAATAAAAAACATAGAGGAGGAAGCCCAAAATAGTCATGACCCTACTTATTCAGCCTTTAAAAATCAACACATGAAGAAAGACAAAGACAAGGTGAAAGCAATAGTAGAAGCAGTAGCGGAGACGACTCAACCTAACAACACAGGACAGAAAGGGAAACAACCTAATCTTCTTGTTAACTATGGGAGAACTGCTCTTGCATCCACACCCGAACCATCCTTCACACAAACTGCTAACATGGGTCACGCACATACATTTGAGAGAAAATAGCCTACTCAATATACATCGTTGCCTATGAAGCCTTCACAACTATTAGATCAAATTTTAAAGGCTAGGGCCATCAAACATAAGCAGTTGTCTCCTATGGATGCCTAAAGACATGAATGATATTGTGAATTGGTCAGAAACCCAGGCTTGGTGACACTGAATGAGCCTCCAGTTCTGAGAGGCTTTAGGCTAGATAGATTTTGTGAGTACCATCAATGAAACAGGCATGGAACCAATTATTATTTCACCCTAAAACAAGACATACAATTTATGATTAATAGCGGTGAAATAACCTTCAATGAAGCTAACCCTGTAAAACCACAAAATCAATCTATGGGCATGTATAAAGATTCCCTCAACACCAAGGAGGCTCCTTATGTGATCAACACAATACAAATCAGTAACGAACAGGAAATGCCCAAAAAACCCTTGGTGATTTGTTTTCCTACACCATCAATAGCATCTCCCCAACCCTCATTTCCAACATATAGATCCTCCACACCTCAAAAACCATTCGTCATCTGAGTACCTCCCATGGGGACAACGACGAACATACCCCCACAAACCAAACTTGCTCCATTTGCGATTTGTGTGCCCTCTGCTAATGCAACCGCAAGTGCACCATCGCCAACCCAGCTTGCTCCCTTTGTGATCTGGGTATCACCCACTGTTGCAACCGCAAACGTACAACCCCAAAATGGATCAACTCCATTTGCCATCAGGATGCCTAAGCAACATGATGTTCAAATTCCAACAGTTCAACCACAAACTCGTCCCACTCCATTCGTAATCCAGGTGCCTAAACACCCTGATGCTCAACCACCAATAGTTCCATCGCAAACCCACCCTATTCCATTTTTCATTCAAGTCCTGAGGCAACCAGATGTCCAAACCCCAATGGTTCCCCTACACCCTCCAAGAGAATGCCTTGTAGATAGGTTGACCAAGGAACGTTTGAAAAAAGAACATCAAGGTCATGAGTTGGACCCCCAAAACCCACTCCATTAAATGCCATACCCATGGCTCTGACAACTGATAAGCCAAGCATAAGTGAACAAGCTAAAAAATCAGGAATGCCCGAGGAGCCAAACCCAATGGTTATAGTTGACCATGCAACAATCCTTCCCCAAGAAATAGAACTGTTGGGTCCAATGGACCAAGTCTCAAACAACAAGAACATACCAAAAAGCAAAGACTTGGCTAGTGCCCTAACCCAGGTTACATATGCCCTCAAACAAAAGAACACTTCGCTAAGCCTCTATGACCTAATGATGACTTCTCAAGTACACCATGAAGCCCTAGTATGTATATTAACATTGATCCCTGTCAGTGAAGACTTACCTGCAACCGAACTGTCTATTCACGCAGTAATGTCTCCACATCAAAGATCAAGGTCCACATCCCTAGACTTCCATGCAGATAACATTAAAAAGGATGAGAAAACAGGAGAGGTCACCACCACACCTATTTTCATAACCATACAAGTCAACTAGTTTAAAAATACATAGGGTGCATGTTGATGATGGGGCAGCCACAAATGTGGTACCATTCCCCATCATCGAACAATTAGGGCTCACAGAGTAGATAAAACCAACATCCACGAAATTCCTGAAATCATTCAGTGGATCACGTGTCATAGTAAAAGGAACACTTACTTTGGACTTCATAACAGGAGACCAGATCCCCACGTCAGCCGAATTTGTAGTCATAGATGAGATGCTAGGATTTAACTTGATTTTGGGATGACCTTGGTTAGCCCAATTAAAAGCGGTATCCTCACCCATCCATCAAGAGATTCACTTACCTTACAAAGGTGGTGAAATCATTATACATGGTGACACAGCTACATCCAACATCTCTTCATATGTAGGCACAAACCAAGGCTCAGAGGTTGAATTAGATGAATCTAAATGAGACGAAACTATCCATAAGTTTAAAAAAGATGACACCACCAATGAGCCTAAACAAGATAATACACTAGATGAAACCCAAGGTGATAATCAACCACCTCCAAACCGTGATCCCCCAGAAGATATGGAAACATTACAAAATGGGGAAACATAAGAACATGCTGACATAGGGGTCATTCCCCCAAGCGTCTCATGGTCAGAATTACCATTTGACATAACTAAAGAAGGAGATGTCAAATACAGGATCATACCGACATGCCCTATTCCTAATCTCAAGCTTAAAAAAATAAAGAAGCTACTCAACCGTTAAACTACCACATGTCTGAAATGACGTTAAACTACCACACATCTAAGATGACGTTAAACTACCAAACATCTGTAATGACGTTAAACTAGCCATGGTTAGAAATGACTGGTTCTTCTAAATTCACTGAAACAGCTACAATCTCCTCCACCACTTTGACAAAGATGTGATAGTCCACCATGACTTTAAACTGATACACATGGCCCAAAATGGCCTTAAACTAGAGCACAATACATTGTCAGTTCACCGAAACTTCGCTACGTCATTATCGTTTACATTTCGCAAGTTACAAGTTTCATTTATTTTATTTACCAGACATGGCTCCAGTTTACAATTATGCTCACAAATAAACTTGAAAAAATGAAAAGAGAGAAAACAAAATTTATGCAACATGAAGTGATAGCATATTACACCATGATCATGTTACATCTGGCTTCACACATTCCAAAAACAAAACAACAATCCGAAAAACTAAAAACAAAATGACAAGACTAACAAGCCAAATCAGGCACTAGCATTAGGAGGGGGCTGGTCCCCAAAGTCCTCTGCATCATTAGCTCCTATCCCACTAGAGCCAGCCTCATCATCATCACATCCCTATCACAAAAAGACAACAAAACAATAAAATAATTAAGCATACATAAATAGAATAAAAGAATAAAAAAAACACTAAGGAAAATGACGATGATTAAAGGCAATAAAACGATATTAGACTAAAACACTCACAGGTGGGGAAGGCCTGAGATTAGCTTCCAGGCACCATAAAATCTCTTCTTCGAGCACGCACGCCCAGTCTTTCTAAAGTCTAAGGTCGATGTTGGCCAAGATTTTGCCCTTGTTCACTGAAGACCAGGAAGGACACTCAAGAGAAAACATGCTTTTTGAAGCTTCACAAAAGGTAGTGGTAATGGACCTCTTAGGAGACCCTTCCATCTCTGTACACTCAACAAACTTCTCATACAAAGAGCACAAGCCTAACCCCTCCATGAACATCTCCAACCGACAACATTCAACCGATTCCTCCTTTAACCACTTTTTGTATTGGTGCTTGTGATCTTTCTAATCCTGGATCCATTTACGTACCTTGGATGCAAAGGACTTCCAGTCATGGCACTTCCTATTCAACAAATCCATCTGGGCCCATTGTTTGGCTAGATCCCGAATTGCCTGCACTTTGCTATTCAAGCTTGTCCAATAACATGCATAGGTGATCTCGGATGCTCGCTAGGTACTATCACTAGCCAATCTAGCAGAGGAAAAATCATAACGGACCTGCAAGTCATTCCTTTCCTCTATTACTTTTGCCAAATTTCTTTTCAATGATTTAATTTCAAGCCATAACCATTCAATTGAGCGCTTACAGGTCCAGAGAGACTTGGCATTTGGAACAACACAACCCGAAACTGCATCATAAATACTTCTTGGAATCTACCCAACATATTTGGGAAATTTTGGAAGACCATCAATATGGGTAGCCTTGGAAGGACTCCATTGAATTTTCACACCTACAAGTACAAACATTACATATATGAGCTAACAAGAAAACTCCAACAGATGCATAAATACAATGAACCTGGGTGCTTAGTATCAAGTACACACCTAATTCAGGATGAGCCTATTGTAGACGAGCAACAACATCATTTAGAATGCCAGTAACAAAGTCTACCTTATTGGGCATCTCATTCCACGGCCTCAATGGATCAGAAAATGTTGAATTTGTACGGGAAGGCACCTCAATTGGGGCCTCTAACTCTGACCCATCCACTTGAGATACATGTGCTTTAGGCACTTCGGCATCCATGTTTGATGTTAAGAAGAACCATGATAATCAAAATAATATACAAAGCTAAGAAGTATGGAATGCAAATCAAGCTAACAAGACTTACCAAGAGGCCCCTTGCTAGTCAGCTTATGTAGATAACCAAGGTGTAGAGATCCATCAAAGAAGTCATCAAAGACACCTTTCTCCTCGCTCGAATGCTTAAGGGCATCTAAAGCCTCAGCAAGCGTCACTTCCATGGAGTTTGTTGCACCCTCTTCCTATAAGAGGGGAATAGCCTCAACTGCTTCTTTTCTAGTTGCCTCCTCTTCATCACACCCAATGATAACCATTTTAGGTTCACCCATCAGAGCTAATTCTTCCATTTCCCTCTCAAGGGTACACTCTGTTAACACCAACAAATGTAAAGTTAGCATGACATAATAGATATGCATATTCAAGTAAGCAAATAAATTCAAAAGGTAATAAAAAAACACTTAAAGCAAAATAAAAATAAAAGAAGAGAAACCTACTTGCTCCTGGCAAGGTGAATCAAATATTCTTCACCCTTGGAGGTCTTGCCTCTGTAGTAGGTGCTCTTGAATGGTTAGCTCTTTTCACCTTAGCCTTGGCTTTCCCGACGGTCTCCTGGATCAAGCGCTCAACTCTCCTAACAGCTATCTGTAGTATGGGTGGTTCCAACCCAAGCTATCACGTGAGTGGTGGGAACAACTAGCTGCACCTCCCGTGGTAACAGAGACTAGTTCTTCGATACCTTTGGGTGGATCTTGGGATCTGGTGGTGTCAAATAAATGATGGATCTAGGGGTGAGACAACTGTGAGCGATCCCTTAACACATAATGATCATCTCCATAGACCACTAAGAACTCAGCAAACCTACGGAGATAGCCTGCAAAAAATGAAAAAGTGAAGTGGGATTGTGCATTCACATTAGAGCGTAATCTGATAATATCCCCATGAAAGGCCAAAACCAGAAACGGTGCCTAGTTATAATGCATACTAGTCTCTAGGATTGAGCACATGATACATGCAGGCTCTACCCTAAGAGTTCTCACTTGAGAAAGAGACTTGGGAAATGCACGTGCTCTAAATAATGGGTACAACAAATTCACTTCCATCACTTTAGTATCCACTTGAATAGGGAAGCCCTTGGAACCCCGTGGCATGCCCAGCCATTCCTCAAGGTCCTTAATCATGCGGCCTTCCCTATTTACCTTGTCCATTGCCACTTTGACATCATCTTTCGGTACCCCAAAGAGATCTGAAAAGAATTCGGTAGTCAGATGGAATACAACCTTAACCCCCTTGACCTGCATGCTAAAATAAGTAACATCATCATTGAAAGAGTCAACGATGGTAACCATTTTAGTCACGGGAATGATAGGAGTCAAGGCACTGAACAGATCCATCAAACTAGAATTGGTAAGGCAAGTGATGACATGTTGAGGTGTCTTTCTATGCAACCACAATGGTGAATCTTCTGTCTCCCCATACTTCATGAAAAGGATATCCTCAGTATGCCCAGACACAATGGTAACCCCACCAGGAGTAATATCCACTATAAAAACATATTACAAAAAAGATCAACATCATGATAAACAATGGGTTAGCAAAGATAAAAACAAAGCTTAGAACACAATCACTTACCATTAGCAAATGGATCAGGCACACTTGGCACTAAATTAACCGCTTGAGGAAAAGTGGGCCCATTGCGAGACCAATCTTCATGTAGCCACCCACGAGCTTCACAATGTTCAAAGGCCCTAGAAAACTACTTATGATAATGGACAATAGAACTCTTGGTTTGAGCCAACACGGCACCACAAAGAGTGGGGCCCACTATGAAAGCCTCCAAGGATGTACGCATTAAGTCAAGTCCATCATCATTCCTGGGCATTCCGTGCTCATCAAAATGGGGCCTGCCAAGAGAAAGATAATTAAACATAAACAATGATAAAACACCAGAAGTAAAAAAAATAAAAATAAATCAAAAAGGCGCTTACCTTTCTACCCTGTACACTATTCCAAGTGGATTTTGGAATAATGTATGTACACAGAAAGGCTGGAAAAGGGTGTTATTGCCATTGTAGTGGTTACAAGATGGTAACTCCCAAACACGAGTCAGAGGATAGGTAGATCGAGGACCTTCGGAAGGACCGCCATCAACTTTAAATAATCCCTCATCCACATCAACGATGAAGGCCAATATGTCATGGGATGAGCCAGGTAGTATGGTCTCAACAACACTATGAGCCAACTATTCACTTAAATGAGACTAGATGACCATGCTAAAACCCTGCAAGATAAACGATAGAAATTCACTAGATCCCAGACGAAACCATAACCCTTGTGATCTGATCTCCATGTCATGACGAGGTGTGTTGGGCTCTGAGGGGCCAAACCATGATAACACACCCATGAGTTCCACCACCAAAAGAAAGGGCTTAAGTCCCCTGCATAGAGCCAGAACCTTAAGTGAGTAACTTAAAATGTAAAACATATAAATTAAACAAAAAAAATAAACAAATAAGTAAATAAACCTAACGAGTAAATAACATTCAACGCACACGCAAGATCACCCCTTGGGACAAGAACTCCAGTATTTGTTTGGTGCATCTAACACTCAATGGGAAAGATTGGAATCCACTAGGTAACACCAATCTTAAAAGGACAATGTTCACAAAAATCATGATAATGGTTTAAGTTACCAAAATTCATCACATCCGCAAGTGGAAAGTATCACATAGTTTATGCTATTTTAAATCCTGTAACTCACACTGCACATAAAAGGAACTCACACTACACATGGTAAATCAATTGTGTTACAACTGGAGATGGCAGTAGCTCATGATAAAGGCAACTCACGCTGCCAGGATAGCCAACTCATGCAACAATGAGGGTTAGTCACACTGTAGAAGAAACTGGTAACAACAATTTACACTGTATTTGGCAGTCACTCACCCTGTATGTGGGATGGACTCACGCTACATGTGAGGTTGTTCACATCTTGTAATGTTGCTCATGCCATGGTGAACATTAAACTCATGCTACCAAAGCAACTGCAAGGCCAAAACATTATTGCACGTAGCCAACAAAATGCCTTACATTGCCAAGACAGTAGCTAACACTACAAGGTAGTTCCCTCACACTGTAATTTGCTTGCAACACGAACTTGACTGCAATGAGGGTTGCCTCACGATGCAATACTAGGGCAGTTGATCACCCTACCAACATTCAATCATGCTGCAAGGCAGTCACTAACACTACCAACAGTAGTTCACCATGCCAAAGAAAACCCCTCACGCTGCCAAGAAAAAGACATTACTCATGCTGAGTAAGGCTCACGGGCATTCACGCCATAGCAAGGATAGTTACTCATGCTACCTTGTCCAATTCCCCACACCACAATCAATTTACTTACACTGATAATTGAAATACAGTAACTCACAATGACAAAGAGGGGAAACATTAAGGAGTAACCACACTGCAAATTAGTAATGCATGAGCTCACGCTACAGTAGGAACCAATCACTCACGTCCCATTTTGGAGGCTAGTAAATCACACTGTGGTCTAAAAGGCCCTAGAACATGCTATATTTCAAAAATCCATACAATTTATGCCATAATAAACAACAATTCAAAACCCTAGTTCTCCCAACCAAAATGCAATCAAAAATACCCAAAGCGTGGCAACCCTTGTAACTCACCGTACCTGTGGGCATGCCCTATGTTGCTCATGCTAGCTCAAAACTAGCAATAGGAATAAAAATAGTATCTCTAAATCCAGAATCGAAGCAATAGACCCTTGAAACATAACAAAAAAATGCAACAAAACCTCAACAAAAATGCACTAAACATGATCTTTTTAGCACCACTCACACTACAATATTAGGGGAACTCACACTATAATTACGAATTAAAATGGAACACAAACACCCTGGTTCATAGGGAGGAAACACAATCACTCTCAACACAACTAGAAATCACCCACAAACACAAAAAATCTATGACTCTCATAACTCACGCTGCCACTCATTGATGTTACACTACAAAAAAAATAGAAAAGGAGAAAAGGAATAAACCTGCGTAGGATTCCAACCCATGAAGAAATGCTAGCTTGTGGAAGGCGTTGGAGTAGTTCCTTGCTCTCCTCCACAAACGCCAAGCTTGCCTGCTTCTTCCCCTTTTCCCATTTTTTCTTACCCTTACCCTTCATCTTGCTCACACTGCACATTCCTAGTCGCTCACATTATGTCGTTGTCCAATAGCTCACGCTATGCACTGGTCCTCTAAACTTATGCTATGTCCATTTTACACTTACGCTACATTTGGGGTCATTTTATCCCATTTTGTAATTACATGGTACCCTATCCTCTCTCCTCTTATTTATTTTTTACTCTATTTCTGTGCTCCCAAAGTAGCTACTTCTTTTCATTCCTCTCGTGCATATTCATTAAGTTTTGCAAAGTAACCCATGCATTTGGACAAAAAAAGAAAAATCCACAAAAGATCCAACAATAAAAAAAATCATAATACTTGTATATACTTGGAACATGACTGGCAAATGGCCTGGTATGGCCTTAAATTGCCACACCTGGCCCAGGTAAGGCCTAAAACTACCAAGTGCCCGTGTATGATGATAAACTATTCAACGCACGCCTTAGTTACATTAAGATATAGAAATTAACTTTACAAGAAATAGAAACTCACCCTAGCTCACATGGCTCACTGTTTAGTTGGCAGGGGAAAACACATGGATAGTAAGCACCTCTTCTCACCATTTTCTATCAATGGACCACATGAAGCCATTCAATGAGAAGTCAATCTAGAATCCATTGATCTAGACTCATCATCAACTTATGACAATTTCATGGCATCAACACAAGGGATACTTGATTGCTTTAAGGGAATCATGAAAAATCTGGACTTAGAAGCCGACAACATCACCAAAGAACCCCTCGCTGAAGTCCCCATTACTATGTCTGATGGCGAAGTTAAAATACTAAAACTGAGTACTCTATTAAATTTACAACTGGCTAGTGACATAGCTCAAGTGCTGAAAGATAACATAAAAGCATTCTCTTGGTCCTATATTGATATGCCAGGACTAGATCCTCGAATAGTCCAGCATAACATCATCCTTGATCCAAAACTCAGACCAGTGAAAAAAAAGCACGAAAGGTTAAACCTGAGGTAGCATTGGCAGTTCGTAATGAAATCACGAAGCTTTACCAACCCAATTTCATCCAAGCTGTTGACTACACCGATTGGGTGTCCAACATGGTTATAGTCCCAAAGAAGAATGGGAGCATTCTCCTATGCATTGACTTCCGTGACCTCAACATAAAAACCATAAAAGATGACTTCCCCCTACCTGATATCAATCAACTTGTTGATTCAACTACCGGTCATGCATTGTTGTCCTTTATGGAAATATTCTTGGGACACAACCAGATTAGGATCAACCCATAACATCAACTTAGGACAACCTTCATGACACCATGAGGAACATTCTGTATACAATGATGTCATTCGGTCTAAAAAATACCGGTGCTACGTATCAGTGAGTGATGACTTACATCTTTAGTGATTATTGTAACAACAGAAAACGTCAATTGGAAATACCGAGTGGAGTTCCGTGTACACAATTCCAACCCCGGATCCATGTGAGGGCCATGTTGGAGAAGATGAATCCGAGGTGCCCTAAATGGTCTTGTTGATCAGACAGGAACTTACTTAATCAGTAAAATTTTGTAATAACCGGATGAGAAAATGGCGATTTCAATGAGGAGATATAATATCATTAATCTCGAAGGTAATGAGAGTGATGTAAATGATTTAAAGTGATTGCAAAATATATATAGATAAGATGCAAGAAACCAGATTTAGAGAATGTGCAATCCTGAGATCTGGGATTTAGCTTATAAACAAAATATGTTGGATACAATGATTACAAGTGGACTTCAGTTTAGATGAAGCACATGCCAACAACAAGAAAGCTATTTAAAGATAAAATAAGCAAAGGTCGATCTACCTTGTTCTAGCCAATCTGGGCGCAAGGGAGTCAGACCCGAAGTAGAATATCTATTAATTGGTTGTTTCTGATCAAAGATTCCTACCAATCACCTTCGACGTTCTTACGATCACTGATCCTATTTTTTTCTCTTGTCAATCTTTGCCAAAAGCTGTCAACAATTTCCAATGAAAGAAAATTATTCATGGAGAAAATTTTTCCAATTGAGAAAATTTTTTGCCAACCCTTTGATCCTTGTCAACTGGAGTACTTATAAGGTTAGGGTCATGAGAAAAATGCAGTTTAGATGATGCATGTCCTAAACCTACAAAATTTTTTTGACTTGATGTGTTTGTGTTTGAAGCTTGTGGCGCTACACTACATTATGCTTTGAAGTGTAATGTGTCGTAATCTACTTTTGCTGGAGCTTTGGCAACAAACTATTCTACAGTTACATTGTAATATGCTAGAGAGCATATTATGACGTATGAACTGTTGATCCCTAAATTTTGCTATCCCTATTGTTGCTTGTATTATGCTGCATCATGCTACATTATGTTGCATAGCATAATTTAGCATAAGATAGCAAACCTGCAAAAAATTGAAGTGTTGTTGCTACGCTTCCCTTGTTTCTATTCAGTCTTTCTGGGGTTTATTATGCTACACTGCGTAATGTAGCGTAATAGGCCCTTAGCCAAAAAAAGAAAAACTTGCTAAGATGTGCGACATGTTGTAGATCCTTGCTTGAGCCTTGAGATTTTGTTGGACCATTGAGGTCTCAAATTTTACTATCTTTGTTGTTGCGACTAGATGGACTATCTTCTTGCATTACGCTACATTACGCTACATTACGCTGCATTGCATAACATGGCGTAATATGCTAAAAGTTAAAATTTTCAAAACATAGCTAACTTGCAAAGTTGAAGGCTTGCCATTGTGCACCCCTTTTCTTGTTCTGTCCTTTGGATTCTATTATGCACTGCATAGTGTGGCGTAACAAACCCTTAGCTGAAAAGTGAACTTGCTGAGCCTCGACTTGTGGCAAATCCTTGCCTGAGTCGCAAGATTTTACTGAACCATTGAGGCCTCAAAATTTTCATGGTGTTTCAATGGCCCCTCTTTGTTGACCTTTAGAGGGCTAGCCTGAAAGACATCAACAAATAATACAAAACACCAGAAAGGTAAAGACACCAACATCATCCATCGGCAACTGCTCAAATGTCACTCTGTCAAGCCTAGAAGTGCAAAGGTGGGAGGAGAATAGGAGGGATATTAAAGAAGTGAGAGGAGGAAGGTTAGGGAAAGACTCAAGCATGTGAACAGGAAAATTTTGCAAACAAGTTATTAGGCATCCTTTCGTGGGTGTATTCGCGAGAGGTTACGCTGCTATACTACATATGAAGGGCTTGCATGGACGAGTTGTGTTATGCTCGTATGGCCTGGATGAGTTGTTTTACATCCATTTTTTCTAGCTTTTCCCATTTTCTTTCTTGAAAGCGCAACTTACATTCCACGAGGCAAGTTGCATTATGCCAGTTCATGGACATGATGGTGCAAAAGAATTGATTATATGCTCACATCCTGTACAAACAAAGAAGAGGGTAAAGGTGGTTGTAAGGACAAGGGAAGGAGAAAGTGAAATAAGGTGTCTGATGAAGGAAAAGGAAGGGTTTGCACTCCTAAGTAGTCAGGCTAATCTGAGCATCCACCTCAAAACACCGTGACACCTCACCTCCTACTGAATGCATTCTCGATCAATGCCATTGTAGCAAGTAACTTGCAAAACATAACAAAGAACAGAGAGCAAAAGCAATCTTCCTAATCGTTAGGGAGGCTATTGTAACAAGTGTCATTCAAAGAAAAAAGGAGACTGTAGGCCATGAAAAAAGGATCATAGCAAGAAGCAAGGGTCCCTATGTTGATGTCGTGATTCATGAAGTCGTTGTCGATAGCCAGATTCATCTTGCTCAAACGACTAGGCAAAGAACTAGTCAGATGAATCTGCTAAGCCAAATTCTAGTGGCAACAATGGGTGGAGGCCATCGAGGCTATGGATGACCATAGTTTCTTTGGGGCCCCAAGCGGCAAAGTTGATCCTAGGAGTTGCAACTACAGAGTGGCTATCATAGCGACATCTCTGAGGGATCAGTAGTATGCCTTTCAGCATATCTAAGGAATCAGTAGGATGCTAGTGGGGTAGCAGCGTTGTGTCTGTTCCAATGCCTTACCCATTCCATCTGGTAGGGATGCAGTGCAAGAGTGATCATGCTCGCTTGGTTCATGGATTTTCTGTTGAAGGATTCCAGTTTTGAGTCATGGTTGATTGTTGTTGTTGGTTTTAAGTCCTAGCAGACCGTGGTCTCGATTTAAAGTCTAGGAAGACTGAAGCCTACTAGTTTTACATCGTAGTGGACGATGGAAGAGCTAGTTTATGGTCCCAACAAACTATGTAATGGGTGCTAGTTTTATGTCATGACCTAGGGACAAGTTTGTGGTCGTTTAACGTCTCAGTAGATAGATGCTTACCTTGCCACTTTCACATCATGGCGGATGGTCGAAAATTTTTCCAATTTAGCGTCGTGGCGGATGCTTGCAAGAAATGTCAGTTTTACGTCATAGCGGACGTGTACAACATTGCTAGTTTTACATTTTAGTGGATGTTTGTTACCTTGCGTGTAAGCTGATTCAACATTTAGATGTGGTACCATTTCAAATACATATGATTAACTGGATTCGGGTGTCGTTGTCGTTGATGTCTACTAGCCTAAATGCTCCATTTCCATATGCGTTGACAACTAGGAAAGGGCCTTCCCAATTAGTAGAGAATTTTTTGCTGGTTCATGAACGGCTTTGAGAACCAAGTCTCCTTTCTTGATTGGTAGTTGATGCAAGTTGTGATGATGCTTCTATTTCTTCCTATCTTGATACCTTTCGTGGTGTCAAGCGTCTGGATGCATTTCTCCTCTACTGAGTCTAAATATACAATCCTGGACTCATTGTGTTGAGTCTCATTTATAACCATGGATAGGACCATCCGCAATGAGGGAATCTATAGTTCCAGGGGAAACACTGCTTCAGATCCATAGACTAGGTTGTAGGGTGTCCTATTGGTAGTTTTTCTGCATGTCGTACGATAGGCCCATAGCACATAGAGGATTTTTTCATGCCATCATTTTTTGTTGATGTTGAGCATCTTCTTGAGTAGATTGATAATCACCTTGTTTGTTGCTTCTGCTTGATCATTTTCTTGTAGGTAATAGGGTGAGGAAAACGATTACTTGATACCAAGATTATTGCAAAAAGATTTGGTTTCGATGCTACTAAATTGTGGTTCATTTTCGGTCACAATAGTCAGGGGAAGCTCAAACCTAGCTACTATATTGTCCAAGATAAAATGACAAACTTGTTGAGATGCAATATTTCGTAGGGTAATAGCTTTGACCCACTTCATGAAATACTCGGTGGTAGTGATGATAAAGCTATGTCCTACAGAATACTTAGGCGTGACGGGACCTATGATGTCTAGTCCGCATCATTGGACTAGACAAGTGATCTATGTAGTATGAAATCCATTTGGTGACATGTATATTAGATTTGCACAACATTGGCATGTGTCACATGTATTAACCTTGGTGAGGTAGTCTCATTCCATGTATGGCCAGTAATACCCTAAGCATTTGATTTTAGCAGCCATGGCTCGTGGGACTATCTGTCCCCCACATAGTCCTTCATGGACTTCACTAACTATTCGTTGTGCTTGATCATTGTTAACACAGGTTAACAATACTCCATCAAAAGAGTGTCTACAGAGAGTACTATCTCCAATGATGACATATTGTCGGGCATGCTCACATATTGCATATTTTTGTGTGTGTGTTAGCTCATGCGATGGTTTTCCATAGAGAAGGTAGGCTTTAATGTTATCGTACCATTCTGGTGTTCCACCCATGCTTAGAGAAGAAATTTGCATCACTTGAATGACAGGCTCTCTACATTCCTTCATTAAAAGGGCCAAGTGGCAAACAAATGTTGTGGAAGGTTTAAGGTCAGTGTGGCTAGTGCATTGACTTCAACATTTTCATTACATGGCACATGTTGGACATCAGTTGTCATGAATTATTTTAGGAGATCTTCAGCCATATTGCAATAGGATTGCAAATGCACAACTTTGTAGGTGTAGACCCCTATGATTTGATTGATGATGAGCATCGAATCACCTTAGATTGCCAGGTGTTAAACGTTGAGTTCCCTGGTTGTTAATAATCCCCTGAGGAGCCCCTCATACTCTACAACATTGTTCGTACAAGGGAAAGCCAGGAGGTAAGCCAATGGATGAACATCCTCAAGGGAGAGCGTAATGATAGTGGCAACACTACCACCTCTGGTAGTCAAAGCTCCATCGAAGAATAACATCGCTTTGAGGCCATCGATACAGGGCTCAAACTATGTATCTATTCATTAGGAAACTCGAGCTCTATCGTGGCTTCATCGTTAACTGGTGATGTTGCAAGATGGTCAGCTATCGCTTGGCCTTTCGTAGAAGATTGGCTAATGTAGTGCAAGTCGAATTTTGCTGTGATGGATTTCCAATGGGCTATCCTACTAATTTCATACAAATTGTTTGTGATGGCCTGCAGAATGTTGTTTTTACAGATTATATTGACCTAGCTATGGAAAAGATAGTGCCTACATTTCTTGAGTGCAAACACCAATGCTAAACAGTTACACTCTACTTCATTATACCATGTTTTGTACACAAATAGAGCGTGACTTAGGTAGTAGATAGGAACTTTTGACCCATCGTCCCTTCTTTGGCATAACAATATAGCTATAGACACCTCTGAGTTTGCTAGTTATACATAGAAAGGCTAATCCCTTTGTGGCAGGAAAACTGTTGGCAAACGTAATAGCTCTTTCTTCGGACTATCAAACACACATTGGAAGTTCTCAGTCCATTTGAAGTTAACCCCTTTCTTGAGCAAATGTTGCATAGGGTGTAACTTGTTTGTTAATCTCGAGATGAACTGCCTGATAAATTACAACCTACCTTATAGCCCATGTAGTTATTTGAGGTTTTTAGGTGGTGCCAGATTAATGATGGCTTTAACCTTGTTGGGGTCGACTCAGATGCCAATCTCTGATACCACAAACCCTAACATGCACCTGGTTTTAACTCCGAATACACACTTTCTTAGGTTGAAATGTAGGTCATGTCTGAGACATTGTTTAAGGATTAACTCTAGGTCTCCTGAGTGATCTTCCAACTTCTTAGATTTGACAGCTATGTCGTCTACGTAGTTGTTCAATCTCTCTAAGAGGTAATCGCTAAAGATGTATGTCATAGTGCGTTGATAGGTTGCTCTGGCGTTTTTTAACCTGGAAGGCATCATCGTGTAATAGAAAGTTCTCTAAGGGGTCTTGAAATTCATAGTTAGTTGGTGTTCTGGGTTGATATGGATTTGATTATAGCCTAAAAACCCATCCATGAAGGATAGTAACGCATGGCCAACCGTTGTATCGATAAGTTGATCGATACTCAGTAATGGGAAGTTGTCTTTAATCATGGCCTTGTTCAAATTGTAGAAGTCTATATAGATGCGTATTCCTCCTGTTTTCTTAGAGACAACTATGATGTTCGACACCCAGTCTGCATAATTGATTGCGTGAATGAAACCAACCTGATATAGCTTAGTGATTTCATCATGCACTGCTAGCGCGATTTTAGGCTTAATCTTCTATGCTTTCTGTTTAACCGCTTTGATATGCGGGTCTAAAACTATGTTGTGCTGTATTAGTCTTGGGTCTAGACCCGACATATCTTCGTATGACCATGCAAACACCATAATGTTACCTTGGATCACTCGAGATATATCACTCTGCATTTGTTGGTCAAGGAGAGAACTAACTTTTAGAGTTTTGCTTCCTCCTTTGTGCGTAACCACAAGGACCTCAGTGAGGGAATCCTCAATCACATCACCAACTTCCAAGTCTAACGTTCGGGCCAAATGTTCTGGCCAATCTGGGGATACTTCCGATGTTGCTATGGTTGTATCACAAAGGGAAGCATCACTTCCTATCAGTGCGTGATTGAGTTGTCTAATAATTTCTCCATATGGGCCTGTTAAGGCTAGGGGTGTAAGTAAAGCTATGTCCATTTGCAAATTGACCTACAAAATTGCCAAAAATGGAGGTTGTTACGTTGTTTTTTTTTGTCAACCTATTGAAATGATAGAAGGTTTTCTTATTTTAGTGGTACGTGTTAAAAAGCTACCAGTTTAAGGTCTTAGCGGACTGTTACCATATGCGTGATTTTTGAAAAAGTGGTAAGTCCAATTTCCTAGATGTTAGCATAAGACTTCTGTGAACGATGGTGGGGAGTGTAACATGGCATGTCTAGCATGTCGAGACAGCCAATTTATAATTTTGTGCAAATCGTAGTTAATGGGACTGAATTACGAGACGATGGGCTACGTGTTAGTTTAGGGTCTTTTGGACCGTAATCTATACGATATCTACGAGATTAATGTTATGATTTTCATGCTTCATGTCACACTGACATACCTGCATTTCAAAAATAATTTGTATTGGTCAAGCACGCAATAGCTAGTTTCAACCAATTTATTTATAGGTTGGTGATTTATCCTCAAAGCAGACTAGAGACATTGCGAATTTGAATTAGGCTATAGTAGAAGGAAAGTAGAAGTAAGGCATAAGCAGACAATTTTGTTAAGATTGTCCAGTCGTGACCATGGCACCGAATATCAAAGGAAAACATATCAAATTGGCGAAGGTTGACAAAGTGTAGGAGAGTTTGCAGCGGGTTTCAAAGGCCAGGGTCAAAATGCTGGAGGCTACTCCACTCCCTTGGTAAGTGGCTTTTTACCCTCCTGCATGATTGTTATTTCCATTGTTATGGCATTGCAATTGTACCTATTTCAAAGATGTGTATTATGGTGAGCGTTGATACCTGGTCACATGAGCTAAGCTATTGTAGCTTGTACTATTACTGCTATCGTTGTTCTCGGAGACAGACCTTACATAGTCATAACGGTTAGGGTGATCTTGGATGATATTGTGCATGCACAATGCATAACTGGGGGAGTCCATGTACTATACCCTTATGTAGAATGAATAAGATTCCGTCGTCTCACCCATAAATATTACATGTTACGCTAGGATAATACGTAGTATTACTTTTATCATCGTTGTCAAGGATAGACCTTGCGTGATCATAAGGGTTTGGGCAGTTTTTGTAATGCATTTCTAGCGTGACCTGCAATCTCCTAGGAGTCAAGATAATGGAAACTCTAGTGTTGCATAATGAAAAAGTTTTCTATGTTGCTCTTATGTCATTAGTATGTCTATATTGCTATTTCTAATAGAAGTCTATTATATTGTAAAGGATTACGCTAAAGCATGTCTTGATCATCTTGGACATCGTGGGAGTTCTGTGCTGTTTACATGTCTCCGTGGCCAATGTTCCTCCTCCTCATGCTCGTGTAAAGGAAGAGACGGTTTTGTTCTGAAGAGGCACAAGGGAGTTTTTGCAGTTTTTCTTATGCAATTACAGCGTAATTATTTGGTCACATCTGCCGCCCAAGACAACTGCTGCCATTCTCGAGATGCTACTGGTTGGATCAACACAAACCATCTTGACATTTTTGGTGGACAACTCAATCCAAACCGTGCGGGTGCAAGACTGTGAACAGAGTGCCAAGGGTTTGAGGCATTTTTCTTGGATCTGGGATATGCTCAGGATTAATTGTTGTCATGCCTACAACACTCTATTCGTGGCTCGTCATCTTACGACCTATTTCCAGAATCCATCTGGGATTGTGTATTATGCAGGCGTGTAAGTGTTTCCATGGTGTCATAATATGCTAACTATTTGTCTAAATTTGTGACCAGTGTAAACAATTTTCTATATTCTATGATGTAGGTTTTTCATCAATAATGATGGTCTCCAGGGTGATACAGATACATTGTCTATGGTTGTATTGGCCATAAAGGAGTTCACCTCTATTAGCAATGTACATGCTGGTGTTATGGGACAACTAGAATTGGAAATCCCACATTACCCTAATTGCTATGTCGAACTTTTCACCAAGTGCAAAAGGCTCAAATGGCTGGATGAGGAGTGGACTTTGGATCGTCCTCTCACTATCATAGATGTGCAAGAGAAAATCCCACCATTTCCTTCACCTTTCAAACGCGGTAAATTACGCTATGGTGGTTTATTGTACAATCTTACGAGATGGAAGAAATGTGTGAAATCATTTTATTTTGCTATATTTTCTAAACCCTTGTTTTATGTTTATAGTTAGGGAATCACGGGAGATCATGGTTATGGCTTCTGGGCATGAAGCGAGCAATCTTTTGTTTCGTTATGATGACATAAAAGAAGCGCAATGTTGGCTCAGCCATAGTGCGGCCCCAGCTATCTTAACCAATAACCTCTGGGAAGCTGGACTAATAGAACTATTTTTGGCTATAACCCCTGACGTCACCATGGACAAAATGCTAACCTTAGTTAACTCCTTCAGCAAAGAAGCCGAGCGTCTTTGCATATGCGTGTGTAACATGCGTGTAAGTTTTGATATTGATGCTCGACTATTCGTTGACTTTTTTTGTGTTCCCTCTGATGGCCTTCCAGTAGAAGAAAAGTTAAAAAGGTATTCTAAGCTCCAAAAGGAGATAGAGGAGTGGCTGAGGGTTAACAAGGAAGTGAAAAGAATCCGTGTTGATAAAATCGAGCTAGAGGTGGCTCATACCATTTATCCCCTCTTCTGAGCTCACACCTTCCCCAAGTTTCTTTTCTAGGGGAGAATCCTTAAGATAGAATAGGCTCAGATCATGCGGAAGGTTATGGAGGAGGGAATGCAGTATAATTGGGCCAGCTACTTCGCTGAAGGTCTGCAAACTTGAGTCCTGCTTCAACGTGCATTTGTCCTTCTTTATAGCTTGCTTTCAGCATTTTGCCAAATTCTTGGTGGTTTAGAGGGATGGAATCTAGGTGCAGTAGGATCATAACCAGATTTCCAAACCTTGGATTTCCTAGGTTTTTGGCACTACCCGATCACAAGATCCCCCGGAAGGCATTGGGGATTCGCTTTCACTTACAACTATGAGTTTGGTGGTGCCTCGTATGCGGGATTACGACAGCGTGGGTGGAGCACTCCCTTCTTTCACCGATAGTGTGTCAAGGGGGAAATGCCTTGTATCAAAAATAGTGGATTTGTCAATCCAGCAGAAAAAGCACTGTCTAGCTGTGAAGTCCGCTAGTCTGACTAACATAGAGAGAAAGAGGTTGCAAATTAAGTTTCATAGGAATGATCCTCCAACTGGTAAGTAAAGAGATGTTTAATTAGTTTATATATTTGTTATGCTACGTATAGACATGGTGTCACGTAGCATTTGTAAGTGTTTCTATTAACTATTTTTGAGTAGACAAAGGGAAGAATGTAGAGGAGTTGACCCCTGAAACAGGAGCAATAGTCATACGACGTGAAGAAGAGGCTCCAATTTTGGAAAAGGAGGCCCCTATTAGTAATGTGGGTGGCACACAGGTTCCTATGCACGAAGAAGAGATGGAAGTAGAGGATGTTGAAGTCCTTTTGGATGAACTGGGAAAAGGGGAGCAGCTTGTCACTGGTGAGTTTGACTTTTCCTCAAAGGGCAGCCTTATGTTACTACCCTCGAGGGTTTTGTTGGATTGAGTTTTGCGTTACCGTAATGTATTAATTATCCTTTATGTCTATCACATTGTGTCTAATCCATTTTTATTTGCGTAATAGGTACTTCTGATGCTGGTTTCGTGCCCTTGTCAGCAGCACCCACTCAGCATTGGGGTGAGGCCCCTGATAAATTTGCCTTTATGGAAGGCATTGCGAAGGATATGATCGGCCGTCTAGAGTGAATCGATCCTAAGATTGGTACACAAGTGTTATAACACGGAGATTATTGGCATTACGATATTGTATCATTTTGTTGCATCTCACTATTATTTTTATGTTACAAGATCTCGCCTCAAATGAGATCCGAAAGAGCCCGTTCCGTGAACCCTCACTGGAGCTGACCGAAGTGCCACACAGCCTTTATGAAGAAATGCATAAATATGTGTTACACTTGACCTGCTCTTTATGGGAGTGCCAGAACATCAACAAAGCTCTTTGGAAGAGGTTGCAGCAAGCAGAAAAGGAGAAGATATTCCTAACTGGTAGGGTTGAGGACCTGGAGTCTCAAAATGAATTTCTGCTAGCTTGAGAGGCCAATGATGAAAACTGGTGGATAGCTATAATTGACTACACCCAGTATTGGATGGTTTTCAGAAACAATGTCCAGGATAGTCATGAACTTATTGAGCAATGGATGTAAATGAATATCCTAGCCCAGAAGAACCAAGACTGGAAGGATTACAGCGCGATGGTCCAAGAATGGGGGTAGACATAGAAAGATCATAAGCATGTGTATAAGTGAGAATGTGTTGCCTACCACCAACATTACAAGGATTCTACTGTTGAAGCACAGTCACTTTGACTATTTCTTGATGCAATCAGTGCTTCTAGAGCATACGAAAATTTTCAGGAGTAAGTAACAGTAAGCGCTTCCCCAGAGAGGGAAATAACCCTCCATGGCGGGAAGACCACTATCCCTTCCTTCTTCCCTGAACTGCCCCGATGGACTCCTGTGGAGAAGGGGAAGGTTAAGGCTGGAACTGATCTAGGAGATGGTGTTTGGTCTGAGCTTACCAAGGACAAGATCATGCAACGTCTATGGGTTGGTTTGGAACAGATTCCTTTCGCGGCTGACGCAGGACCATCATAGGTAAGTTGTAGGACTATTGCATTTTTGTTATGCGTAGTCTTGATGGCAATGCTAACATGTGTGTCATGTCAAACCGTAGGATTGGAATGAGGAGGATCCTCATGAGGATGAGTGTAATGGAGATGATGGTCCTCATGAAGAGGATCTTCACGAGGAGGAGCATAATGAAGATGATGGTCCTCACGAAGAGGATGTCCATGAGGATGCACATAATGAAGATGATCAAAATCATGGCAAGAAATCCCATGAGGAAGAGCCTTGCAGAGAGGAATGCCCCCATGAAGAGACACCACACGAAGAAGGTCCCTACAAGGAAGATTTTCTTGAGGTAGAGGTGAAGTTGGATGACACAAGTGGAAGTGTTAGTAAAGGTGACGTGTGACGTGGCCATATTGGTCAACATCTTATTATATTGGAATGGAGTAGAAGACAATGTTTTTTGGCCCATGTAGGCTAGAGTAAATATTTTTTCTTTCATGAAGTGTAACACATCGTTAGAAGGATTGCACTTTTCTTTTTTAGGCCATAGCAGGCCATAAATAGTTTAACACCATTTTGGGCCATACCATCGTAAGCGTAAATGAATAAACGAAATCGTCAGTTTTAGGTCGTAGCGGGCCGTAAATAGTTTAAGGCCATTTTGGGCCATCATCATCTTAAGCATAAAAGGGTAAATTACATTTGTCAGTTTTAGGCCATGGCAGGCCACAACTAGTTTAAGGCCATTTCGGGCTAGTTTATCATAAGCGTAAGGAAA
Organism: Gnetum montanum; assembly: GCA_015680685.1. Classification (NCBI taxonomy): domain Eukaryota; kingdom Viridiplantae; phylum Streptophyta; class Gnetopsida; order Gnetales; family Gnetaceae; genus Gnetum; species Gnetum montanum. The sequence goes on from MNCI01015097.1 coordinate 269,824, forward strand.
AAAAAATTACCATTTTTAGGCCGTAGCACGCCATAAATAGTTTAAGGCCATTTTGGGCTATCATCATCTTAAGCGTAAAAGGGTAAATTACATTTGCCAATTTTAGGCCATGGCGGGCTGCAACTAGTTTAAGGCCATTTTGGGCTAGTCTATCGTAAGCGTAAGAAAAAAAAATAAAATTTTCAGTTTTAGGGTGTAGCAAGCCGTAAATAGTTTAAGGCCATTCTGGGCCATCATCGTAGGTGTAAAAGGAACAATGCGACACAAGAAAGAGCATAAAATACATAATAGTAAATAATGTGAACTGATACAACATGTCACGCTAACATGTTCATTTGCTAGCTCTGTAGCTGTTTCTTGATTGTTTTTAGGTTTGGCGATGCGTATAGGCGCGGAGGCTTATTATAGCATTCCTCTACACTACCACCTTCTTCCTAGAAAGGTAGTTCAACCCAAGTTGAGCTTTCATTGGCCACTATGTCAGCTTGTTCAACTATTGGGATAGGGGTTTGATCTTCAGGGACTTCAACCTTCGACCCTTGTTCCATTTCTATGTTGTTAACCACTTGAGGGGTCATCTTATCATCATGGATGATCACTTCCCCTCCCGCATAGGGCAAGAGGATCTCTTGATGAATGGGTGATGAGACTACCTTTAATTGAGCTAACCAAGACCTCCCTAAGATTAGATTGAAGCCGAGAATCTTCTCGACAATAATGAACACTACGTTTGTGGGGAATTGATCCCCTACTATAAAGTTGATGTGTATCGTTCCCTTAACTTGCACTCTTGATCCATTAAATTACTTCAAACATGTCATTGTTGTGGGATTGATTTGATCGAGCAAACCAAATTTGTCCACTATAGGGAATGGAATGACATTGGCAGTAGTTCCGTCATCTACATGTACTCTCTAGATTTTGTACTGGTCGACCTAGATAGTGATGAACATGGGTGTTGTTATCACCTGACCTTTTTCTAGGTCATCCTTAGTGGATTTTTCATGAAATACTAGTTGGGGGATCATAGTTGTTCAGTAGTGTGAGGAAGCATAACTGAATGGATTGCTTCTTCATCTGCTAGCAAGTTTTCGTCCACCGGTATGAATGTTAGCATGTGATCCATGGCTTTGTGATGCTTTTGGAATGTCATCAACAATTCGTACAGGCTCAGCATTGTATTTTTCTATTTGAGAGCCTGCTTGACTTGTGTAAAAGTGTCAAGGAGATCATGCCCACAATCTAGTTGTTTGTTACCCTTCTCTTCCTCCATTCATCCCAGGAGACGGATCTCTCGGGGTAGAACAGTTTCTGGTTAAGGATTGTATTTTCTTGTGCAAGGAGAAGGTGGCCACATTTACGTAACGTCACCGTTTTTAGAAGAAGGTGGGGCCAAGGACGTCGAGGCAAGGGGCGTAGGCCTAGGGAGTCCTAGCGCAAGGCGATTCTTCTCCTTTCCTATTAGGTTGTGATTGGGGTGTTAACTTAGATGGTTTCCCCTGCATAATAGGAATAACTAATGGCTTTGGTACCCTGATGACAAAGGGTGCCTTAGGTGTGGGCATGGGCTAAGCCATGGCTTTACTAATAGTAGGCTGAACCACACCCATTGATGTTGATGGGATTGATATTTGAGATGAGTGAAGAGGTACATGAAGGACAAAGGGCTGCTTTAGCTGTGCCTGACCATCACCTTCCATACCTACCACATTAATAGTGTACCCTGCATTATTATCATTTAATGAGTCTTGGTACACATGCATGGACTGGTTTTCAAGATGGACTAGATTATTTCTATCTAAGATCAGTCTACCTTGATTAATCATGCGTTGAATGTCATCTTTCAATGCTCAATAGTAATCCATGTCGTGACCACACAACTGGTGATAGTCATAGAAGCGATCCAGCCTAAAGTTTTTCGGGACTAGGGGTTTGTTCGCCAGGGCCAAGGAGGGATTCTTGAGCAACTCAAAATGCTATTTGTGGCACTTTAGACCCTCCTCGAATACCTTCTTATGTTGAATGTGGCCAGTTCCCAGCAATTTCTTTAAAAGTTTTGAAGGCTTTATAGGCAGAGCCGCGTATTTTGAATGGTCTTGACACTCAAAATTAGGCTTCAGTTGTGGGGGTGCTTTAGGGGTGGAAGAAGTTTCTTGATCGGTGCTGTCTGAGCTAGTTTTGGGCTCAGCAGGCTCTGCAGATATTTTCTTATTATTTTTTTTCTTCTTGGCCCCCTCAGCAACCGCTGCTACTATCGTTGTTGTAACCTTACCTTTGTCCTTATCCTTGTTGTAAGAATTTTTGTAGACCACATATGTCGGATCCTTGCTAGCCTCTACTGCATCTTGGATACTCTTAGTTTGAGTGAAGGCTTGGCTGAGGGAGTAGGGAGTGAGGTAGTATAACTTAGACTTGATAAAATCATTAACTTCCTTCTTGAAAAATTGCCAATAGATGGGCCTCTGCAATGGGTTCACGGATTTCGTTCAAGGTGGTGCTCCACCATTGTATAAAATTTTGAACTGACTCGAGTGGGTCTTGCTTGACTCCCATGAGCTAGTCCAGCGTGACTTTTGGTTCCAGGCTGTATTTGAAATGAGTCACGAACTGAGTTAACAACTCTTCCAAAGTTGAGATGGAGGCACGCAGGAGTGCTCAATATGAGTCTAAAGCATTACTCATTAGAGACATAGCAAAGACACGAATGATAGTATGTGGCCATTGTTGCAATAACAACGAGTCTGACTTGAAAGTAACTAAATGGGCATTGGGACCGCCTTCCCCATTGTATTTTCTAAAATGGGGGAGTGGCATCCCAGGAGGTAACGATAAAATAGGCACTACCGGACTAATAGGATCATCATGGTAAAAATCCATGACTTGTATTGTGTCAAAATCAACTGCCTTGAGGGGTTTAACTTCCTCTGTAAGGGTCTGAATAAGCTGGAAGTCTTGATTTAGACCCCTAGATGGAGAGGTTGTTTGTGGAATGGTAGGAGGAGCCATGCTGGGTGGCTGAATAGGGGCGACAACTTGGCCGATGGGCGATGCTATCAGAATTATCCCTGCAGATGGTGCCGCTTATGGCATCCACCACCCGGTAGGTGGCACGGATGGGACGACCACCATCGGCTATGCCATTGGACACGTTGTTTGCGTGGTCGAGGGCACAGAAAATGATCCTATAGCGGGTTTTAGCATTTGCGGGACCTGGTTTTGATGATGGGGGATATGGGACATCTGCATAGGATGTGTGATGAGAGACATGTTTGGAACCCACCATGTTGTAGTGGTGGGCCCTGCCGTGTGATTCGGTATGAAATAAAATTTCTCACAGAGAGAATTTTTCCAATCGATAAAATTTTTTGCCAACCCCTTGATCCTTGTTAACTGGAGTACTTATAAGGTTAGGTTCAGGAGAAAAACATAGTTTAGATGATGTGTGTATTGAACCTAGAAAATTCTGTTGACTTGATGTGTTTGTGTTTGAAGCTTGCGGAACTATGCTGTATTATCCTCTGAAGCGTAATGTGTCGTAATCTACTTTTGCTGGAGCTTTGGCAACAAACTATTCTACGGTTATGCCATAATACGCTAGAGAGCGTATTATGACATATGAACTATTGATCCCTAAATGTTGCTATCTCAATTATTTTTTGTATTATGCTACATCATGCTACATTACACTGCATAGCGTAATTTAGCATAAGATAGTGAACCTGCAAAAAATTGAAGTGTTGTCACTACGCTTCCTTTGTTTTTGTTCAGTCTTTCTGGGGTTTATTACACTACACTACGTAATGTAGCATAATAGGCCCTTAGCCGAAAAAAGGAAAACTTGCTAAGATGTGCGACATGTTGTAGATCCTTGCTTGAGCCTTGAGATTTTACTGGACCATTGGGGTCTCAAATTTTACTATCTTTGTTGTTGCGACTAGATGTACTGTCTTCTTGCATTATGCTACGTTACACTACATTACACTACATTGCGTAACGTGACATAATATGCTAAAAGTTAAAATTTTTGAAACATAGCTAACTTGCAAAGTTGAAGGCTTGCCATTGCGCACCCCTTGTCTTGTTCTATCCTCTGGAGTCTATTATGCTGCACTGCATAGTGTGGCATAACAGACCCTTAGCTAAAAAGGGAACTTGCTAAGCCACGATTTGTCGTAAATCCTTGCCTGAGTTGCAAGATTTTTCTGAACCATTGAGGCCTTGAAATTTTCACGGTGTTTCAATTATATGCTTAATTCGCTCAATGATTATGTAGACAACATCACGGTCAAGTCAAAAATAACTGAGCAACACGTCAATGATCTAGACCTAATGCTTAAACGTTGTCTCAAGTATGAGCTTAGACTTAACCCAAAGAAATGTGTCTTTGGGGTCAAAAAAGGAAAAATTCTCAGATTCATAGTATCTGAAACAAGGATACAAGTAGATCGTGATAAAGTTAGAGCAATAACAAATTTTAAGCCACCTAGCAACCTTACCAAACTACACGGTCTACAAGGTAGATTACAGTTTATTAGGTGCTTCATCGAAAAACTGATGGACAAGTTGAAACCCATGCAACATTTATTGCATAAAAATGGCCATTTTCAATGGACTCAATGGTGCCAGGAAGCCTTTGTGAACATCAAAATGACACTTGCTCAATTACCGATAGTTTATCCCCCACAGAACAACAAACCCTTCTACATCTACCTTGCAACATTGGATTCATCTATCATGTCTATGCTTTGTCAGAAATGAGAAGATGGAACCGAAATCCCTATCTATTACTTAAGCCATGCCTTAGTGGCCCATGAACAGAGATACAACGACATGGAGAGGTCATGTCTAGCCCTTATCTTTTCCTTGAAGAAGTGGTAACATTATCTCTTCCGTAACCAAGTCAACATTATTTGTAAAGACAATGTGCTCAGAGCTATTACCAACAACATCTATGAATCAAGCAGGATAGCTAGATGGAAGGTGATGATTGCAAAGTTTGACCTATGCTACATAGCTCAATCTTCCACAAAGGGTCAAGCAATAATCAATCAAATGACCGCCTCACCGACTTAAGACCAAGAAATAATCAACCTTGAGTTCCCTAATGAGAACATGAATACCATAGACACTGTACCTGACAACTATGATGCAATCTTATACTTTGATGAAGCATCAACCTCCCAAGGAGGAAGTGCTGCAGCCATCATAACGTATCCCTCTAGAGAAATTCGATCCTCTGCCTATCGATTAAACTTCCCTTGTACCAAAAATGTGGTAGAGTACGAAGGTCTTCTTAGAGGTCTTATGGTTGCCCTAGCTTTAGGAATCACATGGCTCATAGTTCGAGGTGACTCATAGCTAGTAATCAATCAGGTCACGGATGTTTTCACATGAAAAGCTTCACATTTACAACCGTACTATGACTTAACTAAGCACTTGATGAAACAGTTAACAAAAATAGATGTGCAACATGTTCCCAGAAATGAAAATACCATCGCAGATGCACTTGGAACTCTATCCTTAAACATGACACCTGACATGTTTCATTTGTTGCCTAGTTCCATAATGAACTATGTAAAACCCGTAATCGACACTCCCGATGACATACCTATAGCATCCGTTAGTACCACACATGCAGTGGAATGGTATGATGACATAAAAGAGTACCTTCTACATGGCGAACCGCCACTACATCTAACAAATTCTCAAAGGGACGAAGTGTGAAAACGTTCTTGGCAATATGCGCTAATAGGAGAAACCTTATGTCATAGATCCTATGAAGGCATTTTTTTGGTGTCCATTAGTAGCATCGACGGTCACATGATCATGGAGCATATTCATGAATGACTTTGCAGAGGGCACATAGCGCCCAAGGCAATGGCAATGAAAATCAGACGTTTAGGCTATTATTGACCACACATGGAGTACAATGGTTTCTCCAAGGTCAAAGCATGCAATGTTTGTCAGAAGCATGGTAATTTAATACATGTGCCACCTAATGAGTTGCATATAGCACAAATCATATGCCCTTTCCAGAAATGGGGGTTAGACATCATTGGACCGATAACTCCCCCATCTTCAGCAGGACATAGCTTCATCATCACCGCAACTAAATACTTTAAAAAATGGGTAGAACCTATTCCCCTTAGGAAGACCACATTGAAGAAAGTGTGCAATTTCATAATCAAGAACATTGTAACCTGTTTTGGTGTCCCCATGACCATAATCACTGATAACGGATCACAGTTCAGCAGTGCCAAAACCAAAAACGTCTATGAGAGCTTAGGCATCAAAAACTCATTCTCATCAATGTACTATCCATAAAGCAATGGTTAAGAAGAGTCCACAAATAAAAATATCATCATGGTGCTCAAGAAAATGCTTCATCAAAGCAAAAGAAGATGGCATGAACAGCTAGTTTATGCGCTATGGGCATATCAAACAACACATCAAACGTCCACAGGTAAAACACCCTATAGTCTTGTTTATGGACTAGAAGTTATTTTACCTTTAGAGTTGCAAGTACCCTTATTGCGGATCACTCTCTCTGGACTCCTCGAGGAAAGCCAAACTAATGAATTATGCATTGTTGACCTTGACTCAGTGGAGGAGGAACGTATGCGCATGCTAGATCAAATTGAGCAATACTAAAGGCAACAACGGTGATGTCATCAACATAATCCACATAAGTGGTCGATCAAGGAAGGTGACCTAGTCCTCAAGGTAGTTCGTGACCACTCAGAGAAATTCTCAGCCAACTGGGAAGGGCCTTACTTGGTCATTAAGGCATATGACAATGGGACGTTCAAACTGGATGATATGAACGGCAATGAGTTTGCTAATCCAAAAAATCACATGTACCTCAAACCGTATTACGTCTAAGAAACTTAAGGTATAGACTCATCCTGGAATCATGATGATAAACTGATACCATAGACTCGTCCTGGCATCATGATGGTAAACTGATACCACAGACTCGTCTTGGCATCATGATGGTAAACTAATACCACATCATGATGGTAAACTGATACCACAAACTCGTCCTGGCATCATGATGGTAAACTAATACCACAGACTCGTCCTAGCATCATGATGGTAAATTGATACCACAGACTCATCCTGGCATCATGATGGTAAAATGATACCATAGACTCATCCTAGCATTATGACAATAAACTACCATAGAGCTCTATCCAGTATGACGTTAAAATGCCATAGTTTTTTCTGCCAAAGTTCACTAAGACTATAAATTAGCTTGCCTCTTCATAGTCCTCCACGACTATAAACTAGCACTGCACCATCTGCTACGATGCTAAACTGGCAATGTCCAAAAGGTTATGACATAAAAATAATCCATGACAGTCTACCACGACTATAAACTAGCACTGTATTGTCCACTATGACGCTAAACTGGCAACATCCAAAGGGTTATGACATAAAACTAATCCAAGATAGTCCATTAAGACTATAAATTGGCAATATCATCACTAGACCATTGATTGGTTGCTACAATCAATGACTCTTCTTTATCTAAAACCTGCTACATGATTCACCATGTGGACTCTGATGACACTGATGCTGCTCATTTTTCCCTTAAGTTTAATGTCGTTTCTCCATCCCATCCACTGCATTCATGTTTAAAGTGTTTTAGACTAACTCACTTGTGGTTTTCTTGTCCTCTTGGAGTTGTGTTAGTAGGATGACACTCTGAGGTGTTCGTGCATGGATGCACTTCATCACAGTGACAAGGTACCACATTGCTCTCGACACATGCAACCGAGTGAATCAATCTGCTCATAAGTACATTCCCAGTTCCCGATGCATCCCCTACTCTCCATCATGTTCTTCTTATCCTACTCAGTTACATTTCCTTAATGCCATATTCATCCCAAGACTCTCGATACACTGTTTCACACTATGATTCTCTAAGCAATTGCAATGCAAAAACACAATACATGGTATGTGACACAAAATGCAAGCGCTTGAACACGAGCAAAGCACAAAAAGTAGGCTTTTCAAAAAAAAAAGAGACCCAAAAATAAAAAAAATAAAAAAAATGAAAATGAAACAAAAAAAATCAAAGAGAAAAATACATCATAAGGCCATTGGCTCTTCCCATACAAGCCCTAGGCAGGAAGGCAGTTTTCTTGAAAAAATATACTCATGTCTCAAAAAATCATGATGCATCACCTCATTGTGTGGCTTTGACTATTGACAACAGGTTCTCTTGAACATGATACAAGGGTCTTGTTCCTCCAAAGGACGCACCTCCCATGCCTTGGTACCAAGTCTACTAGATACTGGCTGTCGACAAGGACCAACATGACTTGTTCACAAGAGCATTCCTCTTCCACATTTAAACAAAATAATCCCTTGATCAATCCCTGACCCCAAAGTTACAACCTGCTTCCTATGCATCTCAAAACTTCATTTCCCAATCCAATGTACTTCTAAACATGGTGCGATGACATCCGGCCAGGTGCCCAATGGATAGTGCTTGATGCCAAGTTGCTCGTGGTGTTTTGTACTTCTTTTTTGACACCTCTTGGGTGGATTCCTCTAGGATTCAACAAAGAGGGACCAATGAAAACACCACAAAATTTTGGTGTAGCACTTTTAGATAGGATTCAAGCTAAGGAATGCCACTGGCCAACCTGAGTATAGCCTGACCAAACTTGAGAGTCTCCAAAATAGCATGAAACGACACAGAATTGAATAGGCAAAGTCCCCCTGGGGTCCATAGATGATTGCTCCAACTCCCGACATCTGAAATCTAGGGTTTCAGGCTCAAAACGCATGGTTTTTTTTGTATACACTTTGGTCATGCTATGGTCAGACTGCCCATCATAAGACCAGCATGTGTACATCATGGCCAAATTTTGGAGCCCTAAAATCAAGTCCAAACATCCCAGATGTGAGCACATGGACCCTCCATGAGCTTCACTGATGCCCCCTGTAGCTCCCAGCCTTCAGAACCTTGAAATTTGAGTTCAGAATCACATGTTTCGAGCCACTTTCAGTTAGTCATGCTGAGGTCACACTGCACAGTGTGACCACAGCATCACCGAATAAGAACAACTTAATTCAGGAACCTCCAAGTAGAATTTTGATATGAAATCAACTCCTAGGGGCTAAGACACAATTGTACATGTTCTCAAACTCTAGAAAATCAAAATTTTGACCTCAAACATGGCACTTTCAGTTGGTCACGTTGAGGTCACACTGCACAGTGTGACCACAGCATGAACAAGAAAAAATAGGGCACATCAAGAGGTTTCAGGTCCAATTTTGATATGAACTCAATCCCCAAGGGACAGGAAACAACTATACTAACTCTTAGGCTTTAAAAAATCAATATTTTAGCTTTAAATATGTCATTTTAACTTGCTCACGCTGAGGTCATGCTGCATAGTGTGACCATAGCGTGACCAAATAAATGATGACCAAAACAGTAGCAAAATAGAGTCAAATTCAACACCTAGGCCATCCTAGAGAGTAGGCAGCAGTTGAGCATCAAAAAATAGGCATCAACATCCAAAAATAATCTCAAAACAAGGCATAAACACCTGGTCATGCTAAGGTCATGTTGGGCAGCGTGACCACAGCGTGACCAACTAAAAGTATGCCAAAACAGCCTCCAAATCGGCTCAAAATAGATGTGCAGAACCCTCTCAACCTCAGGCATGTAGATGCACTCTAAAAATGGGTCTCATAGGTCAAAAATGGGCTCAAAATGCATCATAAACATTGGACACATTGATGGTTACTTTGGGACACTGGATGCTAGACACTGATGCTAGGACATGTTGTAGATATGCCAGAGCTAGATCCACGCAAGCTGGAGACCTTGGTGAAGCAGAAATAGCACAGATCTGTAAATTCATAGAACAGACATCTAGATCTACTCTTGTACTTTAACATTCTTTGTACATCTTGCATTTTTCAGCATATCAAGCTCTTACACTATGGATTACACACGCCAGTGTAAGAGACCTTGATCATGCTACATCCTGTACATTGTAAAATTCTATGCATCTGGTCAAAACGCAGATATTTGTCATCCGATCTGCATTTCTCTTACCCTGTAGCCATAGATCTTCCTCCAAATACAGGTTCCAAGCCCGAAAATCTTATAAATACCCTTTTTTCCACTTAATAGGGGTTCGCAATTTTGGGGCATCAAAATCTAGAAGGTTGGCAATTTTGGGGCATGAAGATCTAGAGAGTTGGCGAATCTCATCATCATTATCTCGTATGATTAGGCATTACCCAGACTTAGTCACACTAAGCACTTGTGGAAACTTTGGTCATGTTACACACCTGCAACCAGAAACCTGTAATCTTCTAGCATCTACACACCCTTCACATCAGGGCTAAACGTCCGTCTTGCAATCAAACCGCAACTGCATTCTGACCGGTGCACTTTCTTGTAATCTTCAATCAATACATATAATTAAAATTTGGTCATCCATTGTTCTCTTTTTACACCATTTATATTTTTTATAATTTTCGTTACCTTTGTTTACGTTTTGTTTTTGTTTTACATCTCGTACGTTTTTTTACGTTTTAGTTTGCATCCATTTACATATAACCCAGTGCATCGCAACAATGTATGCTAGGGGAAGTCCTTGTTTGATCTATGCACAGACCATTCAAGGCACCCTACCTTCGTTCATTTCCAACTCGCCCTCACGTGAAGGTGGGATCTTACTGTATCTTCCGTAGTTCTCTCGATGTCCGTTTCATTCCAACCTCGCATCGATGATTTTGGACAGTACAATGATCTCATCTACTCACCACCAAGTGCTGGCCTGGATGTTAACCTCCATTTCTATCATAGAGGACATCCCTGTAAATAAGGCATCCATCCATGTAGCAGTGTTGCCCCCTACACCATAAAAATTGAGTTCAACATTCCTAGCCTTTCATAATGATGTAATCAAGGTCAACCCTAAACAAGGGGAGGTCACTATAACTTCACTATCCATTAGCATACGCATTGGGTAGTGCACCATCTATAGGGTGCATGTTGAAGATGGTGCAACAACAAATGTAGTTATGTACTCCATCATTAACAAAATTAGCCTAGCAAGTGAGATCAAGCCAACCAAAATCACATGTCTAAAATCCTTCAACGAATCATACGTCATTGTCAAGGGCATAATAAACATTACCTTTGTGGAACAGGAGTAGTTCCCCACTTTTGCAAATTTTACTATTATAGAGGAGATGTTAGGCTTCAACCTAATCTTAGGCAGGCCCTAGCTAACTTAGCTATGGGCTGTCTCCTCTCCAATCCACCAAGAAGTCCACATTCCATATGAAGGTGGTCAAGTTATCAGCTATGGTGACAACATCTTCCCTCTGGGTATCCACCATATAAACATGGGTCAAGTGTTAGGCATGGAGTTTCTTGGTGGTACACCTACAACAAGAAACATAACGCCTAATGCTAACACACTCAAATGAGTGGTTGAAGCCAATAGCCTCCTAGAGGATCCTAAGCCTTACGCACCTCCTAATTCATGCCCGATTAGGAAGAAATTACATGACCAAGGCTTTTCCTTAGCTAAAAACATGCTAGGCATCTACTTACCCCTTTCCTTCATGTGACGTGAATTTTTGGTTTTCACTTGTGTTGCATTTGTTCATGCATTTACATTTTTCCTACTTGCTTAATTTACACATTTCTTCACTTTGTTTATGCATTTCTGCTTTGTTTATGTTGGCGACCGTTTGGGACGTGACCGCCAACGAGTGTCCTCGAACAGGATTTAGGTGCCTGCTAGTCTCTAGCAACACCAAGGCCCAAATACCTCCAAATAAACTCAATAGTTAATGTGAGTATGTGTGTGTGCTATTGCGGCATGCGGTTGTAAGAAATGTAACTATTGCATTGTATGTGAACTACAAATGACTTACTTTAAAGAGATTCAGCCAACTTTGCCAAGTACTGTGAGTTATTGAAAATTTCCTATTTTGTTCAACTGCCTAGTCTATGCAGTCCTTATAATACCTACTTGTAACAAATAAAATTTTGCAAAAAAATTTGAGCACAACTCCACAATCTACTACTAATTTTCCCCAGAGAAAGAGATAGTTCCACAAGAAAACTAGAAATAGAGCAAGATTCGATGGAAATAAGCAGAAAAGAAAAGAAAGCAGATTTGTGTAGACCTCAAATATTTAAACAAGGTAAAATGACACGAGTAAACACTTCGCAATAAAGCTATCCCAAATTCAATATCTACGAATTGTTCAAACTTCCAAGGCTCAAACAAGCAATATCTTCAAGACAATCCTATTATGCTACCAAAAATTGCTGCGTAAACTACCACGTACGAGACTCCATTTTGACTAGATAATAGATGTCAACGATTGCATTCAAACAGAACCTTTAAAAGACTTGACAATTTCTGATTGAAATACCACGGGAATTCACTTTAAAGATAAAAAGAAGCTATTCTGGTCCCATCAAAATACCAAAGATTTTCTGAACCCTCTCGACTACTGAATTGTTCAACGGCGTGACTACAAACAGAGGCTCTCTTACAACAATCCCAATAGCAATTCCCATACGTTGCACAATAACGAAATTTACTACTAAAATGCTCTTAAGTCTTTTAAAAACAAGCGCTTCTATGGCAAAATTTTAATAGAAATTTCTATCGGGCAACAAGAACAGTAAGAGCAATTTAAAAATCCCAAAATTACTTGCCAAGGATGATACTATCTAAACCACTAGCTAAGCAATTTAAACAAAATAGAAAATGAAATACATAACTCATAGGACTATGAAAAAGAGGCTGAAATATTTTCTCTAGCAAGCCATCTTACAAGCAATCATTCATAGTTTCTTCTTTACAAAGCTCTTCTCAAGACCCCAAAGTGTGTCTTCAAGTGAGAGCCCAAGTGCTAGCTAGTAGCCTTACAAAGTGTGATGTATGAGACCTCCAAAAATCCTCAAAGTGATCTCCCCCTTTCTCCTCCTTGACCCCTGAAGCCTTTTTATAGGGTTCAAAGGTAGGTAGGGAAGTTACATTTTCAAAAATATCTCACCTAACTTTTCTCCCAAGTAACTTGGCCAACCGATTAGAAGATTACTTGCCCAAAAAGTTAGGAGGTTACTTGCCCAACAAGTTAGGTAAGTTACAAAAAAATCTTGGATAGTTGTAACCACCATAGATAAAAAGGTTGTAGCTGACAAGTGTTCAGTTCATGTATGACATTAGGTAAATATCCCATGAATTTTTGTCTTTGAATATATTTTTATATAGAGGTATCCAATATTTGAATACCAAAATACCAAATTATATTCAAACGAATTGAATTAGGGAATGGCCGATGAAACAAAATATACTTTTATAAAGAAAATATAATTTTCCAAAGCTATCAGTATGCAGTTAAACTAACTGCCTGATAGCTTTTCCTGTGCACAGCCCATCTCCGCAGCTTATGCTCCACTCCACCGAACTTGTCTCGTCCACTATTTTGCTGCCACTGCTCTACCTTGGACTGGCCCGAGGTCTTCTTTTCCATCTTGTACACGATTGCCGCTGCCGTTGGTTCGTTGCTGATGTCGCTACAGCCCTCTTTGCGTCCAAATACATAGCCCGATTGGCCAACACTGTTGCTACCACTATTTAAAAGTTATTGTCGCTGCTCTGCTGCCACCATCTCCACATCTTTTGCGTCCTCCATGGCTGTGTGTCGTGCTAGTGCTACTGAATCATTGAAGGACCAAGCTATCTGATAGAAACTTTCATACCTGATCCCTGACATCCAAGACATTTTGTAGTCATGCCCGATTTTGATCCCTTGCCTTTGCATTTAGGATAGAGCACATTTCGGGAGAGAGACAACTTCTTGGTTGAACCATTGTAGATATTTTCTCAAGAAACCTTCAAAGGATGCATAAGATCTTCCCCTCTGTGCTTCCTTGAATGCCCTTTACTGCTACTACCTCCAAACGAATTTCCACCAAAGAATGATGAAAATATGTCAAACGGATCATGGGAAGGGCCACTGCCCATTCCTTCTTTGAGCGCATCCTCACCATACTGATCATAAATTTCCCTCTTTTCAGGATCGCTCAGCACTTGATATGCATGTGCAAGTTCCTTGAACTTTTCAAGATCCCCTCCCTTGTCGGGGTGATTCTTGATGGTGGCCTTGCAATAGGCCTTCTTGAGCTCATCCATGCTGCCATTTTTTTTTTTGTGTTAACGGTTGTTTTACCAGTTGAGGCTTGCGCCAAAGTTACGCATCTAAAATATGCCAATCGGCAAAGGAGAGGAATCTGACATTCACTATTTTGAACGTGTTTGTATATATGTGGCTCTTTAGAAGGCGGAAGGTTGTTGGGCATAAAATAAATTCGCAAAGGTTTAAACACTTCTACCTACACCGCTGTTCCCATGGAAGGTTTATTACATCCAAAGATACATAAGATCTAGATTATAAAAAAAAATTTATTTGAAAGCAATATTTTTGCTAAACTACTGATCTTGGGTGGTTAGCCAACTTCCACTTGTTGTCTTAGGCACACCTGATCTTTCCTTCATGTTGATTCAAATTTTTCTTAGTAATGACTTTTACTATTCCATGAAATTGCCTAAATGTGCCAAAAATTAGGAAGGTAGGAAATTACAACAGATGATTGAGAAGTATTTCTACAAATTGATGCTAGTACTTCTGGCCTCATTTATAACCCCAAGCCACTCATCTTGTCGAGGATAGACCCAAGTTCAATTGTCACCCATAGATCCCATACCAATGGTATGAAATAACACATTTACATCTTCCCACTCTTACAATAATGTTTACGATGAGTCTTACCGTTCCATGAAATGGCCAAAATGTGTCAACAGTTTACACATCCATTCACTTAGCTTATGCATTACATTTGAAAAACATCAAAAACACATAAAAATCATAAAACTAAAACTCCAAAAACAACCTATGACCAAAACTAACCTTAAACTAGCAGTATACCTACCCAAGAAAGGCTTAAAACTAGCATACATCCCACTACAGCCTAAAACTAGCAACCATTTTTCTTTCATTGCAATGGCCTGAAATGGCCTTAAACTGGAACCACTAGTCTACCATGCCCTTAAACTAGTAACCGTGGCTTGAAAATTCCTTAAACTAGCACACAACCCATAATGGCCTTAAACTATCATCAATGGCCTAACATGGTCTCAAACTATCAACCCTTTGTGATGACCTAAAATGGCCTTAAACTATTGTTGCAACTTGGAATGGCCTAAAACTATCACTTTTCACATTGCTTACTCTTCATTTGTGCATATTAAATTCATTACAATAGGTGCCTCTTGATGTTGTTTTTCTAGATGATTTTTGTAGTATCTTGTAGTCACATAGCATGGCTATGCATGCAACATTGTACCTCACCAAAGTAAGATAAGCACTTGTCCACCACGACACTAGAATTGGCATAACAATCCGCTATGACTATAAACTGGCATAGTTCGTCTACCATGACGTTAAATTAGCGCAACTCATCCTTAGGTCATGACATTAAACTAGCACATCTACCATCTACGAAAATGTTAAACTAGCACCCAATAGTCTATTAGAACTATAAACTAGCACATTAATGTCTACTAGCATCTTAAACTAGGTTGATGGTCTACCAAGACTTTAAACTGACATGTTGCTGATCTTTTGGAGCACCTACCATTGGTGTAACCTTTGGGGCACTCATAGCATCATCGCATTAGCACTTCCATTGGCTTCCTATGTAGTTGCAACTAGTTCAGCTTTTCATGCATCTGCAGCATCTTCACATCTAGCATTTCACTTGCATTTCACATTTTGTGATTTTCTTATCTTCTTGGAGTTTTGTTTGCAAGACAAAGCCCCAGAGGTATTCATGAAAAGGTGCATATCATTATAGTAGCAAGTCCCCACATTTCTTTGATGTGCATGATTGAGCCAGCTAATCCACTCAAGAGTGCACATCCCCTTCATCTCTTTCTAGCCTACACACATCTTCACATTATATCCTATGCATGTCCCTTGCATTCTAGTACCCTCTTACATTCCCTGCATTCCCTTGTATGCAAACCCCTCTAATGCATACACACTATAACACACATGACATACTTTCTTCACATCACACTGTTGAACCCATGGTGGACATAACACAACTCATCCATGGGGAGCCTCCCATACACATGACATGGTTGCATTAAAGCAAGGCCCATTAGGTGGCATGTAGCCCACCTAATGGAAAGCATCTTGTAGCTAGCATCTTGTAATGTGCAAACTCCAACAAAGGTTCACCCTATAGTAAAGAGAGAGAGAGAGAGAGAGATAGAGAGTGGGGAAAAGCACATCCCCAAGAAAATTGATAGCACTATAGTTTTGTAATCAGCCCTACCTCAAATTTACTTTAACTCTCTCTTGAGCGTTCTAACAACAGATCAAAATTTCATGGGAAAGTCACTCCATGCCATGATCACTGTCAGTCATGCTTAATTCAAATCTTGCATCATTATTTGCATTTCATCTTTCTTGTTTACATTTCATTTCCCTCACATTGCCTACACCCTTTTCCCTCAACATGCCCTTACCCACAGCACTCTTGAACATGGTGGAATGACACTCAATTGGTACCAATAAGTGATGTTGGTGCCACGTCTGCTATGGTGTTTTGCAATTCTTTGTTGACATCTCTTAGGCTACTTCTTCAAATGTCAACAAAGAGGGCACAATGAAACACCACAAAAATTTGGGCTATTGATTCTTGAAATTTGTCTAAGTGATGGGACCACACTTTCCATTGCAATAGAGTGTACTTAGGTTCAATGGCCAATCTTTTGCAATTTTGGCTAAGTATCTGGATGATTCCATAGCTATAAAATTTTTGAAGTGTTGGACTATGCTCCCACTACTAGGACTAGACTCTAGAGTGTAGTCAACATAGTTTGCACTACTAGTCCAAATCTATAGAATTTTTTCTAAGTGTAGCTGCTACACTCTCGACTATAGCTACTATGCTCTACACTATAGCTTCTACACTCTAGAGCATAGCCAGCATAGTTAACACATAATTGGCTAGTTTGACAAAAAATTTCTAAGTGCTGTGCTACACTCCCATTGCCCCTACTATGCTCTAATGTGTAGCTAGCATAGCTAGCACCTCAGTGGCCAGTTTACCTAACTATTAAACTAGAAGTTGTAAAGCTAGCTTGCAATGGAAGAAATAGATTAGCAAAATTTTTAACTCCTGGTGCTACACTCTAGAGCATAGCTAGCATAGCATGCAAGGGGACATCAACTTGCCCTGTAATCCTTGAGCCAAGCATTTTCTCAAACAAAGAGTATTTAGGATGTAGCAAAGACCAGTAAGGACCCAACCTATGTGGCCTAAAAAAATGTGCATGCAAAGAAAGATAAGGAAAAGGGCAAGGTAATCACAACTATAGCAATGGTGGCCAATGAGGCCAAGCCAAACAACACCAAACCAACGGCCAAGGCACCTAAGGTCCTATCCAACAATAAGGCATCCAGCTCTGCCACTACATTAACCAACTAGTCTACACCATTGTTGGCCATGGGGCAAGCTACACCAAGGCCAAACTTTGAGCACAAGAACTACTTGAAGTATACATGATTTCCCATCAAGCCATCAAAGCTCTTCGGTTACATACTTAGTACTGGGTGCATCCAGTATAAGTAGATGTCTTAGGATGCTTGTAAGCACCATCATCACTATTGCGAGCTTCTCAGAAACCCATCAATAGCTATACTAAATGAGCCTCTAGTCCCTAAGCACTTTAGGTTGGACCATTTCTACCATTACCATTAACTTCTTGGCCATGACACAGAATTCTACATGGCCTTATGGGAAGACATAAAATGCATGATTGACCAAGACCAACTAGTCCTTGATGCAACCAACCCAGTTTCCTTGAAAAATAAATCAGTGAAGGTCTAAAAAATTCCTCTTAATGCAA
Organism: Gnetum montanum; assembly: GCA_015680685.1. Lineage (NCBI taxonomy): Eukaryota > Viridiplantae > Streptophyta > Gnetopsida > Gnetales > Gnetaceae > Gnetum > Gnetum montanum. The sequence continues at coordinate 287,811 of MNCI01015097.1, forward strand.
GTGGCATAGGCTACATTATCAATTCCATCAGAATTGAGGATGACTTAGAATCAGCACAAGAGCTATTCATCATTTGTGTGTCCTTTGGCAATACTGGGTCCTACACAACATCAACTAGTTCAAGGTCTCCTTTTGTTGTCAAAGCACCACCTTGGACACCCATGAAACCCTTTGTGGTTAGGGCCCCATAGCACATTGCGGTGATAGAAACCTAGACATATTTTGTCATTAGGATGCCTCAACATGTGAACTCCTTGCCTACTCAAAGTCTAGTGGTGGGGACTACATCAGGCCCTACTCACCTAAGGCCTCATGCTGCATACAATAATAGGCAGTATGGGTGGCAACTTGGGAGATTCAATAAGTGCCTTTCTAACAAAATTATTAGGGAACACCTAGAGCTAGGTTTGCCTAGCCTATTTTCTTATCTTCTATTCCCATGGCCATGTCAATTGAAACAACCACTACAAGCAATAAACAACTAAGCATTGAGGCTCAAAATTAAGCAAAAAAATCAAAGCCAAAATCTCCTCCTCAAGAGATCCATTTCCTATGCCACATAGAGGAGACGAAAGCCAACAAAGAAACTCATAGTGGTAAGGATTTCATAGATGTGTTGGATCAAGTTCAATGCCCCTAGTGTTTTGCAATGAGGTGATTAAGGTTTTCCTTGAAAAGGATCATGTCATCACTGCACTAATGTTCATAATGATTCGCATAGGGTAATGCAAGATTCCTAGGGTGCATGTCAATGATGGAATAGTGACTAACATCATCCCATTCCTAGTTGTTGATCATTTTGATCTCGCTAACCAAATCAAACATATAAAGACAACATGCTTGAAATCCTTTAACAACTTGTGCATTGTTATAAGGGGAATGATAATGATAGCTTTCATGATAGGGGAGAATTCCCTACAACAACTAAATTCATTATCATTGAGGAGATTCCTGGGTTCAACCTAATCCTAGGAAGGCCCTAGCTAGTCCAATTATGAGCTATCCTCTCATCCATCCACCAAGAAATCCACCTTCTATATGAAGTTGGAGAAGTGCTTATACATGGTGACAATGTAGCCCCTCTGACCATCAACGACCTTGATACAGAAGAAGGATCAGAGGTAGAATTCCTTGATGACATGCCTCCTATGAAGGATGAGGGTCAACCTTGTCTAGCAAACCCACCTGAGGAACCAAAATAAGTTGATGACCTTCCCAAGGAATCTCTATGGATAGAGTTATTCTTTAGCATCACGGACGAAGGTCTAGGAAAATATCACCTCATACTACCTAAGCCCTATGCATCCCCTAATCCACATTGGGTTAGGAAGCAACTACATGACTAAGGCATCCCCTTAGTTCAACATGTGCTAGATGCCTACTTGCCCCTAATCTTTGCATGCCCCATTAGCCTTTTGCTTGAGTAGTTACATTTCACATGGTTGCATGCGTTTTACATCATTCATTTTATTATGCATTCATTCCTTTTGCCTATGAATTTTCATTTAGTTTTCCTATGCATTTAAAAAACATTAAAATACATAAAAAATCACAAAATTCAAAATTGCAAAAAAATTCATTGCCCACCATGGCCTAAAACTAGCCACCTTTCTTCCATTACCATGGCCCAAAAAGGCCTTAAACTAGCATACAATTGGCTACAGCCTAAAACTAACAACCCTTTCTCCTTGATTTGGTAGATTCAAACAACCTAAAACTATTGCTATAGCCTACCAAGTCCTTAAACTGGCAACACCTTTTATTTTTATTTGCAACCTAAAATAGCCTTAAAATAGTAATTGCTATGGCCCAAAATGGCCTTGAACTAGCAACGACCCTTCTGCCATGGCCTTAAACTAGCATGGGATCCACAAAGGTCCTAATCACATCAAACTACCACATTACTAGCATGCAATACTTAGTGAGATAAATGCAAAACTCTACATAATTTGTAACCCACATAGAAATCTACCTCTTTGGAGGCCCACTCACCACTACATGATGAGGAAATAACTCATAAGTTTGTGTACTACCTATTTCCTTAAGAAGCATATCATGACAACAATGTTCAATGGACTCCTCCTTGTACTATTTAAGATATGTGTTTCGCTTGTTCTTGTAGTGGTACTTGTGGTTCTTCTATATCTACCCCCATTGATACACCTTTGCGATGTAATCTTTCCAATTTTGATTTTTTTGGACAAGCAAGTCCATCTACAACCTCTGCTCTATGATCTCTCTAGTGGCCTCATTCGTACCCTATATTATCAACTAGTACCTATCATAGTCAATCTCAGCTATCTGTTAGGTACCCTCCCCTCATGCATGAGCCACAAGAAAATCATAATGAGACTGTAAGTCCCCCATATTAGCATTCTAGCTCGTGGCCCTATCCTAGAGCTTGTGTATCCACTTCCATAGGTACTCATTAGTACATCTACAAACCCATAACACTTTCACATATGAAAGCCTACACTTACTTGTTGCTTGATACATGTAGCAAGGCACTAGCTCCACCTCAAAGGAAAACTCAGGGATGACATCCATCCTAGCCACCTTACTTGGATCCCAATGAAGCTTAGAACCTATTTTCATACAACAAGAAAAAAAACATTATCTATAGACTAAGCATCAAATTAATAAAGCAAAACAAGCAATGCAACATCACAAGTGAAACACCATAAATTTTGGGACTCTCATGACTCACCATAGTCCTGAAATTTGGGCAAGGATCTCTTCGAGCGTGGTGTCACATGGAACCATGTAGGAAACATGGCACCCTAAAAATCTTAATACCTACAAAGCCACTTCCAAGCTTACCTGCCACCCTCTACAACACAGTCAACGTGGCATTTGGCTAGAAGGCCAGTTTGCATGAAAGAGGCACTAGGGGTAGACCATCTAGTCCAGCAAATTTTCTATCTCCCGGGCTGACAGGCTTGCTACACCCTCTAGCGTGCCCAGCTTCACACATGACCTGGATGACAGTCTACCCAAGGACCATGCTAGGAGCTCCCAAAATTTGCATGATGGATAAAATAGTTTGGCAAGTTTTCTAATTGCAAGACTTACTATGATATGCTATGTTGCATAGCGTAGCAGGTTGCATAGAGACTGAACGAGAACCAAAGATGCAGTTGATAATGGTTCAACCCTCAGGGGGTACCTACTTCCCTTCTTCCTTGAAGCATGATCAGCATGACATAGAATAATGTGGCAAACTTTGGCACAAATCATCTTTATTTGGGTGCTATGCTATGCTACACTACATAGCGTAGCACTGCGTAGCAGGTTTCTCATGTGGCATTGATGTTGCCTAGACTTTTTTAACAAAGAAAACATAGTTACCCATTCCTCAATCTTCAAACATACTTGCTCTAATGTCACTCTAGGACATGATAGACATCCCATGATAAAACATTTTCAAACTATGTCAGAATGTAGGCCAAATAGGGTGCTACGCTACATAGCGTAGCACGGTCAAAATGCACAAAGGTCCTCTACAAGTGGTTCCTAGAAAAATAATTGTACTTGGCCATACTTCAACCTCCAAAGCTACCTATCCCACTTCGCCCTTGGCTTCCAAGAAAAATTTCTTGAAAAAAAATTGCAAATCAAGCCAAGATGCATGTTACAATGGCTTCTATGCTATGCTATGCTACACAACGTAGCACAGAGTAGCAAGGACGTACAGCCCCAAAGGTGTTCCAAGGATGAACTCCGCAGGTATGAGGACCTTTCAACATGGAAGGTAGGGTTGTCAATTGCAGAAGTTGCTTGCCTAGCCTGGCCTCAAAGGTGTGTCTTTAATTTTCAAGAAAGTTTTAACTCAATGGTGGTGGCTACACTACACTATGCTACATAGCATAGCATAGTTTAGCATGTGGGTGCTTATGCTACGTCGATATGCTAAGCGGCGTAAGTAGCATAGCACTCACATGGAAGCTCCAGAACATCTCAAGCAGTTCCAGAATTTGCTAACAATAGTCATTTCTGCTCTGACATCACTCCAATAGAAAATATCAGCAAATTTTCTTTGTTTTGCACCCCGTATTAATCCCCAAAGTTGTCCCTATGCTTGACCCTTCTTGTAAGAGTAGGGAAGATGTAGTCCTAGAGCACAAGCTCCACTTTGCATTCATTGTTTGCATTTTTTCTGTAACAAACATGGTAGTTCCCTAGATTTTGGCACATAAAGCTTAAATAGTATGGTCACAACACAGCAAGTTTCACCTTCAACATTACACTGTAGCATAGCATGCCAGCGTAACACTGCAACATAGCACAACATGACAGTACGACACATTCACGTTTGCACCATGTGGGACCTAGAACATGTGGCATCCAAACCATGTCTCTCTCCTACATCTAGCTCTATAAATACCCCAAAAAATAATGTTTGAGGGATTGGCTTCAAAAGTTAGCTTCTGGCATTTTTGGCTAGTGACTTGGCTTTCTTGAGAGTGAAGATTAGCACTTGGAATTTGGCTTTTTGGCAATTGGTTTTGGCAAGGAGACTAGCAAGTAGAAGTTCCAGATAGCTATGACCATACCGTTGTATCCCAAGATGTGTTGATCCACACTACCCATCAGTTGTACACCTTCTTCAACTAAACAAAGATCACATCCCCCGATTTTGGGGCAATGCATTCTCTTACTTGAGATTCCTCCATTTTACATTTCTTGCTTAAGTTACACACTTTGCTATGCATTTACTATTCTATGTTACAACTTCTCTGCTTAAATCGCAGTGTGACATATCACAATAAACATTAACAAAAGGTTATTTTACGCTGGCTAAGTCCCTGTCTGATCGACTAGACCATTCAAGATGCCTCATTTCTTCTTTTTTCTCCAACACAGCCCTCGTGTGGATCCAGGGTTAGGCTGTATGCCTAGTAACCTCTCAATGTTCCAACCATCAATGTTTTTGATTGCTATAGTTTTTGGCACTAGAAGGAGGGCCTTCTTTGTGTCCTTTTCATGCATCATAGGTAATCCTGCATTCTTTCTATACCCTATCATCTATTAGCATAGACGTGACACCCTTATGGTTGTCTACACATTGGGTGGTGTAGATTGGTCACCATGATAGTTCCTTTGGAACCCTGCAGGACTAAAGCCTCCAACCATTTACTGTACCATGCTCACTCTGCCAACCACGCTATGCTACCTGCATCCTATGTGGCGTAGCGATCTTGTTAGCGTAATACGCTGACCACCTATTCAGTCAACTGATTTACACTACCCTTCTATAATGGTTACACTACTTACTGCGTAACACCTTCTACCATGGTACACTATCCATTATGATACGCGACCCATCACGTTATGCTACCTGCATTCCCTACAGCATAGCAACTTTGTCAGCATAGTAGTCCTGCTCAACGTAGTAGGTGTAATGGTGAAGGAAACTATTTTTTGACACTCACAAATGTACTTAGCTTCAGCGTGTCTTTCCTATAGCTTTCAACTAAGACCTCCTAGCATGAAAATGCGTTCTTCATACCCTTCCTATTCCTACCTACCTCATAACAAAAAATGATTCCTATGACCACTTCTATTCCCACCTTGAACTTGGAGGTGCCTTACTCTGTACAAAACATAGCAGGTCTTGAATGACCACTCAGCCTAGTCTTGATGCCAAGGTAGTCCCTGAGACTGTGACAACAATCACTCAAACATCTCCCTTAAGATGAGTACCAATACCATTTCCTATGCACAAAGATGCAAGCAAACATACCACTAGACCATCGTGAACTAAAAGAGAAATATAACTTCGAGTTCATCTATCAGAGTGGGAGGGAGTTCATCCCTACTCCTGATACCATCATCCCGCTAACTAACATGTACCAATGGATGTTGAACCAACTTGTCCCATTGGGTAGGGTAAGAAAAAGGAACACAACATCCCATTATGAAGAACCCTTCTAAGATGGACAAGAGGAGTTGGACTCCCACTCAGAAGGTGATGGTCTAGTCTACACCATAGGTGTCCCTCCCACCTCTACTACTCATTTACATCAATCACAATTCTCAACTTCCTTCATCACCACCATGATCCCACGATAGCCTAGACTCCCTTCAGTGATGGGTAGCCACCCAATGTCTTCAACTTACCAGTACACAGGCACTTCGACTTCATTCTTGGTCACTCTCCCTTCCCATTCTGCTCTGGTAGCATACCCAACGTCGATGAAATCTATGCTACTATACATCCACACTTTGCCTACATCATAGCCTTACATAGGTTCTGCTTCAGTCATCTCGTCTGTGCCCGTCCCAGCATCGGTAGCAGGTCCTACCTCAACTACATGGTGGACAGCAACTGCCACTTTTCCTACCACCAAACCATCTCAAATGTCACACTACGTGCAACCCCAAGCATACCAAGTTCCACACATAGTGCTGTAAAATGTGGGGCCATGGGCTACTCCACCAACCGAGCAAGTAACCAACCCCATGGCACCACCAATGGTGGCTACCCCAACAGCACCATCCACTAGGTGGTGGACCACCCAAGCAACACCACTTGCTAGAGTAGCCCCAATGGTGCCCCCCATGGGATAGGCCACTTCTCCAATGACAACACCAACAATGGCTACTTCGGCAGCCTCACAACCCCCTGCAACATCCCCAAGTCTAGATGAATCTTTCCAACTCATCCAAACCCTCATTGATGAAATCAAACGCCTTAAGGTAGCCGATTCTGAAATCATCCAGGTCATGGACTTTTACCATGATGATCCTATTAGCCTGGTTGTCCCTATGCTCACATTTCCCCTAGCGGTGCCACTCCCCCAATTTACAAAATACAATGGGGAGGATGATCCAAATGCACATCTGGTGACCTTTAGATCTGAATCTCTATTGTTGCAACCATGGCCCCACACCATCATCTATGTCTTTGCCATGTCTTTGACAGGAAAATCTTTGGATTGGTACCATGTGCTTCCAAGTGCCTTCATCTCCACCTTGGAAGAGCTGCTAAGTCAATTGGTAACTCATTTTAGGTACAACTTAAAACTAGAAGTCACTCTAGACCAACTCATGAGTATCAAGCAGGAGCTTCTGGAATTTATATAGAGATTCATACAATAGTGGAGTGCAACCTTGAAAAAAATTCGTGAACCCATTGTTGAGGCTCACTTGTTGGCCATCTTTAAGGATGCAGTTAATGACTTCATTAAGTCTAAACTCTACTACCTAGCCCCACATTCCATCAGCTAAGCTTTCGCTCAAACTAAGAGCATCCAAGACACGACGAAGGACAATAGGGACTAGGCCTACGTAACCTATAAAAATGCACACATTAAGAAATACAAAGACAAGGGCAAGGCCACAGAAACCATAGTGGCTATTGCGGCCAAAGAAACCAAACCCAACAATAGCAACAACAAAAAGGCTGCCACAACACCCAACACTCCCACCAATGCCACACTTGGCTCCAATAACACTGCTCAGTCCTCAAACTCAATGCCTATAGTGCCAACCCAGCTAAGACCAAATTTGAGCACAAGGACCGCTCAAAGTATACCCATTACCAATTAACCCTTTCAAACTCTTGAAGCAATTATTAGGAGTTGGGTGTATACAACACAAACGGATGTCAGAGGAGGCTATTAAATTCCACCAAAGGTACTGCAAGGTTCTTTGGAACCCCTCCTTGGCTACACCCAATGAACCACCAATGCTTAAAAATTTCAAGTTAGAGCACTTCTGTGACTATCACCAATTGTGTGGTCATGATATAGACTACTACTTAGCATTGAAAGATGACATTCAATGCATGATCGATTAGGGCAAGCTGGTCCTAGATGAGAAGAATCCTATTCAACCTGAAAACCAGTTGATGGACATTTACAAAGACCCCCTGAATCTCAACAATGCAGGATACACTACCAACACTATTGGCATTAACCATAACCCTGAACCACCACAACAACCATTTGTGGTGCATGTACCTCCTCGTAATGTAGAAACGTCAACAACAACTCAATTTCAGGCTCCCTTCGTCATTAGGGCCCCTCACCAGAAACCTCCTACACCCTTTGTGCTAAAAACCACATCGTAACTCACTATAACAATGCAAGCACCATTTTTCATCAAGGTGTCAAGGCATGTAACCTATCCCCTAACACAAAATTAAGAGACGAAGGCTGCACCCTAGCCACCCCATCCAAAGAAGCGTCAAGAGCACTTAGCAGACAAGCTAGCTAGGGAATGTACCACATTAGGTCCCCATAAGCCTACCCCCTTGTCAACAGTGTTATGGCCTCTTCTTCATTAGCAACAGATAGCAAAACATAGATGAAACCATCACCTTCTAGCCCACAAAAGCTTAGCAGTCAACTTGAAGCTACTCCTCTTCAAGAAATTCACCTTTTGAGGCGTATGGAAGAAGAGAGAGCTAGCAAATAATAAGATAAAGGGTAAGACTTCCTGGATGTCCTTTCACAAGTTAAACAAGCCCTAAAGTAGAAAAATACAATGATAAGCCTATATGACTTGATAATGACCTCTATAATAGACCATGAGGACATGGTTTGCATGTTGACATCCATCCCTGTGAGCAAGAACTTGCCAGCTGAAGAAAAGGCCATTCACACAGTCATGCTTCCCCCTTGTGGCTGAAGAACCATGGCCAACCTGGTTAACGTTTCATGACAAGGCTATCAAGAACGACCCTGAAAAGGGTTAAGTGACAACTGCACCAATGTTCATCACCATTAGGGTCGGCCAATACAAAATTTGTAGGGTACACGTTGATGATGGGGCTGCCATCAACATAATCCTTTTTCCCATTGTTGACAAGTTGGGCTTGGTTGATCTTGAGGAGATGCTGAGATTTAACCTAATCTTGGGGAGATCATTGTTAGCCCAACTAAGGGCTATCTCTTCACCAATACATCAAGAAATCCACTTACCTTACACAAGCGGGGAAGTGGTAATATACAGTGATGAAGTAGCATCCCAAGCCATCAACAACATTGACATGGAGCAGGTTTTAGAGATAGTAATCTCTAAGAATGAAGTGTTTGTTCATGTTGAAACCCCATGCTTAACTGATGAGCCAGCTAAAAATTCCAACTCAGATAAAGAAATCATGTGGGCTGAGTTACCCTTTCAAACTGTAGGCAACAACATAGATGAATACCATTGTAAGGCATCCCAACCCTATGCCTCACCTAACCCATATCAGATGAGAAAGCAATTGCACAATTGAAACTTATTTCTACATTACCACAATAAATTGCTATGCTTCCTATTGCATGATTTACATTGTATGTCAAATTTGTTGATTACATAATTTACATTTTTACATTAAGATTGTACTTGCATTATTTACATTTCATATTAACTTTGTTGTTGCATGGTTCACATTTGACATTATGTTTTCTATTCACATCATTTAGATTTCACAAAATATTTGTTGTGTGTGTGATTTACATTTTTTTCATAAAGTTTGTTGTTTGCATGATTTACATTTCATGTTAAGATGGTTGATTCCATTGTCCTTATCACCTTTACCTTACATTTGGCTCAGAATGGCCTTAAACTATTGTCAAGGCTTGCTAAGGCCTAAAACTAGCAGCCAACCCTTAGAAATCACATCACAATGGTCTGAAATGCCCTAAAACTAGCATACGGCCTGAAATGGCCTAAAACTAACATTTGGCCTAAAATGGCCTAAAACTAGCATTTGGCCCAAAATGGCCTAAAACTAGTATATGGCCAAAAGTGGCTTAACATTAGCATATGGCCTGAAATGGCCTAAAACTAGCATTTGGCCCTAAATGGCCTAAAACTAGCATATGGCCTAAAATGGCCTAAAACTAGCATTTGGCTCAAAATGGCCTAAAACTAGCATCAGCTAGAAATGTCCTAAAACTAGCAATGGCCAAAAATGGCCTTAAACTATTGCCATGGTCCACAAGGGGCCCGAACAAACACATTCGTAAAATATTAACCATAAAATAAAACCAAAACAAGATAATTGTTTCACTTGTTACTCTTTGTTAAATTTGAGTCATTACAATAATGTTTATAAAAACATATAAAATATAAGACAAAAGTAACATCTTCTACCACTATGCTACAAGCCTTCCCCAACATCAGCATCCCTCATCCCGCTAGGTTCCGTACCTCCATTTGGATCCTGCATAAGACAAAACAAAATAATAAATCAAACTACAATAAGGCTCTCATAAAATAAGCTGTGACACAATAAACAATGACTAACATGAGATGTCCCCATGTCCATTTCGAAGGATATTTTATCCATGATAGCCGCAAGACATTGTAGGATTTCTTCCTCAATCAGGTTGGTCCAATTTTCCTCTCCAAGGTCAACGCTTTTCGCAACTTTCCCCTTTTTCATAGCCATCCATTTGGGCATCCTCGAAGAAAAGGTGGTGGTAGTGGTATCGCCAGAAGGTAGGGTTATCTCTTTTTCATGGGACTCACTTACCACTACTTATTGCATGAACTTCTTGTAGGCCCTAGTAGCACCAATAACATCAAGGAATATCTTGTGGATATGCAACTCAATAGAAGCATCCTGATATTGTCGACCGTAGGTAGCATGTTCCATTTTATACATGTGCTTATGGTTCTTTTGTGGTTGCCCCCACTAATATACTTTTGCGTTGTAGTCTTTCCAGTCTTGATTCTTCTGGGCCAGAAGGTCCATCTGCAAGCGTTGTTCAATAATCTCACAAGTGGCCTCATTCTTACTTCGTACGGTTGACCAATATCTTGCACAATCAATTTTAGTCATACGCCAACTGCTATTGCGAGTTTCATGTGTCAAAAAATTATTTTTGGACTAAAGATCCTCCAACTCAACTGCCTGGCTAGCCTTCTCCTTTTCTAATTTTTGGACCCACTTCTAGAGGTCCTCGTTGATGTGTTTTCACTCACACAACAAGCATGCTGAGTAGACCACACATTTTTTGACTTCCTCATACATGTTAGAGGTACCTCGGTCACCTCCACTGGGAGTACAAGAACTACTTCAACCTTGATCGCTAGTCAGGGGTTCCACTTGAGATGAGAGGCTGTCAATCACATGCGAGAAAGCATTAGTCATAGTACCATGGTAAAATAAATGCAACATAGAAAGCCTAACGTAGAAATTTCAACATACCTATCTTAGGATAGACCTGCCTTAGGCAATCAATCATGTCATCAACCACCCCCTCCATAAAGGTGAATTTATCAAGGGTCTTGATCCATGATTGGAGACAGATAGAGGAAGAAGAGTCAGGGACCTTAATAGTGGTGTCTGCTACATGATAAAATACATTATCAATAATGGAGAAGGGGACAATAAAAATAAAAAGCAACATAAATGACAGTACAAAGCTCCTACCCAGCAAACCCTTAGGGGTGATAGCAGGGGCATGACCCATTGCCACACTATCAAGAAAGTAATCAAACTCACTAGCATCAAATTGTAGCCCTTCCCCTTCTAGCTGGATGAATAATGTAGCAGCATCCTCATCTGACATATGCCCCTTAGGTGCTGGGGCATACTATGCAAAAGGGTTATCAATAGTAGGAGCCTCTTCTTCTATGATAGGGGCCTCCTCTTCTGCCACTAGGGCCTCTTCTTCCTCTGCTACAGGTGCCCCTACTCTAAAGGCCAAAACCTCTTCCTCCTCTTCTATTAAACATGTCTAAGGTAAGCATGTTGGTCTAACATAAAATTGGGAATTAACTAATGAAACAATTAGTCATACTTACCAACTGCAGGTTGCACTTTGTGAACCTTGATTCGCAACCTTCTCCCCTTTTCTTCATTGGTGCAGGGAGGTTCCTCTACTGGATGAGACTTTTTATGCTAGAACCTTATTTTCAATATTTCCATAATGAGGCATGCCCCCCTTAGCATATTGCCTATGTTAATGGGAGATGACTCTCCAATGTTGTTTGGGGCACAAAAGGTACACCCCACTTGATCCCTTGTTGTTATCGAAAGTGATTCCTCGATAGCTTCCAAGGGCTCTTGGGATCGGTTGGTGTGGAATACTTGGCAAATCCATGGCTTGGATATCTAGGTGTGATCCTACTACACCCAGGTTTCATTCTTGTGAACCACCAAGAATTCCAAAAGGTGTTGTAGGAAGGCTATGAAGAAGGCATAATGCATGTTGAAATGAGCATCAAGCTTCTCACGAAGCTTGACCATTTTAGCCCGCAAGCCTTAAGAAAGGTACTTGGCCTAGTTGTAGTAGGTCCCTTCTTCCATAACATCCCCCATTATCCAAGCTTTCTCTACTCCAAATATCTTCCCCTAGGAGAGTAGCTTGGGGAAGTCACAGGCTCGAAAGATAGGGTAAACCATTTGGGCCACCACTAGCTTAACCTTATGGATATAAATCCCCTTTTGGTTCTTGCTTGTCCCTAGTCATTCCTCTATGTTCCCTTGATGGTTGACATCCTTGCTACTCTTTTCCCCCACAGGTAGGCCATTAGAGGGGACACCAAAAAGGTCTGCAAAAAGTTCATCATTTATTTCAAACACCACCCACACATTGTGAACCCATATGCAGAAGCAGTTAGCCCTTTTGGAAAAGGAATTGACAAGGGAGAGCATTTCTATAATGAGGACACCTAGATTTACTGCTAGGAATAAATCCATGTGCCTAGCCTCCTAAACATTATGAACCAAGGTGGCTGGGGCCCCATTGCATAGCCAACGTTGCATCGCATCCACCTCCCCATACTTGAAGAAGACGTTGGTTTCATCACAGCTAGAGGTGATTACAGTAACCTCTTGGGACTCGTCTACTACTGCAATAATCTGTGAAAAAATTTAGCAAAATGAAAAGGAAAAATCAACACTTAAACACATAAAAAATAAAAGCATAATTTAATCCACTAGGTCTGAATGGCATAGGAAATGGTGGAATTTCCACCAGAACGTCTTCTATAGTAAGTAGTCGATGAGATGCCCATTGGCTATCCAACCATCCAAGTCCTTCACATTTCCCATGGAACTTGGAGTATTTGGTTGGATAGGTTTTGAAATCAAGCCCAAGTTGTTCTATAACACTAGCACGTACATTCCCGATAGAAGAGAACTCTTGCAAAGCCACTTGGATCAATGCCAATGTTCCCTTGTTATCATGAAGATCATCCTTGTCAATTACAAACCTGATAGCACCCAAAGTACGATAATCATTTTGACTAATGTAAGAAAAATCATACAACATATCTAAAACATCTTCACAAGACTTACCCACCAACACAAAACATAGTTCCATGTGGGTTCTGAAAGCAGGTGCCCATGTGACGGGCAATGAACAACATGTTGCATTGATGATAGCATTTGAATTTGGGAAAGTCCCAAATCCAACTTAAGAATCTCAAGCCCTTTGGGCACTAACTTGAGCCTTTCATCCCTTCACCCTTAATCCACCCATTATCCATGAACTTCAAAATGCCCCAGTTTTCCCCGAGCAGTAATGTTTCAACAAATACAGCAACTGTTTCGGCCGATAAGTGTGACCACACTATCACACTGAAGTGGTAAAGGAGGAACTCTAGGAAGTCCCATGCACCTTCTTAAAAATATACTGCATGATGTCTTACTAATGCATGGAAAGTGGGGATGTTGGTCGTGGATTCACTTAGGCAGCACAGGACTCCTACTAGCTCAAGAACAATTAGGATGGGTTTCAACATCACCCTACGCAAAACAAAGAAAAGAGTTAGTACAAAATTTCAGGTGATGATTACTGAGTAGCATAGCATAACCCTTGGTGTATAGGTTTTCCCTTAGGCATGAAATAATAAGCCCCTAATAGAACAGAATCAAAAACTATGTGTCACATAGCAGGGTATTATGGGTAGTGTAGCAGGCGCAGCCCACATAGTCTAATGGCTACACCCTGCATGACGTAGCATGGCAGGTACACCTTGCGTAGCATAGCAAGCATGCCATACATAATGTAGGATAGTAGATACATCTTGTACAGCGTAGCGTAGTAGCTACACTATGCAAGAGTAATGGCTACGTTACGCACAGTGTAGCGGGATGACCACACTCAGTGCAGCGTAGCAAGTAGCAAGTATTGCAGATGTAACATTACATGAAAACATAGTAAACAACATTGAAACAAGCAGAAATAAGTGTAGTAGTGTAGCAGGCCTATTGGTGTGGTAGTGGAGCAGGACTGCCAGCATAGCAGCATGATAGTCTCGCTAGCGTAGCAACATAACAGGCCTACCAGCATAGTAGCATAGTGTGATAGAACACCAAAAATGTAATAGTCCTTCCTCCATAATGACAAACATGACACACATGAAAAAATATACATACAGCATATCTCTCGTTGCCCCGGCCCTACCCCACTACACGAAATGTAGCAAGATAAAATGCAAACAAAAATAAACTTTCCTTGCACATGCTACGCTACAATAGGCATACATTACACAGCCTAAGAGACTTCGAGAGCTAAAATCCCCTATGGGTGCTACGCTACTACAAATATGCATTACGCCAAAGTTGCCCAAACCCCCACAATGGCATATTGGGCATCCCCAACAATGGTGGTCGAGGCGGTGCTACATGCAGCCATAGTGTAGCGACTTCCATGACCGTTGTGACCAGAGTGACGATAGTCATAGCATATCAGCCAAAACGGTAGCAAGACAATAAAAATAGTTGTAGATAACAATAGAGATGACCATGACAACCAAAACAATGGCAACAGTAATGATTTAACTTGATAGATTGCATAAAAAAATGATAGTAGCGTAATGACTTACTAGGTGGATGAGGGCTCCCACCACTCCTTAATCCGCACCTTAGGAAGTTGTCACAGGGTTTGTGTTTCTTTGTACACATTGGCAAGCCCCTGATTCCTATGTTCACTCTTGCATGCCATTCCTTGCTCACAAACTTTGGTGTATTGGTTGTATCAACTGCTATGCTATGTCTGCTATGTTGTCTCTCAACTCAACCATGCTACACTCTGGGTGTAGGGTGTAGGCTCTGACAGTGAAAGTAACTAGATTACCATGGGGTAGCCTCCTATTTATAGCCTAAGAGGTCAAAACACCTATTACTTTCATCTTCCATGCACCTCCTCATAATGTAGAAATGTCAACAAAAACTCAGTTTCAAGCTCCCTTCATCATTAGGGCCCCTCACCAAACACCTCCTACACCCTTTGTGCTAAAATCCACACCGTAACTCACTGTAACAATGCAGGTACCATTTTTCATCAAGGCGTCAAGGCATGTAACCTCTCCCCTAACACAAAATCGAGAGACGAAGGCTGCACTCTAGCCACCCCATCCAAAGAAGTGTGAAGAGCGCTTAGCAAACAAGTTGGCTAGGGAATGTACCACATTAGGTCCCTGTAAGCCTACCCCCTTGTTAGCAGTTCCATGGCCTCTTCTTCATCAGTAACACATAGCAAAACATAGATGAAACCATCACCTTTTGGCCCACAAAAGCTTAACAATCAACTGGAAGCTACTCCTATTTGATAAATTCACCTTTTAGGACGTATGGAAGAAGAGAGATCTAGCAAACAATAAGAAAAAGGGTAAGACTTCCTGGATGCCCTTTCACAAGTTAAACAAGCCCTAAAGTAGAAAAATACAATGCTAAGCCTATATGACTTGATAATGACCTCTACAACAGACCGTGAGGCCATGGTTTGCATGTTGACATCCATCCCTATGAGCGAGAACCTGCCAGCTAAAGAAAAGGACATTCACATAGACATGCTTCCCCCTTGTGGCCAAAGAACAATGGGCAACCTAGTTAACCTTTCATGAAAAGGCTATCAAGAATGACCCTGAAAAGGGTTAAGTGACAACTACGCCGATGTTCATCACCATTACGGTTGGCCAATACAAAATTTGTAGGGTACACATTGATGATGGGGCTGCCATCAACATAATCCTTTTTACCATTGTTGAAAAGTTGGGCTTGGTTGATCAAATCAAGCCCACAATGACTTCGTGCCTTAAGTTGTTTGCTGGGGCACATAGTGGTAAAAGGAACTATGCACATTAACTTCATGGTAGGGGAACAGTTCCCCATGAGTGCAGTGTTCATTGTGGTGGAGGAGATGCTGAGATTTAACCTGATCCTAGTAAGATCATGGTTAGCCCAACTAAGGGCTATCTCCTCACCAATACATCAAGAAATCCACTTACCTTACACAAGCGAGGAAGTTGTAATATACAGTGACAAAGTAGCACCCCCAGCCATCAACAACATTGACATGGAGTAGGGTTTAGAGAGAGTAATCTCTAAGAATGAAGCATTTGTTCATGTTGAAACCCCATGCTTAACTGATGAGCTAGCTATAAATTCCAACTCAGATAAAGAAATCATGTGGGCTGAGTTGCCCTTCCAAATTGTAGGCAACAACATAGATGAATATCATTGTAAGGCATCCTGACCCTATGTCTCACCTAACCCATGTCAGATGAGAAAGAAATTGCACAATTGAAACTTGTTTCTACATCACCATAGTAAATTGCCATGCTTCCTAATGCATGATTTACATTGTACGTCAAATTTGTTGATTACGTGATTTACATTTTTACATTAAGATTGTATTCGCATTATTTACATTTCATATTAACTTTGTTGTTTTCATGGTTGAAATTTGACATTAAGTTTGTTGTTCACATCATTTAGATTTCACAAAATATTTGTTGTGTGTGTGATTTACATTTTTTTCATAAATTTTGTTGTTTGCATGATTTACATTTCACATTAAGATGGTTGATTCCATTGTCCTTGTCACCTTTATCTTACATTTGGCCCGAAATGACCTTAAACTATTTTCAAGGCCTGATAAGGCCTAAAATTGGCAGTTGAACCTTAGAAATCACATCACAATGGCCTGAAATGGCCTAAAACTAGCATATGGCCAAAAGTGCCTTAAAACTAGCATATGGCCTAAAATGGCCTAAAACTAGCATTTGGCCTAAAATGGCCTAAAGCTAGCATATGGCCCAAAATGGCCTAAAACTAGCATTTAGCTCGAAATGGCCTAAAAGTAGCATCAGCTCGAAATGTCCTAAAACTAGCATTGGCTCAAAATGGCCTTAAACTATTTCCATGGTCCACAAGGGGCCCAAACAAACACATTCATAAAATATTAACCATATAATAAAACCAAAACAAGATAACTGTTTCACTTGTTACTCTTTGTCAAATTTGAGTGATTACAATAATTTTTACAAAAACATATAAAATATAAGACAAAAGTAACATCTTTTTCCACTATGCTACAAGCCTTCGCCAACATCATCATCCCTCATCCCACTAGGTTTCATACCTCCATTTGGATCCTGCATAAGAAAAAACAAAATAATAAATCAAACTACAATAAGGCTCTCATAAAATAAGCTGTGACACAATAAAGAATGACTAACATGAGATGGCCCCATGTCCGTTTTGGAGGATATTTTATCCATGCTAGCCGCAAGACATCGCAGGATTTCTTCCTTAGTTAGGTTGGTCCAATTTTCCTCTCCAAGGTCAACACTTGCTGCAACTTTCCCCTTTTTCATAGCCATCCATCTGGGCATCCTTGAAGAAAAGGTGGTGGTAGTGGTATCCCTAGAAGGTAGGGTTATCTCTCTTTTAGGGGACTCACTTACCACTACTTATTGTGTGAACTTCTTGTAGGCCCTAGTAGCACCAATAACGTCAAGGAATATCTTGTGGATATGCAACTCAATAGAAGCATCCTGATATTGTCGACCATAGGTAGCATGTTCCATTTTATACATGTGCTTATGGTTCTTTTGTGCTTGCCCCCACTCGTACACTTTGGTGTTGTAGTCTTTCCAGTCTTGATTCTTCTAGGCCAGAAGGTCCATCTACAAGCGTTGTTCAATAATCTCACAAGTGGCCTCATTCTTACTCCATATGGTTGACCAATATCTTGCATAGTCAATTTCAGCCATACGGCAACTGCTGTCATGAGTGTCACATGTCAACAAAAATTTATTTCTAGACCAAAGATCCTCCAACTCAACTACCTAGCTAGCCTTCTCCTTTTCTAACTTTTGGACCTACTTCCAGAGCTCCTCGTTGACGTGTTCGCACTCACACAACAAGCATGCTGAGTAGACTGAACATTTTCTCACTTCCTCATACATGTCACGAGGTACCTCAGTCACCTCTATTGGGAGTATAAGAACTGCGTCAACCTCGACCGTTGGTCAAGGATTCCACTTGAGATGAGAGGCTATCAATCACATGTGGGAAAGCATTATTCATAGTACCATAGAAAAATAAATGCAACATAGAGAGCCTAACGTAGAAATTTTAACATACCTATCTTAGGATAGATCTACCTTAGATAATCAATCATGTCATCAACCACCCCCTCCATAAAGGTGAATTTATTAAGGGTCTCGGTCCATGGTTGGAGACGGATAGAGGAAGAAGAGTCAGGGACCTTAACAGTGGTGTCTGCTACACGATAAAATACATTAGCAATAATGGAGAAGGGGACAATAAAACTAAAAAGAAACATAAATGATAGTACAAAGCTCCTACCCAGCAAACCCTCAAGGGTGATAGCAGGGGGATCACACATTGCCACACTGTCAAGCAGGAAATCAAACTCACTAGCATCAAATTGTATCCCTTCCCCTTCTAGCTGGCTCAATAATGTAGTAGCATCCTCAACTAACAGATGCCCCTCAAGTGCTGGAGAATACTCTACAAAAGCGTCATCGGTAGCAGGAGCCTCTTCTTCTATGATAGGGGCCTCCTCTTCTACCACTAGGGCCTCTTCTTCCTCTGCTACAAATGCCCCTACTCCAAGGGCCAAAACCTCTTTCTCCTCTTCTATTAAACATGTCTAAGGTAAGCAGGTTGGTCTAACATAAAATTGGGAATTAACTAATGAAATAATTAGACATACTTACCAACTTCAAGTTGCACTTCCTCCCCTTTTCACTTTGCACTTCGGATTTGCAACCTTCTCCCCTTTTCTTCATTGGTGCGGGGAGGTTCCTCTACTGGATGAGACTTTTTATGCTAGAACCCTGTATTCAATATTTCCATAATGAGGCATGCCCCCCTTAGCATATTTCCTATGTTAATAGGAGATGACTCTCCAATGTTGTTTAGGGCAAAAAAGGTACACCCCACTCGATCCCTTGTTGTTATCAAAAGTGATTCCTTGATAGCTTCTAACGGCTCTTAGGATCGGGTGGTGTGAAATACTTGGCAAATCCATGGCTTGGATATCTAGGTGTGATCCTGCTGCACCTAGGTGCCATTCTTGTGAACCACCAAAATTTCTAAAAAGTGTCATAGGAAGGCTATGAAGAAGGCATAATGCACGTTGAAACGAGCATTAAGCTTCTCACGAAGCTTGACCATTTTAGCCCGCAAGCCTTGAGAAAGGTACTTGTCCCAGTTGTCCCAGTTAGCCTACAAGCCTTGAGAAAGGTACTTGTCCCTTCTTCCATAACATCCCCCATTATCCAAGCTTTCTCTACTCCAAGGATCTTCCCCTGGGATAGTAACTTGGGGAAGGCACCGGCCCGAAAGATAGGGTAAACCATTTGGGCCACCACTAGCTTGACCTTATGGATATAAATCCCCTTTTGGTCCTTGCTTGTTCCTAGCAATTCCTCTATGTTCCCTTGATGGTTGACATCCTTGCTACTATTTTCTCCCACAAGTAGGCCATTATAGGGGACACAAAAAAGGTCTGCAAAAATTTTGTGACTTACTTCAAACACCACCCACACATTGTGAACCCATGTGCAGAAGCGGTTAGCCTTTTTAGAAAAGGAATTTACTAGGGAGAGCATTTCTGTAGCGAGGACACTTGGATTTACTACTAGTAATAAATCCATGAGCCTAGCCTCCTAAATGTTTTGAACCAAGGTGGCTAGGACCCCATTGCATAGCCAACGTTGCATCTCATCCACCTCCCTATACTTGAAGAAGAGGTTGATTTCATCATGCCCAAAGGTGATTACTGTAACCTCTTGGGACTCGCTTGCTACTGCAATAATCTGTGACAAAAGTTAGCAAAAAGCAAAGGAAAAATCAACACTTAAACACATAAAAAATAAAAGTATAATTTAATGCACCGGGTTTGAATGACATAGGAAATGGTGGAATTTCCACCAGAACGTCTTCTACAGTAAGCAGTTGATGAGATGCCCATTGGCTATCCAACCATCCAAATCCTTTACATTTCCCATAGAACTTGGAGTATTTGGTTGGATAGGTTTTGAAATCAAGCCCAAGTTCTTCTATAACACCAACACATACATTCCCAGTAGAAGAGAACTCTTGCAAAGCCACTTGGGTCAATGCCAATGTTCCCTTATTATCATGAAGACGATCCTTGTCAATTACAAACCTGGTAGCACCCAAAGTATGATAAGAATTTTGACTAACGTAAGAAAAATCATACAACATGTCTAAAAATTCTTCATAGGACTTACCCACCAACACAAAACATAGTTCCATGTGGGTTCCCATGTGACGGGCAACGAACAACATGTTGTATTGATGATAGCATTTGAATTCGGGCATGTCCCAAATCCAACTTAAGAATCTCAAGCCCCTTGGGCACTGACTTGAGCCTTTCACCCCTTCACCTTTAATCCACCCATTAGCCATGAACTTCAAAATTCCCCAGTTGGCCCCAGGCAGCAATTTTTCAACAAGTACAGCAGCTGTTTCGGCCGATAAGTGTGACCACACTATCACACTAAAGTGGTGAAGGAGGAACTCTAGGAAGTCCCATGCACTTCTAGAAACTAGATTGCCTAATTCCCTACTAGTGCATGGGGAGTGGGAATGTTGGCCGTGGATTCACTTAGGTAGCATAGGACTCCTACTAGCTTAAGAACAATCTTGCTAGGGTTTTAGAATAGGGTTTCAGACTAGTGCAAGACTAGGGATGATTGGTCTAAAATCCTAGTCTACTACTTGAGTCACGCATTGATAGCTCATGAAGCAAAATACAATGAGGTAGAAAAAAACTTTCTTACCCTAGTATTCGCACTTAAAAAGTGGAGGCATTACTTGTTTCATAGTAAAGTCATATCATATGCAAAAGCAACATACTTCGGGCTATCACAACCAACTTATATCAAAGCAGTAGAATAGCCCAATGGAAAGTCATAACTACAAAATTCGATCTGCATTATGTGGCACAATCATCAACAATGGGTCAAGAAATAGCCACACAACTCACAACTTCACCCATTGATGATCGAGAAATAATAGAACCCAAGTTCCTGGATGAGCATATCAATAGTGTAAGTCCTATACCATCAAATTTCAAGGCAAGTTTACATTTTGATGGTGTTTCAACTACATGAGGTGGTAGCACTGTTGCTGTTCTTACATTTTCCTTTGGGTAAATTCAACCCTTCACATATAATTTTACATTCCTTTGCACCAATAACATAGTTAAGTACAAAGAACTCCTCAGGGGCCTCCTAGCAGCTCAAGATTTGAGGATCCAACACTTAGCTATTTGAGGCAACTCGTAGCTAGTTATCAACCAAATACTGAAGTTTATGCTTGCAAGGCTCCGCACTTGCAACCATATTATGATTCAACTAAGAGTCTACTAAAGCAGTTTATAATGTTAGACATCCACCATGTGCCTCATAATGAGAACACTGTAGCTAATGCATTAGCCACATTAGCATTAAATGTGCCATCGCACTTGTTTGCCACCTTGCCTGCTTCGATAATAGAATGCACCAATCTTATTACTCAAGTAGTGCACATTGCATCTATAAGTGCAAATGATACCCAAGAATGGTACACCAACATTAAAGCTTACCTCCAACATGGTGAACCCCTACATGGCTTGACATCTACACAAAAGGATGTAATACAAAAGCAAGCCCGACAATATGTCCTTGTAGGAGACAACACCTTATGCAAATTCTCCTATGATGGGATATGGCTAGCTTGCGTTAGTAGTGATGAAGCACAAAATATTGTTGATGAAGTCCATGAGGAACTATGTGGGGAACACATAGCC
>MNCI01015114.1:0-10086 GCA_015680685.1 Gnetum montanum
GCTCATTCTCATCTTCTGTGATGTAGAACCCTGTGATGTTCGACGATTTCAAGGAGCTTTTGGGCAGGGCTTCCAGAAGATCATAGACAAAAACATGTACTCCACTAAACTCATTGACAAATGGAGGCACGCTCTGTAGAAGATTGGTGAAATCAAGGGAGAAGAAAGTAAAGGGTGAGTGATTTTAACCCCTTAACGTTTTCTTTAACTTTATCAGGATTTGTGTGTGCTTATTTTTGGTTCATCATGATGATGGCTTATCTTGAGATATTGAACACAATATGATTTCAAAATTACTTTTAGGCTTTAATGTCAAAGTCTTCATGGATGGATGCCTGGGTTTAGAGTAGTCACTAATTTTGTTAGTAGCAAACTAATCCCAAAAAATTATATGAGACATCTCTATAATATTGCGGTAAAAAATTTACATGATTTATTTTTGTTGATTCTCTCGTATGAGTCATTCGGCTTCAATTCATATTAAATTATAGCACCATTTTAAAATTAAATATGACATGGCTTGACTTAAATCAAAACACATACTGAACTAAAGTTAGGCAGTTATCATTAGTTATAGAATAAGATAAATACTTATATTTATATTTTAATAAATATTCGGGAGTTTGTTTTCTTTGCTTCTGCTCTGCACATAGGGTGGTTTATCAACTAGGTGAAATCTATACATGAAGTTTGGAATCAAAGTTTTCATTCTATTATCAAACATTTACCTCTTAATTGTGATGATCAATAAGGTGCTCCAAAATCTAAATTGATTTAGTTTCTCTCATTTTATTGTGCTTTTAGCTAGGGAATAATTGTTGATGACAAGTAAGGTTCTCCAAAATCTAAATTGATTTAGTTTCTCTCATTTTATTGCGCTTTTAGCTAGGGACTAATTGTTGATGACAAGTAAGGTTCTCCAAAATCTAAATTGATTTGGTTTCTCTCATTTTACTGTGTTTTTATCCAGGGAATGTTGTATGGCAGTTGTCAACAAGATAAATCAATGAACTATGAACTTGATGTTGGCTTGCTTGTTGTTCTCGGCAATTTGGTTGGAAGACAAAAAGAGTTACTCAGCATAAACATGATATAATGAGATGCTGCCAAGATGGATGTGATGTTATATTGGTGGAAATAAGTGGTGTTGGATGCCTAGGGAAAACCACTTTTGCAAAACCACTTTATAAACAGATTTGCCCTCAATATAAAAAGTGCTACTTTATTGAAGACGTAGGGGTACTTGTGGAGAAATATGGTATAAAGGAAGTTCACAATCAACTTATTAGTAAACTTCTCGGATATGAGCCAAGAAACATGAGAATGGAAGGAAAAAAACTTTTAATGGATAGATTGCACAATGTAGAAATTTTAGTAGTGCTAGATAATATCCACAGTAAAATTCCACTCAGTGCAGTGTTCATTGAAGATGATGTTTGTCTAAGTCCA
This sequence comes from Gnetum montanum, assembly GCA_015680685.1. Lineage (NCBI taxonomy): Eukaryota > Viridiplantae > Streptophyta > Gnetopsida > Gnetales > Gnetaceae > Gnetum > Gnetum montanum. The sequence goes on from MNCI01015114.1 coordinate 1,450, forward strand.
CGGAGCATCATTATTGCGACAAGCAGGGAAAAGGAAATTTTGAAGCATGACCCTAGAGTTGCTTGGTAGTGTCAAAATTTAATTTCCTTGGAAATCTCACATTTAGACTTCTATACCTCAAAAGAATTATTTTGGCAATATGCATTTGGAGGAAGTGGCAATGTGAGCAATGAATTTAATGAGCTGATAAAAAATATGGTTAAAAAATGTTAGAGGATACTGTTAGCATTGATTGTACTTGGCAGTTTACGGGAGAGATTAAATTCTGGAAAAATTTATGGAATTCTGTAAAATATTCTTTGCATCCTGATTTGCAAAAAATATTAAAAATCAGCTAGGACACTCTTGAAACTGGGTTGGAAAAATGTTTGTTTTTAGATGTGGCCACTTTTTTGTGTTGGGAGAAGGAAGATCTTCAACTTCGACAACTTGATGATGAAGATGGTGATTTAGAAGTATTAAGTCCTCTTGATAAGTTGAATATGAAGAATTTAATTAAGGTAGTGGATGGTGTTTTAATGATGCATGATTTGCTTATGGACTTGGGGAGGAGCATAGTTAAACAAGAAAAGTCCTGCCGTCGTAGCCGTTTGTGGCATCCTATGGACATCAAATATATGTTATCTAACAAAATGGTAGGAATATTGTAGATTTCTGCGTATTTGGAATTTTAACTTGCTTTTCAAGCTAAGTAAATTGAATAGTACATTGTTTTTTTCATCTTTCCCCACTTAATGCTTATTTATGTGCCAAGGAAAGCACCCTTAAGCAATGTTTGTCTATTTTTATCCATTTCAATTTCAGGGAAGTAAAAAGGCAAAAGCTTTAAACTTAATTTCACGAGGCTCGGCGGTGCTTGATGAAGATGGATGTCCATGGCTTGTTGATGCCTTCAACAAATTGTCATCTTTGGAATTTTTGATCCATCAAGGTTATTGTATTCAAGGTAGCGATTATTTAATTGAATATATTTAAAGAAATGTGTTTTTGATTTCTTTTGAATAAATTGAGATTTTGTCCAAGATGGTAACTTTAGTGTTTACCTATTTGTTTTGGTATGTTTAGCAAGGTGATCTTCCCAAGTTGCCTAAGAAACTGTTATGGTTGAAGTAGATTGATTTTCCATACAAATGTATTGCTCTGACACTCTGCTTAAAAAGTGTAAAAGCCTTGCATGTGTCTGGTGGAAGGCTGAAACAGTTATGGGAACATCAGGCAGAGGAAGTGAGATTCAACCTATAAGCTTTTGTTTGAGAGAAAGTATTTATGTTGTTTTGCAAAGTAATATGACGAAAATGAAATACCCTGGTATTGAAACCAAACACGAGGCTCCGATAAATATAAGACAACTTAGTTTATCAAACTGCATGAACTTGAAGAGGCTTCTAGAATTCACTGCAAAGTTTAGACTTCTTGAATAGAACTCCGTAAATGCACCTTTTTGGAGATTCTTCCAGATAGCTTTGGAAATCTGAGAAGCTTATGTAACTTGAAGATAATGGACTTTACAGAATAAAATCATTGCCAGAGTCCTTTGGAAACTGTCGCAATTACAAAAATGGCAGTTCAATTGCTGTCCAGCGCTTGAACGCCTTCCAGAGTCCTTTGACGAATTGTTGTGATTAGAAATATTGAAGCTCTTCGGATGCAACGCCCTGCAATGAGTCCTTTGGACGTCTGCGTCAGTTACAAGACTTGGAGATCTCCCATTGCGATGATGTGAAAGTGCTACCAAAATCATTTGGATGCTTGACCAACTTACTTAAGGTAAAAGTGAATGGTTGTGACAACATAAGGTTCTCTGCAGAGCAGTTTCAATGGCTACAACGCATCCATCACCTCGATATCTCAACGTGGATTGCAAATTATTGATCAACATGCTCCTGCTCAATTAAGTGAAGTTGAACTAATAGCCAATCGTTTCCTACAGCGGCACGGATCTGCCATTGATCTACCACAGCAAATGCATGAGTTGGCACAGTCCGTGGGTAATCTTGGGCATCTCAAGTCTTTGGAACTAAGTCATTGTGTAAATCTCCAATGGCTGTAATCTTAGGCATCTCAAGACTCTCAGACTCTACAATTGTGTAAATCTCCAATGGCTTCTTGACAGTGCTATAGGCAGTCTTTCAAGTCTGAAAGTTCTGGAGCTGGGTTTGTGGTTCAATCTAAGTGTGCTTCCAGCATCTATAGGAAATCTTTCACACTTGAAAAATTGTTTCTTAAATGCTTGTGGAATTTAGAGGAGTTGCCGAACACCGTTGGCAATTTACAAAATCTAACAAAACTCAAGATTCATGATTGCATTGTTTTGAAAGGACTCCCATCTTGGCTGGGGAATCTTTCTAGCCTGGAACGTTTAGAAGTCAGGAATTGCTGGATGCTGGAAGTCATCCACACGCAGGGATTGCTTCGCCTTGAAACACTTGAAGTAATTGGTTGAGTCAAGCTCAGGAGCATTCTTGGGCTTTCAGGCCTTCCTAATCTTTCATGCCTCAAAATTAATGGATGCTTAAATCTCATACACATGCCCGGCATAGGCAGCTGTACCACCTTCAACACTTTGCAAGATCTCAGTATCAACGGCTGCTACCAGTTCTACCTTCCCAATGAAGGCTTTGTTGAACACCTTCCTAATGAGTTACATAATTTGACACTATCGCTCAACCATGACTCTGTCACCAAGGTACATATACATACATGTATGCAATTCTCATTCATATATATTCATGATTGATCATGATTGATCTATCAATGAAATGAAATAGTAGAGTACATTATTTAAAGTATGATGCATATTCTTTATCCGACATGATGGCAGACGTTACCGAATATTCTACAATGGTCCTCGCATGTAAAAGTAAGTTGGTTTCGAGAATTAAATGCTAAAACAAGCCTGGTATTATTTTCAGCAGTGGAAAAAAGGGTTAGAGATCTGCTCAGCACCGAAAATGACTCCTTTTATTCTTTTTATAAAATGTCGCTTAATAAACGTGTCCCTTTCGTCCAATCAAAGAACAAGGAATGCGCAGCTGTGTTGTGTCTTGTTTCAGCCGTTTACACTGTGGACTTACCCTTGCATGTTCCCCCGCCTCCAACTACATTTGCTTTTGTTGAAAAAAAGGACCACATTTTTAGTCTTCCTTGTGTTTTGTTTTATGTTAAATGTTTTGATTTTGGGGAACAAGTCCACATGGTCACCCTAAACAGCCGTGACTTGTATGTCGACGGTGGTGAATTTGAGATATGGAAATGGGTAGACCGCTGCTATCCAGGCTACGAAGCCTTTGTAAAGGAAGGATGGCTGATTATTCTGTATGCTGGGGGAAAACGGCAAACTGAGTTATTGGCAGCGGAGATATGGAACATATTTACCTCAGACCTCATGAAACAGCACTGGCTGTCTCGTGCATGGACTCAACTGCCTTCTCAGCTATGCATTTCTGAATTCTCAGCACTAAACATAGCAGGTTGCCAAATAACCAAAATATCCCGTCATTGCAACACTCTTATTATGGTAAGCATCTGATTTGTTCCGTTGTAAAGCGTGATAATTAAGAAGGTTTTGTGTAACAACGTTGCCCCAACGTTGCCCGGCACCCCAAGGAATTCACAAAGATCAAATAGATCTGGGGCAAAAGACCTGGGGAATACGCCTCAAACAAGCAAGCATCTCACAAGTGCAAGCATGAGAGAACCAAGCAAACAAGTACACACACAACCTTGTAGACCACATCGATGGAAGGGGAGACAATGCACCTACAAGGGAAGGTACCTCACCCCCAGATCCCTCACGAATTGGTTCATGGTGTGGCATGGCACCGCACCAAAACTATCCAGTCTTGCTTGCCTACATATCTACGACCGCCGTAGAATCAGGGCCATGTAGTTCTCCACGGTGAAGAGGGAAAGAAGAGGACTTAGAGAAGAGAGTAGCAACAGGAGTGTGTCCTATTGGTAGCTTGGTACCACCAAGCCGAGGTGGGTTTTATAACACTTGAGAGCCACCCGAGGGCGCCTCAAAGTGTTCCATGGCCCCCGAACCATGGGGAGAGCCCAAGAGAACCACCACTTGGGACATCTCTCACAATCCTCCCCCACATAAAGAAGCGACGTCCTCGGAGCGGAGCCTAGGATAGCTTCGAGTGTACACTTCACATGGGTTCGGAACTCCGTCAATTCCGGGGATCCGTCAATTGCTTAGACGCCAGGCTTGAAGGAAGGTACCAACCCCAATACCTGATACGTCCTTCCATCCAATGCCTTGCATGAAACGCAAGGGCAACTGGAGGAAGCCCAAGACTTCCCTTCTCTATACGAGCGGGAGAGTCCAACCCAAAGGGCCAACGTCTCTAAGGCGTCCCCTAGATCCGTCCCTTTTGAGGGTCTAGAGACATATCTTCTTGCGTAAACCCATAACTTATGCAAGAAGATCGCTCCTCTTCCACAAGTCCCGCCGAGTTCCCCTGTGAATAGCATCTTAGCACCCCTTCCTTTTTTTTTTTTTGAGGGCTCACCAAGGTCACTACCCCTGGTGAGGGATTTGGGAACATCACACTGAGAGGGAGGACATGCTCCTAAGAGCCATGTCTCCGCAAGCAACTCATGCTTGCCAGAACTTCATGTTTTGCTACTCGCATCGAGACCCATAGGGTCTCACCAGTGCAACCAGCTAAGCACTGATTCCACATGCATCGGTACCGTGCGCAATCTCTTTTCTCATCATTTTTGTTCAAGCTGGTATGAAGGGAGTTAAGCATGTTCTCCCTTACAAACAAGGTACAAGGGCAGATCTTTGAGCTTGACCTTGCCGTCTGCAGACACCAGCATCGCATGCCTCAATCCTTCATTCATCATTCCCTAGTATTCCAACAAGAGAGAGAAGATCCAAAAATCTATTTGGAAACTTCTCGAAGAGGCTACATACAACAAGCCCCAACTTTCAGGAACACCTCTTGTGATTGTCCAACATCGAGAATGCCTGCTCGAATGTTAGAACAAGGGAGGGTCAATTGGGCAACCAACCCCATGACAATCCTCCATCACCTGTCTCATATCAGCTATAAGCACATCATCGAATGCAACCATAATATCCCGTTCATGGAGAAGGGTCACCCACATTTTCCACATGCAAGCCATCCTTCCCACACCAAGTTATGGGACAAGCACCATTTTCTGAACACAAGGTCCAGGAACAAGATAGAGTCACCTCTGAGAGTAACCAAATCATGAATTCTCCGAGGAACATCAATGTTCTCAGAATTTACATTTCCCCACTATATCAAGAATGACTGCCAGTCTCACGATCAACACCTTTCAGCAGATTTTTGCACTTGAAGGAAGGATCCTCTTTGGGAGGTTTCTTCCATAGGTAAGTATCATAACCATCATACGTGTCCAAGTAGTCAATATCGCCAATAGAACCAAATCGTGGAACTGTCACCAGCTGAGGGAAGACATGGCTTCACAAGTCTTACCCAATTTCAATTTTCCCTTGAGAACAACTCAAGATACCAAGAATTTCTGTTTCATCTTGGGAGATCTGGGTTTTGTTTTATACATCCCAGTCAGGCCCATTTACATCAATTTGTGGTGGACAAGGCCGCACCACTACCTATTGTCATTCAACCCAAACAATAGACACAAGTCAACAACAGCATCTTGCCCATAGGAGGACCAAGTCCTCAGGATAGTTTTTACATGGAATGGGCTTTCATCAACACCATTACAACTCAAACATAACATGATTCATCCCCAAAGGATTTACAACAAGGATGGTCTACCAGAGAACCCCAACAAGAAAGTTCCTCTGAAGATCCCAAAACTACGAGAGTACACAAGATCATGCCTTGCCTACAAGAAGAGCAATATGTATCTTTAATTTACATCAACAACATGACCTCATAAGGGAGGTTTCATGAATTTCACCAGGGTACCAACATTCTGTCTCTAAGAACAAGCCCCACGAGTTCACGAACATAGGACCACTGCTAGGAACAAGTCCCAAACATCAACTGCTTACAAGAGACAACCGTCTCAATACCACCTGCCTTATTATTTCGGGAACTGAAGAGGGCATCCATTGAAATGGAGAATGATCCCTCATGATCAACTCTGCTATTCCACCAGGGAGGTGAGATCACCAACATGAATTTACATCACACCAGAGACATGGGACAATACATCAGCAAGGGACTCTGTAATACATCAGTGTACATAAGGGACAGAGTACATGGGATAACTTAGCAAGACACCATAGCCTATTAGGCACAACGAGTCCCCTATCATGGAATCACACCATAGACCACAAAGGCACCAATCAGTCCCAATCTATGAGAGTGCATCCTAGCTCTCCAACACACCAAAGCAATTCGTTACGAGAGCCCACCGACATGCACAAACCATTAGAAGCCCAATACCATGAAAGCATCAGCTCAAGTGTTTCAAGCACATTCAAGCCCACCAAGAAAGGCCACCAGGAGAAACCACAAGTTCTGTATCTGTAACGTCATTTGTTCAAGGATGGACCTCCATCCCAACGTTTGGGCTACTGCTCCACGATCGCTTCCAACATGCAAGAGCAAGTCTAGGTGCCACTACCCAGAACTCTACTCAAACCCACCATTAGACATCACATTGATGTGAATTTCAGTCAGCAACGATCATCTGTGGACAAGATCTTTGCCAGTCCAAGAACACAAGAAAATGTGTTCCCAAGATTTGTCCTATCTCAAGGACGTTCACCAAGCATACACGATCCAGGCACGCCAACATCATCAAGAACACATGGCACCAGTTCACGAGCATAATGGGCAAGGACATGCCCTGGCCCATTCATTACAACGCTGTATCACAACTGAAGCATTTCTCATGAGGTTTTCAGCAGAATTATACATCAAGGCACAAAGGCCATTTACAACATATAGCAAGGGTGCTTTAAAACAAGCACCAAGAGAACACCATACATCGGGCTTGGCCTTGTCACAGTGTGTGGCATAGGCCTACAACCAGGAGACAACTGAGTCATATAGGCAATACATCCAGCACTTTTGAGTGCATACAACCGAATTGAGAATACCACAAGGATACATTTCACACACCCAAGGATCAGATTACATTCATATATGGGAACATACATGGTATATGGAATGCTACCCAAGCCTAAAAGACTATAGGACAACTACCCAAACCCTTCCTAGGCTGGAAGATTTAGGCCACCAAGAGCATACCAAGAAAGAACCATGCTGTTTTGAGAAAAACCTGTCTCTGTCACGAAGCATAAATGATCATCTGTCATTGCAGCACTGTCTCAAAAGATACATGATCTACTGTCACACTGAACTGCCTGCACGGGTAACCTCGAACGGAAACGATACAAGACACGAACGTAACGATCGAAGAAGGAAACACACCAACTGAGTATCCACCATCCTGCCAATAGTGGGACCTCATTGCATTGGCCACTCCTGGGCCATCAGTATCCGGCATAGCCAAGGATACCATTTTATGCCATCTGCTAGCCCAATATCTGTAGGGTCTAGGACAGATCACCGTCCTCTGTTAGTGCTCCCCCAGCACTGAGAGGCAAACAAATCATGATGTACCTGCTGATGCATCACAGCCAAGGTACTGATAAATCCACAACCCAATGTTGGGATTCTGAGACCAAATAATCAGTTCATGAAGGTCTCAGGAGCACATATCTTCCCCATAGACATAGTGCTCCCAGAATCAACTGAGGTCACCACTGGCTACATCTTTATACTTGTGCTACCTGCAAACACTGAGACACAAGCTCAGAAACATAGGAGTTAGCAGGAACATGATTAGCACATCAGCCTCATTCACAACCATCAAGCATGATCATATAACAAAGAGATATCACTCTTGCACATCATAAACTTCAAGACCTCAACAACATGTATAGAGATCAATCATGCAAAACATTGATGGAGGAATCTAATCCCCACTCAAACGAATGATTTCATCATGAGACATACCAAGAGAGAGATAGCACACTCTCAAAATTTCAATATTCATACATAACAATCATTCCCAGCAACTAGCACTGGCCTCAACCAAGACCAAAATTTCAACACACTTGTATGAGTCATGGGCAATAGCCAATCTTCAACTCAACCCAAAAATAAGGAGGAAGACCAAGGTCTACCCAACAACAAGTCGGCATCAAACCAATTCTCACAACATCATGAAGGATGCGTTCACAAGAAGACTCTCATGTTCACAAGAAGACCCTCATTAAAAGAGGTGTGGTCTCAACAAGAACCAACAATAGGATGACCCACACCAGTAGTCTTCAAAATCAAATGACCAAAATGTCACCAATCAAAATAGTGATGCCACAAGCAACACCACCGGCTCAATAAGGAGCACAACTCACAAGGATCAACAATAAGGGCAATCATGCCTCATGCACAATACGTTGTCAAACAAGACAATAGCCATTTGGCTTTGGGATGACTCAAACAACCACTGCATCCTCTATGTCCCCAACAATAAGTCATCATACCGCGTAAAACATTTAAGCCTTGCGTTACGAATGATAGATGCAACCACAATAACACGCATATGGAATTTGAAAGCGCAACCAAGGAGACACGCATACAGAAATAGACA
>MNCI01015115.1:860-11666 GCA_015680685.1 Gnetum montanum
CTTAAAGTAAGTCATTTGTATTTCACACACACGCAATCGTTACATTGCACACAACCGCACGCCGCAACAGCACACACACATACTCACATTAACTACTGAGTTATTTGGAGGTATCTGGGCCTTGGTGTAGCCAGAGACCAGCGGGCACCTAAATCCTGTTCGAGGACACTCGTTGGCGGTCGCGTCCCAAACGGTCGCCAACACATACCTATTGTGATACTGGAAGATTTCATAGGAGCACGGGATGCCCAAAATTTCTCCAGAACCTCAATGACTCTTGCGGAACATGAGGATGTGCTTGATCAATTGCTCCAAATAGGGCAAGTAATGACATCCCTGTTTGACATCCCTCAGGATGTTACAGAAATTTAGTTAGATCTCATTTCCAAAAAGGGGAAGCTGGTCTTAATAGAAGTGAGGGTTGAGCATGCTGAAGCTGAGGTGCAGAAACAAAAGTAGCTCGTGGCCTTACAAGCAGCATAGCGGGATCCTCTATAATTTGTTCCCACAGACCAGCTAGATAATTTTAGAACTAAGCAACTAACCAAGCTAATAGTAGAGAATAAAAAGGTGGCTGATGAAAAAGAGAAGGTTGTTTGAGATGCCTCCGCAGCACAGGCGCAAACTCATGCACATGTTAAGGCACTCAAGGCCTTACAAGAAGAAAACAAGCAGCTTGTTGCAGACAACCTTTGGTTGACCATTGTGGAAAAGCAAAAGAACATTCTTGAGGAACACTTCCATCAATTGTGAGAACAATTCATCTAGGTCAACTGAGACCTAAGCCATTTAGCCAAAGAAAATTGAACCCTCTTGATGAAGGAGGTACACGCCATTCGTCAAAAGTCAGCTATTGAGATAAGCACGTGGCAAAATAAGGCTAAACGACATGAGAAGCTGAAGGAGCACTTCCAAGATCAGGTGGGGATATACAAATAGATCCTTGAGAAGGAGATCCATATGGCCAAGGCCCAGATCAATGCAATTAGTGCTCAACACACTGACTGGCAGGCCACCAAGCAGAAGTTAAGAGCTGAGACTTGCGGATTTAGGATTTGATAGAATACATGGAGTTGGAAAATCTGAGATATGCCAACCTTACCATGTTAATAGCAAGGAACCCAAGGATAGAGCTTGAGCAACAGGTAGCAACCAACCACATCAAATATGAAGCAGAATTTGCAGAACATAAGAAGATGTTAAAGAAACTAGAAGTTGCAAATTCTGAACTTGAGGTGGTGAAAGCCAGCTACCAAGGATAGAAAGGTGTTGCAACAGACTTGGCTTGATGGCTAGCAGATTTTTAAGAGTACAAGGATAAAGCTAGAGCCTATGAGAAGGAATGAAGAGTGTTCGTGCCTTAGTATGTCAAGGCCAATCAAATGTTTCCGCAACTACCTTGTCCGTGGGAAGTGCCAACTCTGTCAAATATTGGAACATTAGCATGGAGGGTACAAGACCCTTGGACTAAAGAGGAGAAGCTCTAGGCCATACTTCAATGCCATCAAGCCTCAAAACCTAGAGCACAAGACAAAGGGTAGGCACCAATGGAGGAGCCACCACCACCTGGAACTACATGAGTTCCAAAATTTTTGTAGATGTAGAACATTCTATGTGTTGTGTCTTTGTTTTATTTTCATTCCACACTTCAGCATAATCCCATTTTTCCCATCTAATAATCTCATACCTATCCACTGTGTAATCACTATAACTTGAGGATGAGTTTTCATTCAGTCATGGGGGTATGATGAGTCGTCATTTGGGATGACCGCGATATCGTGTACCATGATATCGCATGCCTAGTCGCAATATCGCAGCTTGCCTCAATGTTTATAAATAAGAGGTGGCTTTCCTATTTTTAGGAACTTAGTTTTTAGTTCCTTAGCAAAACTCTGGCAGTTTTATCCCTCTAGTGATAGAATTATTTTCTAGTGTATGCCCACATTGTGGTGATTGTAATTGTACAGCATCCTTTGTTCGAGTGTGACGTACTTGGACATGCACAGGACCAGAAATAAAGATCAATATTACTTTATCGTTGAAGCATTCACTTAGTTTAATTAATTATTTAATTGTTATTTACTGCTTTCCTAGTTAATCTCTCCTCACCCTTAAACTCATGTTAAAACATGAAATGAGTACAACTTGATTACAAGCACTTAAGTGTGACTATTTGGTAACCCAGTAGCATACCTAGGATCTATGCTTGGTAATCCTAGTGGTAGTCATGCACGAAATCCAAGGTGTGTATGAATAATCAAGGAACGGATGCTCATCACACTTCGATTCTCTTACCCTTTCTCTCTTAGCTTAGGTAATATTACTTTCCATTGCCTTCAGGAGTAGCATTAGATTAGAAACCACATCCTACACCTCACTCTGGACTAAATCATACATGACAAAGATAATAATAGTCCATGTGGGAAGACAACAAACTGTGACCTAAGGCTAACTGTCTAGATGCCACAACTTGTCCATTTGCGGAGTTTGACCGGATCATGTGTGTAACGCTCGTATTCGTATGGTTGAGTGTAGGGGTACCTCCCCACTCATCAACCTTCAAGCATTCCATGATGTCTATGTTCTACAAAACCTAGAGAGTGACTAGCAAAAATTGAAGCTATTTCCTAGAATACTTGTGAAGGAAGTGGAAAGCTGTTATGGGTCACTGGAACCTGAATCTGTCACATGTTGGAGTACCATGCTTGAAATATTTAAAGATAAATATTGGACCTATTCACAAGTGTCAAATCTAAGAAAAAAAATCCAAAACTAGAAACAAGGGACTCACAAGATTCTTTATGTAGTAATGGACAAATATTATTCACTATTACATAGATGCCTAGGCCATGGATTTTCATCAAAGGAACAATTGAGGTACATCATAGATGGGTTATGAAGTAAAACATGAGAGACCCTTGGGATTTATTCCCAAGGAAGACTATCAAAATTAACTACCCATTAGATTCAAAGACTCATTGATCAACTAGCAAAAGAAGGATAACTTAGAAAAATGAAATCAACTAAAGAATATAATAGGGATTCATCTATTAGGAAAAGAGATGCACAAGTCTATGAAATCCAAGAAAGAGATGCTGCCGATCTAGAAATCTATTGCTAGTGTAGCAACATAGGTAGCAAAAATGTGGGATTTGGTAGATGAATGATGTACAATAGCACTAAAGATTGTGGAGGAGAAAGTAGAACAAGCACTCAACAAAGGTAGAGATAAAAAGAAGAAGAGGGAATTTGGACAAAAGGGCAAAGTTGCTTCAAAGTTGGGCACTCAGACACTAGCTCCATAGATGATGAAGGTTACACCATATGCCAGTATGACCATCTTAAGGGATGTTGTTCAATCATGGTACATCTGCAAGAAATTAGGGCATACACACTTAACCCATGATCTGTTCAAAAACAAATGCCCAAACAGTTACCTTATCCTCAAGGTAACTATAGAAAACAACCTCAATCAACGTACTACCCTAATGGATCCTTGCCATAGCTATAGGAGAAGTACCATCAGTAGTTCCAACAACCACAATTATGGGTCATGCCACCACCAGCTAACAATATCCATATCAACAACCTAATCCTTGTGGATACTATGTCCAACATCCAATCTTACCAGTGAACGAAACTATTCAAAATCCACAATATCACCCACCAAAATACCACTGACTGATGCCACCGAGGACTAATCTAAGCTTGCACATGCATCCACAAGTAGCTAATCTTTCAAATCCCAATCCAAATCCTTTTCCACCAGTGCCACCACCCGCAATGCAAGGTAAATTATCATCACAGCTATAGCAAAAAAAAAAAGTTACAAGGGTAGTAAATGCATGAATAAAAGATATCACCAACAATGTTAAGGGCCAAATAAAAAAACATCCTTTCTTTAGGAAGAGTTTAGATAAGGTTGGTAGAATATGAGCTTCATCAAGATCATCTTCTTTTAAAATAGATATTCTCACTCTTGACAAGCTACCATCATCATCAAGTCCAAATGTACAAGTTGTCATGCTTACTAAAATTGTCACTAACTAGATTAACGTAGGACCACTACCATAGAAAAGACTTGATCTATGAATTCCTCTGATTTATCTATGAGTAGCTAGAAATCAACCATGCAAAGCTTTGTTAGACTTAGTTTCCAAGGTGAATTTGATCTCTTACGACACATATCAAACATGAATCTTACCATCATTCAAGGAACACAACATCAGGTTAGAGCTTGCATATTAGTTTGTCATCATCCCTTTGTGATAATTTGATGATATAGTGACCACTGTTAATGGGTGATCCTATCCAGTAGACTTCTTGGTGATTGATGTAAAAGATATTGATAAGGAATGTAGAATCATCATGAGGAGGGCATGGCTTAGCACCATTGATGCTAGGCTAAACAATTAGAGATTTAGCCATGGAGATCTCAAAAGAGGAAAAACGTGGAACCATCCATACACAAACAATTCCATGCATAACTACTAAAAGAAAAGGATGTAGCAGTGGACTAACTATTCATAATGCTAACACAATTAGTTCATTAGTCCACAACAATAGCAAACAACCAGTGTGTGTAACCAAAAGAGTAGTAGCCACAAAACCAAAAGACACCCTATGGCCACTAACTGAGAACTTTAATTTTTTCTAACATATGCATGGAAAGATCTAAAACACTTATTAATTCTCATTTGAAGAAATTAACTCCAACTAAGGACTTGGAAATGAAAATATTAACTCATAAACACACACCAATAGGAAATAAAAACAAGAACTTATATGATCAAAACTCAACTACCATCAACATCACATGGGATAATCATAACAAAGTTAAGTCCCTAAAAATGGTAAGAGAACCACTCAAAGTGTATGATCTAGGAGACCTGGGGACCATTTTCCAAACACTTGCCCAAGAGTTCAATCATGGGGGAGACATCCTATCATGACTTGGAAATTAATAAGTGCTTTTTCATTTTCTTTTCATTTTTCACATTCTTTTACATTTTTCTCATTCTTTTATACTTTCTCATTTCTTCAATTTTTCACATTCTTTAATATTTTTCAATTCTTTAACATTTTTAATTCTTTATACTTTTCATAATTTTTACTATCTTTTTCATTTCCTTTATACTTTGTTTCAAATCCTTTATAAATAATTTTTGATCATTAATAAAACAAATTTAAATAAAGGTGAGATGTAGCCCAATAAGGTGAAAATGTTTCTATGATATCAAGTCATAAGAAACTTATTATTTGCATAGTGAGCCCACATCATCCTTCCATCCATTCCAATAATAATAGGCTCTTACCATGGCCATAATGATATTTTTTCCATCATCAAACTAAGAATAAACTTGTTATCCTTATGCTTGGACAGAAAAGTGAAGAACCAAGGGGGAATGAAAAGGAAGTGACATCAAGGAGACTTTTGGATTCTTTTTGGATTATCATTGTAAGTCCTATCATGGTACTAATGTCATATTATATCCTTGTAGATCTAACAAAAAATGAGATTAAGAGTCAAATAAGTACCACCTTCAAGGGTTGACACAATTTAAAAATAGAAGAGCACAAAATAAATATTTGGGGGTCACACTAGAAAGACATGTTATCCATGACTAAAGGTAGGTGGCTTCTTTCAAATCTAAAAATAAAAATAAGTGCTATGAATATATCTCCTTCCTTAGGCAATATGCCAAGTGATAATACTTCTTATAACATTGATAGTCTTATGATTATAATTCCAAGAAATGAAATGATGTGATGTCACTAGAATGTGGTTTGAACTTGGTTTGAATCTTATACAGAAAGGCTAATGATTACTTTAACCGCTAATAAAACACAAGAAATCATTATGCCTATGGTAAGACACCTCATGTCCCGATTTTTGCAATCCTTTCTAAACCCATTTTATCTCACTATTTGAATAATCATAACTTATTATTTTGTATAGCATAGTGTTATTTTCCTAATTTGGTAATACTAATATGTATGTTTGCCTAAATAGGTATGTGTTACATTCAACTTCTTAAGTTCCTAAGGACATTTTTAGGCTTGGTTATACAAGGGCATTAAGGACTGAAGCCTGCTTTGGGAAGGATCCACTTGTATAACTATTGTTTCTTATACATACCAAGTGATTCCACATCATCTTGAGCCTTCCAATTCTAATAAATAATAATAAATAATTTCCATATCATTCACATTATTTGTTCTAATAACACAACAATATTTTCTTTCATATTCATCCCATCAATACCTCATAAACTTTCAGAGCCCAAGGATTCCTTAATCATAGACTTTCAATTCTTATTTTTCACAACTAAAGCATCATCTCCATTTCAAGATCCTTTCAACATGATGCATATCTTCCAACTATTATATGGGACTCAATTTTTTTTGAGAAAAACATTCAAAAATTTTTATTTTTCTACGATGATGTCATATCTACGATATCACAGGCATTTACAATATTGCACTTACGATGTCATATTTACGATATCGCATCCATAAAAACTATATATAATGCAAGGGACTTTGAAAACATTTTCATTTCTGAATTTCATAAGAAGGGAGTTGTTGCCAATTTTTCTTTGTAGCTAAGATCTTTGAAACTCCATCTTCTAGCATCCATAACTTGTTCATTATTGCCTTCATTTACATGATTTTTAAATCTACGTGATCCTAGAGTGCTCAATTTAGTCATTTGGGGTGCTAGGAAGGGAAATTTTAGTTAGGAAATTTGAGTTAATTTTTTTTGAAATTGCTAACAATCATAAGGTATTATAAGGGTAAGTCCAAGAAGACATATTAAGAATTTTTAAAGTAAAAAAACAAATTTAAGAAGACTTATAATTGATCATGTCATTCATTTAAAGTACTAATAGGGTTGTTATTGAAAAATTTTATAACTCTACAATCATAATGAACTAAGAACTTGATATATAACTAAGGGTATGAGTAAGGTACTAAAGTTTTGCTCATTTCTAAGAATACTCTAGTAATTCCAAACCCTTGATTGATTGAAAATGACGCCAAAAAGAGGAGCACAAGCTAAACTTCCATGACCAACAAGCAAAAGACCATGAGGCCATGGAAGAGGATAAGTAAGTGAGCAAAATTTGCAAGAAGAACAAGAGGAGTAAGAGGCACAATCCTTCAGCATTCATCAACAAACTCCTACCACAAAGCAATTTTCTCAAGTAGAAGCAGATGTTCCACCAATGCTCATCTAGGGACAACAACTTACACTATCACTTGAATGCCATCAAGATATTCAAGAAAAATCCATCATGTCAAC
The DNA here is from genome assembly GCA_015680685.1 of Gnetum montanum. Classification (NCBI taxonomy): domain Eukaryota; kingdom Viridiplantae; phylum Streptophyta; class Gnetopsida; order Gnetales; family Gnetaceae; genus Gnetum; species Gnetum montanum. The sequence continues at coordinate 8,167 of MNCI01015115.1, forward strand.
AGTCATTATGGAACTCAACTTTGGTCCATTTTTAGAATTTTCTCCATAAGCTGTTAAGGCCCAACTTCAGTCATCTTCTTTGTAGCCTACTCTGACAAACAATGGAGAGTGGTATCTAGGAGAAATAGTCTACTTTTGGCAAAATTGAGAAGCTAATGCTATAGTCAAAATTGAAGGAATCTTGGTATATTACTCAATTAAGGTAATCACAGAGGTATTGCATGTGCCTAATCAAGGAGCAAATGTGGGAAAAATATCAATTAGATCTAACATAAATGCTAGGAAGCGATGGTTGTAGTAGGTGTATGGTAAGGAAGATAAAGAATACAATGAATTAACTATAGAAGAAAAGATCTATTTCAAAATTGGCACTTATCACCTATTTCCTACCAAGACATTGAACCAAATCTCTACATATGTAGCTAGAGGTAGTGCAATATTAATGGGAAAGTTCAATGTAAACATCATTCACCTCTACTTCATAGAAATCAAAAGGTGGTTTGAGAAGAAGAAGGCAGGGAAGTTAACACTTCCATTTCATTGCCTTATTTGGAAGTTATGCAAATCAGCTGGCATGCTAGGGTATGCAAATGATGCATTAAGGAAGGCACAAAATGCTTCCTATGCTAAAATTCTCAAGCCAATGCCTTCCAAAAATGACCAATTATAAGAACAACTAGGCATTGAAGAGACTACCCAAATCACAAAATAGCAGCAGCAACCACAAGTCCCACCATTGCCACCATAAGATTACAAACCTTCAATGAGTTATCTATAGTAAATTGTAGAAACTATGAGTTGGAAAAGTAGCGAAGAGGTCAATCTATTCAAATTTATTGATGATGTAGTTAGACCAACCATTTCAACTAATCTTGGTAGTGGAGAAATATCGTTGTAATTAGGAGAAGAGACCTAGTGGTCACAACAAATTTTTGGGAATGCTGCATCATTCCAAGTGGTGCTTGAATCTACAGAAGGAGCCACAATTGTAGTCATGTAGCACCATGATGCAATAGAAGCCATAGAAGTGATCATAGATCACACCAAAGAATCATTTAATATACCTTTTGTACCACCAACAGATCTTACTGAATCCATAGATGATCAAATGCTAGCTGGAACCTCTATGACACCTACAGATCATAAATATGTGTTAGATAGATTATTGCAAATAGGACAAGTTATGAAAAATCTCTTTAATATTCATAGTGATATCACTGCAACATAGTCTGAAATAATTACCACCAAAGGAAAATTAATCATGGCTAAAACCAGGGTAAAGCATGCTAAGAATGAGCTTCACTAATTACAAGAAGAGTGTGTAGCCTTAAGAGTAGAAAGAAGAGATCCAACTCAATTCATAACACTATATTAGATAGCAAAATTTAGAACTAAGAAGATCAATTTCCTCCTTAAAAATAATAAAGACATAGTAGATGAGAAAGAAAATGTAGTATGGAATGCTTCACTACAGAAAGCCCAATCATATGTCCATGTCAAAGCACTTGTTGCCTTACAAGAAGAAAATAAACAACTCGTTGTAGATAACATGAGGATGACCAATGTTGAAAAATAGAAAAATATTTTGGAAGGAAGTATCCACTAGCTAAGAGAACATCTAGTAAGGGTCAACCAAGATATGAGTCCCCTCGCAAGAGAAAACAAAACCCTCTCTATAGAGTAGGTATGCACCATTAGATAGAAATTAGCTATCGAAATTAGTGCATGGAAAAATAAGGCTAAGAAACATGAAAGTCTTAAGGAACACTTATGAGATAAGGTGAAAATGTATAAACAAATCAATGAGAAAGAGATCCAAATGGAAAAGGCTAGAATTAATTCAATGTTAGCACAAAATCTAGAATGGTAATCCATCTTGGATAACATGGCCCACACCTACAAAGAAAAAGTGAAAAATAAAGACCTGCAAATTGAGAAATTAAAAGAGTACATGGGGTTAGAAGACCTCCGTTAAGCTAACCTAGCCATGTTGACAATAGGTAGGCCCAAAAGTGAGCTTGAATAATAAGTAGTAGCCATGTACACCTTGTACGGAAAGAGTTTGTAGGCCACAAAGATGCTTTACAAAAATTTCAAGTAGCAAACTTAGAACTAAAAGTAGTTAAGGCTAGCTACCAAGGGTAGAAAGATGTAGTAGCAAATCTAGCTAGAAGATTGATAGACTATCATGAACTCAGAGAAAAGGCTAGAGCTTTTGAAGATGAGAGACGATAGTTTGAGGCATGGTATTTTAAAGCTAATCAGATGTTTCTGCAACTATCCTATCCATGGTATGTGCCAACTCCATTAAGCATTGCCTCATCAACATGGACGATTCATGATTTTAGAACAAAGGAAGAAAAGCTTCAAGCACTCCTAAACTACTATAAATTTTAGAAGTCTGACAATAAGGGAAAGAAACCAATGGAATAGCCACCACCACCTAGAACAACATAAGGCTACACCAGCTTCATCAACTTTTGTTTTACTGGTAATGTCATAAAATGTGTCATTTTTGTAAACTCCATTGTGGCACTAGAGAGTCATGTATATAAAAGTTAGTGTCATGTCAATCTACCTCCTAATTTTATAAGGAACTCCATCCTCATTTTTTTTTAACTCAAGGACAAGTTTTCAATCAATCATGGGGGTATGATGAAGTCAAAAATTTTGTGACAATGATATTGTATCTACAATGTCATAGATACCTTATTGTATCTTAGCATACGTTATTATATAAACGATATCATGGGGTGTGTGCCAGCCTATATAAACAACACTTAGGCACAAGGAACAAATAAGATACATTAGGATAGTAATAGAACTCTTTCATTTTGTTTTCTTGAATTCAGTACTTAGTAGTGTGTGTTCACAATGTTATGTTTTGTAATTGAATATAGTCTTTATTCGAGTTTGATGTACTTGGATGCATTGTATGCATGACAATAAAGATCAAGATTACTCTACATTATTGTAGAAACACTTATTTTTATTTCTATTTCCATTTAATTTAATGTTTACTATTTACTGTTTTCATAGTTAACGTTTACTATTTACTATTTACTATTTTCATAGTTAATGTTTACCATCGCTTGCAATTTACTTTTAATGTTGTTAAGAAGAATGAGTACAATTGATCTTGAGCACGTAAGTGCAAATGCTTGATAATATAGTAGTACTATCACTTGGTGATGAGACGCGATTTACACTAGGCCGCGATATCGCGTACGCGATATCGCGTCTTCTCCTGCGATATCGCGTACGCGATATCGCGTCCCGCCGCCATTTCTATAAATAAGAGGCGGCACTCCCCTTATTTCCCAATCCTGGCTAGTGTAGCGAAGCTATGGCAGATTGATCACTCCAGAGTTAGAATTTTTCCCCATGTGCCCGCAGTAGGAGTCCTAGAGTGAACAGCTCTTTATTCGAGCAGCTTGTAACCTGAACCAAGTTGTGTACGGAAATAAAGACGAACTTGTTTGGATAAACCTTTGCAGCAC
>MNCI01015115.1:24175-104852 GCA_015680685.1 Gnetum montanum
TAAAAATATATATATATTCAAATTTTCCGAGTCCAAAAATTGTAATTACTACATTTGTTCTTCATTGTATAGAAGGTCTTCCATCCATTTACAACTTGCTATGATATACAATGCTTCTACCTATAATTTTGAAAGCATTATCCTCCTAAATATATGTAAGTATCCACAATCTCAAGTCTTTTATTATTTGGCTAGAAAGTGTAATCTCTCTTATTATTTCTACAAATTAGCACTTTTATTTTTTTAACATTCACCTTCATTTTTGAACATTCATAAAGTTGTTATAGTTCATGTAACATGTTTTTAATTTTGTTTCTAAATTCTCTATTACCAATACATCATATACAAATATTAAAAGTTGTATCCATGATTATTCCACTATAATAGCATGATTTGTAGGTACTTCTTTAATCCACTCTTCTAGTTTATCAATAAAAATGCCAAACAAATTTGGTAAAAGAGGAAAACCTTGCATTACTCCTATATTACTATAAAAATAATAAGATTATGTGGTTTCTTCATCTTATAATTCAAAAATTATTTCTCTATATAGATTTTGGATGACCTTAAATAAACTAAAATTAACATTAAGTTTAATAAGTCTACTCCCTATTTATTATCTCACAATAAAGTCAAATGCTTTAGTAAAATTCACAAGGAAAATGAATATTTTACCTTATTTAAGGTTTTCTTATTTAACGCAATATCTAATAGTAAAAAAATAATCTAGCATGGAATGTTTTATTCTAAATCCTACTTGTGAAATAACACATAAATTATTTCCTTTTATCTACAATGCCAATTTTTTCTCTAAAATGGTACATAACAATTTTGTAAACAAGTTACTAATCATGATCAATCTATAATTATTTAAATTTGATTTTTCTCCTTTTCTAAAGGCATAACAACTCTACTAATCATTCACTATCTAATTAGACCATTTTAAAGTCCTTCATTAATCATTTTTCAAGTCTCTCTCTAGACTATATCTCTACCATGTTTTAATAATTTAGCATACAATCCTTTTGCATATGTAACTTGTAAAATATATAGGATCATGAAACTTTTTATGGCATTTATCTTGTAATAAAAAAAAATTTTATAAAACTTTTTTATCTTTGCAAACAAATTATCATTTCTTAAGAATTTCCAAAAATTTCATGGATCTTACTTTATCATTTATATCAAATTATTTTGTTCTCTTTTACAAAATTATTTATTTTCTCTCAAAGCAATTTCATACAATCCTTATTCAAATATTTTTTATTACAATAATTTTTAAGAGCTAACCTTACTTGAACACATTCTTCATTCAACCACTTCTTACTCATAAACTACTATTGTATAATAATATTTTTGACAAATTTTAGTAATATGTTGTGAATATTATTTAAATGATAAGATCAAGGCCTTATCTTTATTTCAACATGTGCTTTTTTTGTTTGATTTATTTCAATATCCTCTAACATTATTTTCCATATAGTTCTAATTTGAACATAATTTTGCATACTTGGCCATCCTTGATTATTCTGCTTTTTCAAAAGATCAATGTGACTAGAATTAGTTCTTGCATTAAATTCTCCACATATGTAAACTTTACCTTTCAATTTAAATTCTATTATAGCTCATTCTAAATATTAAAAAGTTTTTTTATATAAACCTATTTTTGCATAATATTTTGCGTCTCATGGATGGAAGTAACAAAAAGAAAGGAATATAATGCATTTTCTCTACATAATCTTCAACTACATATATTATTTATACTCATCATTATTTTCAATTGTAATCAAAATTTGAAGTGTTTTTAAGTATAAGATAATAATCTTGATGATCTTCTTGTTTGTGAGATCTAACACTTGCTATCTTTAGCATACTAAAACCAAGAAAATCAAGATTTTCAATTTTTTTTTCTTCTCAACTTTTAACTACTTAAAAAATATTAATCTTTTTTACAAACCCACTATTATATAGTGTAGTTATTTTAGTGGAAATGTTACCATCTCTATTCAAAAATCCACAATGTAAATTATTCAAGGATTTTTTTCAAAAATACCCTATCTTTAATTACTATAATATAATATGCCTTTACAAAAGATATCTTACTCTCTACTCATGTTGCTTTCACCTCTTTCCATTATTATATCATCTTTGTAAGCTATTCTTTTATGAGATCTTCATTTATCTAAATCTTTTCTTCTTTCAAGTTATTATGATTATACCAAATTGATGAGCATTGATTTAGTCAGTTATGTTGATGTAGCAACATTAGCATAATAGCACTAATGCATGGTTAGTTTCATCAATGTAGTAAAATCGACAAAAAGGTAATAAATGCTTATATAAATATGTGCTTCCACTACATTTATGATATCATTAGGTTGATAGCATAGTCAAACTTGTGTAATTTCCTTTTGTAAAAGTTAAAATTGAGCACCCAGTGCCCATAGCATGAAGTAGATTGTACAAAGTCTTATTCAAGTGATTAGGTACCTAAACACATTTTTGTGATGGCAATAAGATCAAGATCCATTTTCCTTCATTGCAACACTTAGCTTAGTTTAATAATTTTTCTAATTACAATTTACTTCTAATTATTCTTTTAATTTGTAAGAATTTAGTTAATTATTTTACATACATCGCACTTACTTCCAGTGCATAAGTATGACCAACTTTGAGCATAAACATCTTAACATGTGGTAGTCCTAGCAATGTACCACTTGGTACACCCAGCAATGGGTACTTGCTAATCCAATGATGTTAGCATACATTCAAAAAGTATATGATAAATTGGAAATGGATACTTCATGCATAAGCCACCCTAGATTTTGTCTTTACATGTAGGTTAGATTATCTGTTATTTTAATATTTTAATAATATTTTAGCTATGACCGCAACAACATCGCTATCATATGTATCAATCATACTTAACCATACAAACTAACCTTGCTCAAGTGTGATTGGGAAGACAGCGACTAGTTATCGACCATCTAGCTATCTAGACAACTATACTAGTCATAGTCCATGGAATTCAACAAAATTATGTGTAAATGCTTATGATCTATATGGTTGAGCATACTTTACTACTCGTCATTGACACTATTATTACAACCTGATGCTAGTGGATTAGATAGCAAGAATCATCTAAGGATAATTGTTAGAGCATAAAAAAATTCATCATTTGGAAATAATATTAGTTTATTTAAAAACATACTCATTCATTACAAGATGTCTTCTTCTTGTAGGGTAGATTCTCCACATGTTGATGATTCAACAAGGGAACATGATAGAATCATTAAGAATAAAGATGAGATGCCACAACAAATGAAAGTCATCTACCAACATCTAGATCCATACTATCTAAATTTTTCTTTCATTTTTCACCAAGATAAATAACTACCATGGAGGGATCTATAGGGTAACATTGTATTACCACCTAATCACTTAATTTCATCAATCCTCATAAAAATGTTGATCAAAATGGAACTTAAAAAAAAATCTCTAGATTATAGGATGGTTGATAAAATGTCCAAGTTCTACCAACCTATTAAGTCCTAACTACAAAAAATCATTTTATGGAGGCACATGGTAAAGCTTCCAAGGAAAAGAGGACTAATATCCCACTAACATCATAGTTAGAGAAGGAGGGTAAAGACTACTAATTTGGTCAATCTCATAGTCAAAATCCCCCTTTCCTTAGTACAAATGACATGAATAATCCATGGATACATTCAATCATAACAAGTAACCAAGGAAAAGAAAGAACATGATCCAACACACGAGGGATATCCAAGCCTAGACCTTCTAACAAGTAATCTAGATAACTTCAAAGGGGTCAAGGAAGGAGAGTAAGTAAGAAAAACTCTCATAGTTCTTCATCATTATCCTCATCATCCTTGTTGACCTTTTGGTATGTCAAAAACTTAGAAAATATAGAATGTGGAAAATGTGTTTGTATTTCCTTGTAGGTCTAAGGATAGACCAAGAGCATGATGAGATCAAGATAATAGCACAATCAAGAGCCTTAATGTATGAAGACATTAGATCGAGACAAAGAGAAAATTTTGATTCATAACGAGAGCTACATTGAGATGACAAGATGAGAGCATGGACAAGCATGAATACTACAATCTAAATGAAGATGCTCTAGGGATTAAGAGGAAGCTAAATCGACAAGAGAAAGCCTTAAAAATAGAGCTCAAAAGTTGAGAAGATGTTTCCAAGGAACAGAAGATGTCTTGGCTAAGAGGCAGTCAATCATAGGAAGACATCTCCCAAAAATAGGACACATCTGCTTTGGAAAGAATATGTCTCCCCATAGATGTCCCATTCTAAAAGGAGACATCTATTCAAAGTTGAAGCTGAATTCAAAGAAATGTCCCAAACTTGAAGGAGACATCCACATTAGCTGTTGGATAGCATTTTCATGAATTTTGAGGTATTTCTTGAAATTCCAATGCTATAAAAAGACTTCAAATTCTTGAGTATTAAAAAAAGCACTATTCACATAAGAACAATCATTGTCTTATCTATGCTATTGTATTCTTGTTCTTCATTGTTATATCATTTTCTTGGTTGTATGTTGTATTGAGCTTCAACTACAAGGACTTGTTAATTTAGTTACATTCTTTTCTTATGTCTTTTTATTTTTCTTATAGCCTTGTGAGGTTGATGTGCTTCCTGGAAGAAGGCATCCTCATTGAGCTTGTCTAGATCTTGTAAGATTGAGTGATTTTGTGGTGTCAAAATACTCCAAAGTGAAGCTCAATTTTGTAAAGGTTGAGGGACCCTTCAAACAACATTCTAAGCTTGTTGGGACTTTGTGGAGTTGAGTGCTTTTGTAGTGATAAAACACTCCAGAGTAGAGCTTAGGGCTTGTATAGGGGTTGGTTCCCTTCAAACCACATTTTGAGCTTGTTGGAACCTTGCGGGGTTGAGAGATTTCAAAGTGAAAAAACTCTTTGTAGCAAAGCTCACATCTTGTAAAGGTTGTCATGTCCTCTAAACCACATTTTTGAAGAAAAAATGTTTAGAGGTGTGCATGGATTCTACTCTTTGAGTGTGAACATACCCAAGATGGAGAACCATATAAAATTTGGTATGTTCATGTGGCTAGTGCAATTTTATTTTGGTGAACTTATTCAACCCCCTTTCTAAGTTCTTGATCATCAATCCTCATCACTAATATTTGATGAGGATAAACATGACCAAGGTAGGTGGGACAATAATAAAAGACCTAGTGAAGATGACAAAAGATACCATTGCAAGGATGATAGAAAAGAAGATAAACATTATAAAAAAGTGGGGCACAAACATGAATGAAGACATAGTAGATAATATCAAAGGAGACATGGTCATGATAGGGATCGTGATGAGAAGGATCATTATGATGAACCATTTCTTACTACTAGAAGCATTAATAACATCAAGAAGACAATCTACATTCCAACCAAGCATTAAAGGAATAATTGAATTAAGTGGTTCAATATGAATAACATCCCTAAGTCTGATAAAAACTATAATGCAAATTCATAGCATCATTTGTAATCCTTCCATGATGCCTACACCCTACATAACATAAAGAACAAATGACAAAAGCTAAAACTCTTTCCCAAAACACTCATTAAAGAAGCTAAAATTTGGTACCAATCCTTGAAACTAGAATATATCAAAAGATGGAGCATGATGTTGGATCTATTTAATGATAAGTATGTGCTCCACAGTATCCAACTTGAGAAAGTAAATCTAGGAATAGAAGCAAGGAATTTATGAATCCCTTGATGCATCCTTGGGTAGATATTACTCTCTACTACACTAATGCTTAGACCATGGATTTTCTCAGAGGGAACAACTATAGCATATCATAGATGGACTAAACAAAAAACAAAAAAACTCTTGGAGTTTATGCCTAATGGAGATTATAAAATGTGATAGTCTATTAGATATATATATTAATTGATTAAGTGCTAAAGGATGAAGAAGAACTTAAAAAAGAAAAAAAGAAAGTACACAAGAGGACAACAAGGACCCCTCTATGAGCCAAATAAGGGAACATCATTAGAGGAAGTAGTACAAAGAAAAACCTTACCCATTTAGAAATCTATCATTGAGATCCTGACATAGATTGATAAGATATGGGACTCAATAGATGAAAAGTCTCAAATAACATTGAATATTATTTAGGAGAAAATGGAATAATGTAGAGCCAAGGACAAAGACAAGAGAAAGAAAAAGGATGTAGGAAGATACTACTACCAACAAAAAGAAAAATCTACTACATTTGAAAAGGTTGCAAACTCAAAATCAGAAGATGATGGTTGTGATATTTACCAATATAAACATTCAAAGACTTGTTACCCTGTAATGTCATATATCTAGGAGTTAGGGGTTTATACCTTAAATCCAAAGTCTATCAAGAGGTAGACATCCATAAGGTTGCCTTATTCTCAAAGAAACTATAAAAAACCCTATCACCAACAATAGTACTATTTAAGTATGGATCCACCTTAACCTTAAGAGTAATAACAATAGTAAAAAAAAAACCCACAGTCTTGAGTGATGCAACTACCAAGAAAGTACCCTTATAGGTAACTTGAATCTTACAGATATTATGTTCAACAAGTTGTATTCCCAAGTGGCTCCACCACATATGTTTTTACTTATCATCATTATCCTCCTCAATATCATAGATCTGACATTCCATAGGTCAAATATCTTTCTTATGCTCCTCATCCTCATCAACACTTTCAACCACACACTTCTAATCCATTTCCACATTCTCCATAGATGCAGGAAAAATTCATTCATGACCATAACAACAAAATTTCATAGAAGTCATAAACATGTAGATGGATGGAAATTCAAGTTTTTCCAAGAACAATCCTCAAAAGTATTCATTCTTTAAACTTGCTAGCTCATCTAAACCTAAGTAGGCATCTATAGCTATGGACCCTACATTGACAACCTCCTATATATCTCATGAGCTACCTTCAAACCAAAGTTCTTCTAATGTATAAACTATTAGGTTGACCCATGCAATGAGTGACTTAATTAAGGTAAGAAACCTACCTAGGAAGAAAGTTAACTTGGTAAGTCCCCTAATTTACTTGTAGATCATAGAAAATGTGCCTCATAAAAATCTATTAGAATTAGCTTCCAAAGTCAATTTGATTTCATAGAAGATGTACAAAGCCTACAACTTTCCTTCTTTAAAAATTGTAAAATCAAATTGGAGCTTGCTAATTAATCTATCACCATTTTCTTTAGATTGGTAAAAGAGACCATGACCACCATCAATGGCTATCCATACCCCACTAATTTCTTGGTGATCCATATGGACAAAAGGAAAGTTTTTTTATCATGATGGAAAGGGTGTGGCTAAGTACAATTAATGCCAAGCCTAGAATCAGAGACCAATATTTGAAAATATCCAAGGAAATTAAGCACAAAAGTTTAGAGAATAGGATAGTTCCATGCCTTACATACAATAACATGGGATGCAACTCCATGCAAAAGATTTACAAAATTAGACATAGAACTATCATAGAACATAGATCTTATGTAGAATTAGAGAGTGTGCAAAAGTATTTGTACACAACAATCATAAAAGAAGATGGTATACAATGGTTGATTTCAAATTAAAGTTATAGTTTCACTACATGCATGGAACCTTAAGAAGTCCTCACAACTGTTTACATTAATAAATTAGATTAAATGAAACATCTTAGATGACAACTCTCAAATGTAAAGAACCACCAAGAAGTAGATATGAACTAGGAAGAGTTGAAAGTCCTTAAACTTAAAACATTACTAGAATCTTTTGATTATGTGTTCTTAAGGAATGGCAAACTACTAATTATGAATCCTCAATTTATAAAGGAACAAAAGTAGAAGTTAGTGAGGGTGGTAAATAAATGGTCAACAACCTTTTCCTAGTCATATGAATAAATCACAGGTATTAATCCATGCATATGTCATTATCAAATTAACACATACCTAGCCATTAAACCTAAAAGACAACCATAGTGAAGGAAAAATCTCAAACTAAAGCAAGTTATTAAGAAGAATATAGAAAAGCTTATGAAAGCTAGATTAATCAAACCTATAGTAGATAATGAGTGGATAAGTTCACTCATCATTATAACAAAGAAGGATGGGCAATGAAGGATCTACATTGATTTTAAGCTATTAAACATGGCAACTTTTAAGGATCATTTCTTGTTATCATTTGTGGACCAAGTATAGGACACTATTATAGGCCACAAGTATTATAGATTCCTAGATGGCTATAGTGGCTATAATCAAATCCAAATATTCTAGGAAGATCATGTCAAAATCACATTTACAATTTCTTGGAGGATTTTTACCTACAAGAAGATTCCTTTTGTCCTATGAAATTCTGCTATAACTTTTTAAAACATTATTCTTAATATCTTTTAATAATAAATTGGCAATAGTATGGAATTCTTTATGGATGAATTTTCCATGTACATGTTTAACTTTGATCAAGTAGTGGACTATTTGAAGCAAGTATTGAAGTAGTGCATAGAGACCAATCTTAAGATCAACTAGCAAAAAAGCCATTTATAGGTTTAGGAAGGCATTATTTTGGAATGCTAGGTATCAAAGAAAAGAATAGAGCTTAACACTAAGAAGATAAAGGTGATCCAAGAAACTATACAAAAGTCACAAATAATGAACGATGTTAGATCCTTTCTTGGACACATAGGCTACTATCGTAGATTCATTAAGAACTTCTCCAAGACTGCCAACCCATTAGTACAGTTGATAAAGAAGGATGTAGCAATTGAATGAAAACAAAAATGTGATCATGTATTCATAATCTTAAAATAAAAGCTTATAGAAACTCTAATTCTACAAGCTCCTGATTGATCCAACTTATTTTACATCATGATTGATGCATCCAACTTCACTTTGGAAGTAGTGCTTACATAATTGGATGATAAAAAATGTCCATATTACATCCGTTGCATAAATAGAAGTATCATAGGTGCATAAATAAAGTACATCATGGTGGAAAAGGATTTGATAGCCATTGTGTATGCCTTGAAAAACTAAAGCACTATGTTCTTAAATACCTAATTTTTCTACACACCAATCATAGTATGATATGATTTCTAATAAATAAGCTAGTTATTAGTCCTTGTATCATACGATGACTAGTTATTTTGTAAGAGTTTAATATTACAATGATTAAAATGGAAAAAAAAGGCTAATAAAGAGCCATTGTCTAACCAATTTGCCAATGAGTTACAATTTGCAAAAGTAATAATGATTTGAGGTAGTCAAGTCATTGTATACTAAGTATCTTGCCTATCTACTCAAATAGAAAGTCCCTAATGAGTGGGGATAAATATAGAAGGTAATAATTCCTACACCAAGTAAGATAATACATATAATTATAGGGCAATCTCTACAAGATTTGCACAAATGGCTTGGTAGATAATGTGTTCTAGAAAAAAAATTAGTCCAAAATCCTTCAAGATGCTTATGAGGGACCTTGTAAAAATCACTATATGGGGAGAAAAATAGTCATAAAATCCCTCATGATAAGATATTTTTTAACCAAAAATCTTCAAGGATGTCGATATATTCACCAATTTCTAGGAAAGACATCAACATGATGGTGGGATGATTGTCTTGCTAAAGGGTCTATAATAATGGATCCAACCATTAGAAACATTTGAGTTATGGCAAAATAATTTCATGATCCCATCACATTCATTTCCAATGGAAATTCTTACATCATTTTTGTTGTGAACTATTTCACCAAATGGGTAAAGGTAGCCACAATAACAAATTGTACAATATTAATAGTGACCAAGTTCTTTAAGCAACAAGCAGTATGCAAGTTTGCTATGCCAAAGGTACTTATTTTTGACAGTGATACTTACTTTATAGTGTTGGTATATTTTTACCTTTTTTTTTATGAAGCAATGATGGTTCTTGATAGGCTTTGGGAAGTTGATAAAGCTATTCTATGTTGGTTTTCTTTAAAAGAAATTTGAAGTTAGCCTACCAAATACCTTAGACAAGGCAAACATTTTGAAGGTGATATTTTAATTAAAATATCAAAGCAACATGAAGAAGAATATTGATTTTAAGTGATAGATATATCTAAGCAAAAAGGCTTATATTTTAATTGAAAAATTGATAAGCTTAGAAAGTTTATCAATCAAGTTCTAAAATTCCCAAAATGGTGTAACCATTAAAATATTAAATTTATCATGTGTTGCTGCAACAGGATGTTTAAGAAAAAAATCAATGGCCATGGCATGACACCTAATACTAATTCAAGCTCTAGAACCTTAACAAATAGATTCCAATGGCATCATCATCTTAAATCTGCTAACCTCAAGGATTAAACCCTTGCATCACATCCTTAAGAAGTAATATTGGCATCCATGGCCTAGGTAGCCAGAATGTGGCTCATATGTGTGCTAGATTTGGTGTTAGGGTTGTAGTGGCCATGTACATCAAAGCATAGATTCTAGCAAGTTTAATGAAACAAGCCATGAGGATCATTTTGTGGATCACCAGGCTCATCTGAGAATTAATGCTCTTGGATTCTTGGCATCTACAGCCATTAGCAATCATGCATTTGCAAGAATTCTGTAGCTGCAAAGTCCTTGGAACCCATGTGATACTTACCTTGGATGAGCTCCACCACATTGTTGTATGTCAGTTTCTCAGCAAAGAGCATCATGAAAAATCATAGCAAAAATGTGCAAAGGTTTGGAGGTTGATTACCTATCAATGATGGTGCTCACATTGGCAATGAAGATGGTGTTGTTTTCTCTAATCTTTCATGTTATAGAGTGGCATTTGGTAATTTAATCATAAATGATGCACCATCATGCTAATCATGGAGGTAGAGATAGAGTTACAACAAGTGGTCACTACCCTGCAAAGGCATGCAACATTAATGGAGTGTTTAGCAAACACATCGTGGTTTCTTATTGGTAGTTTGGCTATGTTTACTATTGCATTTTACACCCATAATTTTTCCCCATGATATTATGATTTTACATTCCATACATTTGTATTAAGGTTTTGGTATGGAGCTATAAAATGACCAAAAAATAATAATCATAGAATAAAACCATGGTATAGAAAAGAAGAAGAATAAAATATAATAATTAAATTTGAAAAATGAAGTTTAGATTGAGGAAACATATGTAATCAACCATAGATTGGCTATCTTGCATTTATATTCAAGTGACTTGGAATTGAAGAAGGCACCTCAAATTAGAGTTATCCATGCTTTAAAGGCTTAAACTATGTTTTTCCCCATAGGAAGATATATTATAAGGGTTGATGTGTCAAAAATGGTGAGCTCATATTAAGGATAAAGCCTCAAGAATATTAAGAAAAATAAAATACAATATTTATAAGTTAGTTATTATGAAAGACACTTGTCAACAATGGCTTAAATTTCTCATGAAAGTTATAAATTCTTAGGGTGGTTATGAATTAATCCCCTAGATATTTGTAACCTCCTTAACTTCTCATGATTATTGTAACTACCCTAAGTCCACTATAAAAGGAGCTTCAAAGGTAGAATTTAAGGAAGGATTTTGGGGGAAAGATACTTAGAAGAATATTGAAGATTGTAAAGTATGGCTTGCTAAAGACATCAATTCAACTACTTTATTTTACTCCTATGAGTTCATTTCTTCCCATTTTGTATTAGTTACTTAGCTAATGGTTAAGATAGTATCATGCTTGGCATTTATTTTGGGATTTTCTAGGTTGCCTTTATAGCTCTATTTTTGCACAATATTAGACTTCTATTAGGTTTAATATTAGGTTTTCCATATAAGATCTTATGTTATATTAGAAAAGCATCTTGAGTAGTTTAATAGTAATGTCTTATAGAAATTGCTTGTTTGAGTTTAGGGAATCAAGAAAATCTTTGATACTTTACGATGATTCAAATAGTTTTATTTCTTTTAAAGTATATTGCCTTAATTTTTCAATCTTAAAATTTTCAAATTGTTGTAGAAGTCCTATTGTTTTTAATTCTTAATCAATATTAACTAGCCAAATAGAATCTTGTATTTTTTTTATTTACAAAGCATTTTGGTTGTTAAATAAGAGTGTCTTTTATGAAATTGCTTGTTGAGCTCAGAGGGTTTGAACGATTCATAATAGATTGTATTGGAATAGCTTTATTGCAAAGTTTTCCCTATGTTAATTTATCTCACTTAAATGTTTGAGATTCCACACAAATTTGCTTTCTTTTCTTTTCTTTTTTTTTAAAACCCATTGAATATCACTCTATTTCTAGTTTTCTTGTGGAACTTTCTCTCTAGGGAAAATTAGGAGTAGATTGGTAGAATTGTGCTCAAGTATTTTTGTGAAATTTTATTAGTTTCAAGTAATGTTCTATAGGGACTATGTAGACTAGGTGATTTGAGAAAATAGGAATCTTCAAAAACTCACAATATTTGATGAAGCTAGCTAAATTTCTTTTATGATGACCAATTACATTTTCATTTTCAGACCCAATCATATCAACATTCATAACAACTACATTTAGTTCATTCATATCAACAATTACATTTTCATTCACAAACCCAATCATATCAACATTCATTCACACATACTCATGATTAGTTCATTTCATAATCACTAGGTTTATTTGGAGGTATATGGGCCTTGGTGTTGCCAAAAGACTAGCAAGCATATAAACCCTATTTGAAGAACACCTTCACATCCCATGATCCCAAAATTACAAGATCAAAGGCCAAGCATTGGCAGTCCCAAATGATTACCAACATATAGGTACAACTTTCAAAAAACTAATGTGACACTTGGAGGTAGAACTAGAACTTACTACATCCTATTACCGTCAAGCTAATGGTTAAGCCAAAGTAACTAATAGGGAGAACACATGAATCCTTACCAAGAAAATTAGTAGATACAGGCAAGATTGGAACATGAAAATTAATGATTTTTTATTATCTTATCACTCCACATAGAAACTCTCTATAGGTTGCTTCCCTTATGAAGTTGTGTGTAGGAAGCTACTAAAACTTCTCATTCAAATCTATCTATGTACACTAAACATGGATTATGATCTTATCCTTAATATTAACCTCACACAAAAAGCACAAATCATGGATCTCAACATGCTAGATGAAAAATGGAAAGAATCCATCATGATGAATGAAGTACACAAGTGATGAATCATGTTTTAACTGGCTTTGATATTGCAGCCTCGATATCAAATACCCAATATCGGAGCCTACGACGCAATGTCAATTATCCAATATCATGGGGTATATGTCAACCTATAAATATAGTGCTTGGGCTCATAGATTTTCATAGTTTTTGGGATATTTAGCAAAGCTCTTGTATTTTGTTTTCTCCAAAGTTAGAATATTTTTTGAGTGCTTGTAGCAAGAATCTAACTATGTATAGACCTTTATTCAAGCACTGATGTAGCTGAGCATAGTAGTGCGACAAGAATAAAGATGAGCCCTTTTTATCATCCTTGTAGCACTTAGAATATATTCATGTTTACTTAATGCATTTTATGTTCATGCACTTTAATTAAGCAATTATTTTTCAATTATTAATAAACACAAGCATGACTACTTTGAGCATACATATAGCACTTGGTAACCTAGAAACGATTAACGTTTGGTAACCCAATAGTGCTATATGCATTCAAAATGTGTCTAGGAGAGTGGGAATGGGTACCTATGTTAGGCTAGCTAGGCAATTGAATAATTAGATATTAAATTCCTCTACCTTCCATTCTTGTTGTAGGTGATTAAAATCTCAAAATATAAAATGATAAAAATCATGTGCCTCAATTACACTTAAACCATATCCTTGAGCTTCACAAGTGTAGTTGGAAAGACAATGAACATTCTCAATGCCCATTTCACTTCCTAGAGAACTAGTGCCTTGGAGAACTATAGCTCCCTAAAATTCAACTAGATTGCATGTGAATGCCTTAGTGATTCATATGGTTGGATGTAGGAGTGCCTCACTGCTCATCATTGGCACTATTGCCAGGGATCTTTTAATTGTTACATGTGCTATCTAGGACTAGTCAAAAAATTTTCAAATTTTTGGAATGAACCTTAAAGTCATATCATACTTCAAAAATGACTACAACAATTTCTAAAAGCACAAAGCATTTTTATTCTCTAACATAAAATATCTTCTTCTCACAGGAGTGCTTCTCCACCCAAGTCTGACGGAGTACATCAACTAGTGCCCTAGCAATATCGAGTGGTATATGCTCATCCTAATGAGTATGTACCCAATTTCACCTTTTTCCTACATCAAGATGAATAGCTATGATGGCTTGACATGGAGGGCAGCATTGTGTTACCACCAAATCGATCTATTCTTGCAATGCTCCAAGAAATGCTTATTCATCTGGGTCTTAAAGAACTCCATGCTGAGTATGTTGTGCAAGATACTGATGCTTGGGATTATCATCCCACTAATGCACAATGTCTCAAGGATCACTAGTTACAACAACATCATGAATTTGTGAAGGGGAAAGGATTCAACAATTCCCCATTCCTACTATACCAAAAAGATAGTGGAGAACCCTTTTTTGGGGGCTTTCCATTTAGTGAAATTCCTCTTTTTGACTTCAGTGAAGGAGGTCATAACTAGAACCTACAATCCACAATTCACAATCCTACTTTTGGCAAGAATGGATCCAATGACAAAGAAGAATCCAAAGGGGCAGCAAGGTAGGGATGTAGACAGAAAACAAGATTGTGATCATGGTCATGTTCATTGAAGAGGTGATAGTAGGCACCATGATGGTGCTAGTCCTCCTTCCTCTTCACCTTCATCATCATCACCATCTTCTTCTTCTAGCTCTAATCACAACTATAGGGGACATGACCATGATGGAGGTAATCGAAAAGATTGAAATGATCAAAAGGACCATTGGGCAAGGCAAGATCAAGGGTGCAAACATTCAAGAGAGGTACATCACCATGAATGAATGGATAGTAGAGGACATTGCAGGCACTATGATCATGGTCTCAATGAGCCTTTACTTGCTACCTGATGTATGCTCAACATTGCAAAGGTAGTATGAATTCCAACAAGCCATGTAAAGGATAGTCGAATCAAAAGGTTAGACATGAACAATATTTCTTGATTTGAAGGAGGATATAACTCAAACCTACAAAACCATCTCCAAGCTTTTCAAGATGCATGTGCCTTGTAAAATATAAAAAATGAGTGATAAAGCTTAAGTTGTTTGCATGGACACTCATTAAAGAAGCTAAAAATGTTAGAACTATAATATATTAGATGATGGAGTACCATGCTTGAATTGTTCAGTGACAAATATCAAATGTAGTCCAAAGTGTCCAACTTGAAAAGGTAGATCTAAGGATGGAAACAAGGAACAAAAAAACCCTTGGATTCCACCATAGGCTAATATTATTCCTTAATGCATTAATGTCTTAGCCATGGTTATTCTCAACTGGACCGACTTTGCCACATTGTAGACGAGCTTTAATCTAAAATGAGAAGAACCCTTGGCATTTATACCCAAGGGTAGCTAGTAGAATTAAGTTCTCATCAAATCCAAAGATTGATCAAATAAGTAGCTAAAGAGGAAGATGAATTAAGAAAAAGAGAAAGTGTAGAAGAATATAACCGTGATCCTTCCATTCATAAGAGGAAGGTTCGATTCAATGATAGTGAGGAAGAATCAACACTCGATGAGGTGGAAAATAGGAAAACCTTGCCACTCCAAAAATTTCAATTCAAAATTGCGGCCAAGGTTGATTAGTTATGGGACTCCATGGATAGTAGATTTCAAGATGTCCTTAAAATTGCTGAAGAGTCCAAAGAACATGATAGTGATCATGAGGGGAGGAGCCACAAGGAAGTTGAACATGCCATTCAAAGAGGTAAGAGCAAGATTGCTACAATAGAGGAAGTTGCAGGAAGTGAAACAGATGATGATGATGATGATGGATGTGACATTTGCTAATATGAACATCCTAAGGGATTTTTTTTCATAATATCACACCTACAATAGTTTGGGATGTATGCTTTGAATCCATGACTAGCACAAAGGCAAACACCCAAAATATTACCTTATCCTCAAGGCAATTCTAGGTAATTCCATCAACCACAACAATATTATCCAAGTAGAACTCCACCACAACCATATGAGCAATACCAACAGTGGCAGCAACCATAGTCATGGGTGCTGGAACCACCAAGATAGTAATACCCTTATAGATAACCTAATTCATATGGGTGTTACATTCAACAGCCCTTGTCTCCACATGACTCTTCAAGTCACATTTTTACTTTCCAATCTCACTACCACCCTTCTAATTATTATCGAACTCATTCTCCACATGCAAGGGGGGATATCATCTTTTACCCTTATCCTTCTTCTATTCCTGCACATCTTCCTCCATCCTCAACCCAACTACCACCTACTCCATCTATGTAGAGTGAACTACCAGCTCAACTGCAACAACACAACACTACTAGGGCCATTAATATACAATTGGTTCCTCAACTGAGTGGTTCAAGTACTCAATAAAAAAAAGACCTTTTTTTTACTCTATAATCCACCTAAGTCCACACCTACACTTGTGGTTGACAACCCTATTTTTATGTCTCCCTCTGTATCAAATTCCTTCGAGTCCCATTCAAACCAAACACACCTAGGATCCATACTATGATGCTTACTCACATTGTATATGATTAGATCTATGTTAGAAACCTTCCTAGGAAATTAGCTAATCTTGGAAGTCCTCTTATTTATTTGCAGATTTTTGGGAATGAACCGTGCAAAGCTCTTCTCAACTTAGGTTTTCGTGTCAATCTAATTTCTCATGAGATATATATTACATGGAACTTGCCTCCTCTCAAGAAGAGCAATATCAGATTAGAATTGGCAAACCAATCCATCACTGTTCCATTGGAAATAGAGGAAGACATTGTGACCACTATCTATGGGTGGTCTTATACTACTGATTTTCTAGTGATCAAGGTGGAAAACTACAAAGGGAACTTCCCAATCATCATGGGAAGGGCATGGCTAAGCACCATTGATGCAAGAATGGACATCAAAGATCTTTCTCTAGAAATAGTTAAGGAAAATGCATTTGGGAAGATCAAGAAGAAGTGAGTTCCATGCATCACGTACAACGATATAGGATGCAATTGTGTGTAGAAACTTTGGGTAGTGAAACAAGCATTCATATCTGCATGCAAGAAGTGTGCACAAGAAGTAAAAATTCAAAGGTGTCTGTATGTAGTAGCCATAGAATAGGAGGGTACCCAATGGCTAACCACTGATCTAAAAAGCAACACACTTTGCATGGAATTGATTAAGAGCCTAACATGCGCATATGTCACAAGCATGGATAAACTAGAGCAAGTTCATCACCAACTCTTTGATGATGCAAATGATGATACCTACTGGGGAGAGTTGAAAATTCTTGAAAATTTCAAGCAAGAGCCCCTTGAGCTAAAAAATCTACCAACTAAAATGGAATATGTGTTCTTAAAAAATGGAAGGCTAGTCATAATCAATGCAAATCTTGCTCCAAAATAGAAAAAATATGCTATTGAATGTTGTGGAAAAATATACAACAGCCATTGCCTAGTCATATCCTAAACTCATAGGGATTGATCCTAGGATATGCTAGCATCGCATCTACATCAATTTGACCATGAAGCCAAAGAGACAGCCACAAAGGTTATTACATCCCAAAGTGAAGTAGATCATCAAGGAAGAAAACGAACAACTTCTCAAGGTGGGGTTCATTTATCCCATTTTTGTAGATAGTGAGTGGGTTAGCCCACTCATTATTATGCCTAAGAAAGGTGGTAAGTGGTGGGTCTACATCAATTTTTGGCTTCTAAATATTGTAACATTCAAGGATAATTTTCCGTTGCCATTCATTGATTAGGCGTTAGACACAATTTCTGTGCATTGCTACTACAGTTTCTTGGATGGTTATAGTGGCTATAACCAAACCCAAATCACACTAGAGGACTAGGTCAAGGAAACATTCATAAGTTCCTAAGAGACTTTTACATATTGCAAGATGCCATTTGGTCTATGTAATTCCCCTACTACATTCCAACACTTGGTCCTAAGCATTTTTCAATAGCAAATTGGCAATGGTGTGGAAGTCTTCATGGATGACTTCTCCAGTTATGGAGTTACATTTGAGCAAGCCTTAGACCACCTTGAGCAAGTACTAAAAAAATGTGTTGAAACAAATATGTGGCTCAATTGGGAAAAGAGTCATCTGATGGTCCAAAAAGGCATTGTATTGGGGCACAAAATATCACAAGAAAGAATTGAGGTAGACCCTACAAAAATAAGGATCATCCAAGCAATGACCCATCAACTAGAGACTATAAAATATCTTTAGTCATTCCTTGGGCACATTGGCTACTACCGATGATTCACAAATAATTTCTACAAAACCATTGGTGAAGCTAACAAATAAAGATGCTTCATTCATCTAGACTACAGAATGTGAAAAAGAATTCCAGCAACTAAAGGAGAAACTTATAGAAACTCTAATTCTATAATAATCCTACTGGTCCAGACCATTTCATGTCATGACATATGTATCAAATTATGCCTTTGGAGCTATGCTTACACAAATGGACAACAAGAAATGTCCATATTACATCCATTGTGCAAGTTGAAGCATTGTGGATGCACAACTGAACTACACCACCACAAAAAAAGAATTAATGGAAATGGTGTTTGCTCTAGAGAAGTTCAAGAACTATGTGCTTGGATACAAAGTATTTGTGCACACAGACCATAGTTCCATCCACTTCCTAATGAATAAGCCAGTGGTAAGTCCCCATGTCATACGGTGGCTAGTGATCTTATAGGAATTCAATCTTACAGTGGTAGATTGAAAGGGTACTGAGAATGTGGTTGCTAACCACTTGTCTCAGTTATGATGGGACAACAAAGAGGAGAAGAACCTACTATCAGATATGTTTCTTAACAAGCTTCTCATTGCTAGCGCTATAACTGAAAAATTTCCCAATGAGCCTCAATGGTATGATGGCATTCTCACCTATCTTCTCACTCAGGAGATGCCACAAGGGTTGGACCATTAGAAGAAATAATAATTTCTTCCCTAGATGAAACACTTCATGGAGGTCAATGGACACCTCTACAAGGTGTGCACCAATGGCCTAGTTCGATGATGTATCCTTGATACTAATCAATTGTGCATTCTCCAAGATGCTCATGAAAGTCCTTATGGAGGCCACCATGCTAGGAGATGCATGACTATTAAAATCCTGATGGCAGGGTACTATTGGCCAACAATCTTTAGGGATGTTTACCAATATGTCCACTTTTGCAAATGATGCCAATCAGATGGTGGAATGACTACTTGAATGGAGGAACCTCAACAATGAATTCACCCACTAGAACTATTCAACATTTGGGGCATTGACTTCATGGGTCCCATCACATCCATGTCAAATGAAAAGGCATACATCATAGTCACTATTGACTATTGTACAAAATGGGTAGAAGCAATAGCCATCACTGACTGTACATCTTCTACTACTACTTGGTTTGTACAACAAAATGTTGTGAATAATTTTGGTGTGCCACATGCATTAATTTTTAATAATGGAACTCACATTATAGGCACAACTTTTCAAAATCTTGTGCAATGCTTTGGGGTTGAACATAAACTCATAACACCCTACCACCCTCAAGCCAATGGTCAAGCTGAGGTTAACAATAGGGAAATCACAAAGATTCTAACAAGAACTATTAGCAAATATAGGAAAGACTGAAGCACGAAACTCAATGATGCCCTTTTGGCCTACCACTCAACATGGAAACTTCCTATAGGCTACTCTCCCTATGTGCTTGTGTAGAGAAAATTACCAATACTTCCTATACAATCTGAGCTCTATACACTTTCAATAGCTTGTGACCTTGACCTTAACTTGAGTTTAGCACAAAAATAAAGATTAATAACTCTCAACTTGCTAGAAAAAAATCGATTGGTGCTCTTATCATCTAATGAGTTGCACAAGGCATTCAACAAAAAGCACCATGATCTTAAAATCAGGAAAGTCAAACATTAACCAAGAGATAAGGTTCTCTACTAGAATCCCACACATGTACCTTAGTGAACTAAATTCTAGACATTGTGGGAAGGATGTTATATAATTTATGAAACTTTTACTTCTAGGGTCATGATGATCTACAAACTTGAGAGCCTAGACAAGAAACAGTTAGTCAACATACAAGTAGTAAAACCTTTTCATGAGCCTAAGCCAGCTAATACAACACACACCTCATTGGATGGACAATCATGCTCAATATTTCAGATCTCCTCCTTTCAAGTTAGTTGTGGGAAGGTGGCCATCCATGCTAATCATATAAGTGGCTCCTCAGTTTTTCATATTTTTTTACATGTTTTTATTTTACACATTCTTTATTTTACACTTTTTGTTTTCTACATTATTAATTTTTCAAATTTTTTGTTTTACAACATCATTAGTACATTTTCCTTTTCTTAAATATTTTATAATTTCTTATATATATATTTTTATTGGGATTTGATTTTTTTATCTTATTTTAATAACAAGCATCTTATTATCAACTGGGTACAGTGTGATTTAATTGATGGTGGTATGTACTATTAAGTTATTTGATTGTTGATGTCTGGATTCTAGCTTTGAATTTTGTTACTGATGACTAGGGCATGGTTTCTTTTTCATGCAACAGGGAGTAAGTTCACAACATCCACCCATTCATAAACTCTATAGTTTTCCTTGTTCTGGAAAGGTGCGGTCCCTTTTTCATTAATAAAATTATAATGCATTTGTGACTTTGGTAGTTTTTAGATTTGGAAAGGATTCAAAGGTTTGAACAAGGTGTGACTTCAAGTGGATTTAGTATTCTTTATGCCTTTCTCTTGCCTAGTTGCATGTTTTTTTTCATGGATTTCTTACCATTCTGTGTCAACCAATAAAAGAAAGTTGAATAAGTCTTTGCATGGTATGGTTTTCACTAAAGAAAAAATGATGGGAATTTAAAGGACATCCCTTAGACAAAATAAATGGGCTACAAGCACCAGTTATGGGACTATAAAGACATGTTACACATGCTTGAAGGTCCCATCTAACTAAGGCCCTTCCTCACTTTCTACTTCTCTTTTCTTCTCTAATAAGGAATGATGGTTATTCTATGGGAGGACTCTTGTGTCTTAGGGGGGTGGACTGGTCTTAGAATGATGATGCGATGTCACTGAATGTTGTTGGCTTTGGTTTGGACTAATTATGGATTTTATTAGGTCATTTAACCACCAACATCACAAGGGACTTCATGTAACCTTAATCAAGAACTCCATTCCACTCTCTTTCATCCATCTATGCTTTCCATGTCTCACCTCACTGCTAGTTTCATGTTCTTGTTTTATGTCTTGGTTTGATGTGTTAAAATTATTGGGTAGTTTCTTCCAAGTTTTTGTACTTAACTTTTCATAACCATTAGTCATCCATGGAGCCCATAGACTCCTTGGTTTGAAGTTATGCAAGGGTAATAAAAGGCTTGTGCCTACTTTGGGAGGGACCCACTTGCATATCTTTTGGTTTGGTTAGTTAAGTGCTTTATCCTTAGACATTCTTACAATCAAATCCTTATTCATTCCCCATCAATGACATCCAATTGTGCACATCTTCACAACATTTTTCAATGCAATTCCCTTTTTATTACGATGAATTCTTAAACCCTCTTCAAGAATTTCATCCTATTTGAACTTTTTCAAATTTAATGGACCACTTATCCTTTTTTCCTTATTTGTCAGTATTCCCACTAAAGCTACTAAAGGAATCAATCTACCACAATAACAACCTAGCCAAGTGTAACCACAAACAAGAAAAGGAACATAACAACTATGTGTTACACATTGCATACTAATTCGTAATTCTATTGTGATTGCAATGGGAAGGATGGACTAGAAGCAAGAGTATCTTCACCAAGGATGATGTGGCAGTACCACACAATGAGGACTATTCATGATCATTGGATCTTCTCTCTCACTCTTTAGCTACCAAGAGGAGTTGGATGTTAGTTTTGTCTAGGGTGTTCCCTTCTCTTATCATGAACATCCAATTTTGTAAAAAATAGTACATTTGCACACTCGGGCAGTCAGAGTTTGTTTGTTCCATCTGAGTCAGTTTGTATGTTAGTTAATAATCCCATACCTTCCCAATATTTTGTAAGAAACTTGTTCCTACTCTTCTTCACTTGAGGATGAGTTTTCATTCAATCATGGGGGTATGATGAATCATGTCTTGACTGGCTCTAATATTAGATATCTGATATCAAAGCCTCGATATTAAAGCCCAAGACACGATGTTGAATATCTAATATCACATGTATATGTTGACCTATAAATATAACACTTGATCTCATAGGTTTTCAGAGTTTTTGGGATAGCATGGTGAAGCTCTTGCAACTGAGTGTCCATAACAGGAGTCTAAGTGTGTATAGACCTTTATTCGAGCACTGATGTACCTAAGCACAACAATGCAATGGGAATAAAGACAAACCCTTTTGATCATCCTTGCAGCACTAAGAATAGATTAATGTTTACTTAATGCATTTGATATTCATGCACTTTACTTTAATGCACTTTAATTAAGTAGTTAATTTCTAGTTGTTAATAAACACAACCATGACTACTTCGAGCATACATATAGTACTTGGTAACCTAGAAACGCTTAATGTTTGGTAACCCAACAGTGCTATATGCATTCAGGATGTGTCCAAGAGAGTGGGAATGGGTACTTGTGTTAAGCTAGCTAGGTAGTTGAATAATTATATATTAAATTCCTCTACCTTCCATTCTTGTTGTAGGTGATTAAACTTACAATACATAAAATGATAAAAATCATGTGCCTTAATTACACTTAAATCATATCCTTGAGCTTCACAAGTGTAGTTGGAAAGACAACAAACATTCTCAACACCCATTTCACTTCCTAGAGAATTAGTGCATTGGAGAAATATAGGTCCACGAAATTCAACTGGATCACATGTGAACACCTTAGTGATTCGTATGGTTGGATGTAGATGTACCTTGTCACTCATCAACAAGGCCTATTCTAAGCAATGACATGATACTAGAATAAGACAAATTGAATTTCAACCTAGAAACAAGGCACTAAAACCCCACTTATGTACCTCAATGTACCAAATTTTAAATGCTCTAGGAAGAACCTTGCATTATACATTCTATCTTTAAATCTATTTTCATGGAATTATACCATCATGAGTGCTCACAAAAACTCATATTAATCAACATGTAACAAATCAAACCTTTAAAGAACTCTTGAGTAATTATGCATTCAATATATACCTATACCACTTCTAAGGCATGTTCCATATTTTGTATCTCCACTTTCCAACAAATTCATGAAAGAGATACCCATCTAAATTAACATCTTATAAGAACTCATTTTACAGAATTTTGTTTTACAATGTTCTTTTGATTTTACTTTTCTTATAAATCTTCCTTTTCTTTGAGTTATTTTATATTTTGTATTTTCTGTTTTCTATTTTATTTGGATCATTTCATAAATGTTTAATAAAAAATTATCACTTTTTTGTAGAGATCAACTTCTTATTTGAACTATGTTCTATGCTATTAAGATGTTAGATGAATAATTGTGTAAAGTAATGAGACCACATCATCCATCCCTCCAATCTCTATGAATAAGAGGTTCTCATCATGAAGTAATGTGATTCTTCTCACATTAAACTAAAATTAATTCATGATCATTATACCTTAAAGAAAAGGAAAAGACCAAGAAGGAATGAAAAAGTGTGTGGTAGTAAGCAAGTTTACTTTTTTTCTTTTTTTTCTTTTTTTTTTTTTGAATTTCCTTTGTGGGCTTGTTATTTGATATGATTATAACATTACAAATATTACAATTTTGATGGAAGCATGTTGTCTAATAAAGCTATTACCTACAATATCATTAGAAAGATGTTACCCATGCCTAAATATAGTCCTCTATTAAGGATAATTCAATAATTATTTAATTAATTCACATAAGAAAAAAAAATTAGGATACCAATGAAAAGACATATTACTCATGTCTAAAGATAGGCTACTTCTAGGAAACTCAAGGTCTCTTGGACTAGTTTCATCATGTCATTGTAAAGACATGTTACCCATGCCTAAAGGTGTACCATTGATGGGATTAGCATTGGATATAGGATTGAAAAGACATGCATCCATGCTTAAAGACACCCCTCTAACTAATAGCCAAGATTCCTCAAACTTGATGTCCTCAATAATTAATTAATTTAAAAGCTACTTCCTTGTTTGCTCTTTTTAAATGATGGTGTTTTCATATGATTATGATTATTCTCATGATGGAAAGACTAGGATGATGTAATGGGATGTCACTAGCAAAGATATGGACCTAGTTTGAAACCTAGATGGATAAGTAGATGGTCATTTTAACCACAATTAACACAAGAAGCTACTATAAATATGGTAAGGTATCTCACATTATAATCTCTACAATTCACTCTCATTTCATCTCCACCTCACTAATACATATAATTATGTACCTAATGGTTTTGTTTTATATAGAACAAGGTCTTGATATTAATAGTTCTATGGGTGTGAAACATAGACTTGGTCAACATTCAATCTTCAACATGTTGATAGACATCTTGTGAGATGATTATATATGATCATATAGGGCAAAAGCCTACTTTATGAAGTATCCACTTATATAACTCTTGGACATCTAGTCTATAGTCCACCTCCAAATGCCTAAGTCATTCAAGTTCAATTCTATTGACTACTTACATTAACATTTTACTCATTTTCTCTATACTTTATGGAATAATAATTTGAAAAACCTAATTATCATGATTTAAGCTTTGTAAATCCACTAATGAATTATGACTATAGACTAATGAATTATCATTCTTATAATTGTTAATGGCATCCAAAAGAGTTTTAAAGGTGAATGGCCCCTCATAGCAAATTGAGAAGAGGCCCAAAGGAAGATGTAGGTGAGGACATGGATCGTAAGAACTTAAGGTTGAAGCTACCTATGCAACTAGACCTGCAAGAAAGAAATCTCATGTGAAATTTGTTAGGTAAATTCCCACTAAAAAAATAGAGAAATCAAGACAAGATGAAAAAACCAAATAGAGACCTACTCTCAAAATGATCTTACCTTGAAAATATCAAGATCAAGAAGATCTAGAGTGTCATTCTACAACAACCAAGCTTTGTATCTTTCTTGGAGTTTACATCCCAATATGTTTTGAAATAACTACAAGCATCTTTACTCTGGTTCACCATCTCAACCAATGGAGAGTGATATCTTGAAGATGTTTATCTCTTATAAAATAACTACCATAGAGATGCAACTATAAAGATCAAGCACATCACCATATCTTATTTGGTGGAAGCCATTATAGAGATCATGGGATTCCCAAATGTAAGGACCAAATTGGTAGAAGTATCTACCCAATCAAATGCTAAAATTAAAATTAAGTGGACCCAAATATGTTACGATATTAATATAAATGAGTACATTTCACTCACCCAGGAAACAAAATCTATTTCAAGATTGTGGTATACCACTTAAACCCAATAGTACATTATAGCAAGATGACATTCTTCTTCGCCAAGACTTATGCTACATTTAGTGAAAAATTCCCAGTCAACCTACCCCATCTAATCTTTCAAAAAACTAAGAAGCACTTCAAAAAATGATAAGGGAAGAAAGACACTCCCCTTCTCATGTCTTATTAGAAAATTCTGCAAAAGGGAATGGATTACTCACTACTGCATTGACATTCTCTAAAGGGCCATCATAGCATCTTGGGAGACTTCAAGAAGCAACACCATCTCCACGAACCAAGGATACACTAGGTGCTTAATCAAGGATAAAATAATTGAAAGCATCTCACTAAACACATGGTAAAGGATCCATGGATTATCATCTTACAATGAGCCATTTAAATGAAGTTCTTCAAAGTATAACTAGCCATAAGATAATATTTCCAACCTCTTTTCCATGCAAATAAGTCAAGCATTGTTCAAGTGAATCCTACCACAAAAGAAGTTGCAATATCCATGTTATCAAAACAAATGTTAAAAATATTAGGTAATGGTGCAACTTTCTTTGTAATGTTAGAGGAGGGAAATGAAGCCATAGTGGTAATCATGCCACCAAAAGAATCAAAGATAGCTATGAATATGGTGAAATATAGGATTAATAAAAATCTCAAGGTTTCTACCACATGAGGGCTATATCTTGCTATGATAGTAGACATCCATGTGTCTATCGAAATCAAATCATGAGGGATGAGTGTAGCACAACATGAAAAAGTATTGAAAAGACTAGTGAACACCCGGTCATTAATTGTGGATGTCTTTAACATCTTGGAAGATATTAAATCTATCTAATCTATACTCATTAAGATAAGAAGCAAGTGATTCATTGCAAAAATGCAACTTCAAGAGGCTAACTCACTCAATCAATAGTTAATAGCTGAAGTTATGTAATTGAGAACCTATTTTTCTGATCCTACTCTTCATCAACCAAGTCTCACAAGGAATAAGACCTTTAAGCAACTCATGGCCAAACAATAGTAGGTTAAAATGGATAAGGAGAAAGCCATATACGATGCATCCTTGATGGAAGCAATGCTTAATGGTATAAACAAGGACCTCAACATGGTGTGCAAAGAAAATAAGAAATTGGCCAAAGAGGATAGAAGATTACTTAAGGTAAAAAGAAAAAAAAAAGAACTAGAAGGCTACATTAAGCACTAGTATGAGCAATTAGAAAAATTCAACTCAAATTTATAAAGATTAATAGTTAAAAAAAAATCTCTCCATGGAGGAGATGCAGGCCATCCACTAAAAATTGGTGATTAACATTGCTACCTAAAAAAATGAGGCCTTGAAATATAAAAATATCAAGAATTATCATAGGGACCATGTAGGCATGCAAAAGAAAATTAATAAGAATGAAATTCAATTAGCCAAGACAAAGATGAACCAAAACCTCCAGTAGCTCCCAAGTGATGCATGGTAGCCCATCTTTGGAGAACTAAATGCATACAACAAAGCTGAAATTATTTGGTATACTCTGAAATGATTACTCAATAGCCTAGTGATGTTAGCATATATTAAGGATGTGTACTTTGAGTTGGTAATAGATACTTCATGCATAGGCCAAACTAGATTTATTCTTTGTAATTAGGTGTGATCATTTAGCATTTTAATATTTTAATAATATTTCAACTATGGCTACAATAACATCATTATCATATGTCTCAATCACACTTAATCATACAAACTAACCCTACACAAGTATAATTGGGAAGATACTAACTGATGATCTATTGCCTAGCTACCTAGATAACTATACTAGTCCTAGACCATGAAGTTGACTATATTGTGCATGAATGCTTGTGGCCTATATGGTTGTGCATCAATTCTACTCTACTACTCATTACAAAATTTTCCTCAAGTTGTTAAACTACTAAATTTCATAATAATAGGATGTGCAATAAATATCTAAGATTATACCAGGCAACATGTGGAGGTGCATTTCTTTTGTTATAATATCATGAACATTTTTAAATTATCTTTTTCATTTGGACTTTATGGAACCTATTAAATTGGTTATTTTTGTCTTCTTGTCTTTTTTTCTTCTTGTTTATTTACTAAATCACACAATGCTTCAACATGTTAAAAAATTACTTCAACAATTGTTTCTTATTCTACAATCATATCATATATAGTTTATTGATTTGATTTAACATTTTACTTATAGTTTCTTTGCTCTGTAATTTATCCTACTATCTTCTTCTTCTTCTTTTTGTCATCATAGCTTCTACTTTTTCAAACATCACCTCTTGCTTTGTAGCTATAATGTTCATGGTATGAACAAGATTTTCAAAGTGACTATTATGTTGATCTATCAATACTATCTTTTCTCTCATTAGTATCTTTTGCTTTTCCAATGTTTTTTTCTCTTTTTGGTTCTTACATCCATGTAGACATCATTTCCTAAATTTGAATAAATTTTCCCTAACGTTAATACTTTTCTTCCTTTCAAGTTAGATATTTAGTTGAGTGGCAATCTCCTGCAATTCAAATTTAGTGACTAGTGTTATATCTAACCCTTTGCAAAGCCTTGGAAAACCATCAGTAGAGCCTTAGATTTCCATCCTCTACACAACCTCGAAAAAACTTTTGAAAAGATTTAGATCCTCTACATAACCATGAAAAACCTTTGGGAAAGCCTTAGATCCTCTACACATCCTTGGAAAATACTCTACAAAGCCTCCTATATCTAATGATAATTACTTTAATCACTTTTTTATCCCATATTTCTATAAGAAATTCATTTTAAGTTATATATTTCTATAAGAAATTCATTAGAACAAGAAATTTCTAAGTCCTAAGACATCATTTAGAATAAAGAGCCGATCACTTTTTCCCATTTAGAAATTTCTAAGTTTCAAGACATCTAAGTCCTAAGACATCATGAAATTTCTATATGGGAAAAATTCAAAATCTAAGTCCTAAGACATCATGAAAAGACTAATGGGAATGAACAAGATATGACATCATGGAATTTGCTATCTTTTGAAAAAGTCATCATTTCAAATAGAGAATTTTTCATATAGTTATCATTTTAACCTACTAGTATGTTACTTTAAAGGAATCTACCAATGTGTGATGTTTTACCTATATTAGGAGAACTAAAAAAAATATAATGCATCATTTCTTTTAAAACGTAAAAGAAATTTAAAAAAAAATACCTCTTGATGAGTAGCTAGGTACCCCTACGCCCAACCATACGAATCACGAGCGTTCACATGCAACTCGGTCGAAATTCGCAAACTGTAAGCACTTAACATACACCAGACTCTAACCAGTGAAACCTTGGGTTAGAATGGTCGTTGTCATCCTAATCTCACTTTTGAGGTTCTATTTATGATGGTTAAGTGAGACTAAGGCTAATGATTTTTATAGCTTTTTAATTATCTTTTTGGCCGGCTAATTATCTTGGAAAGTAAGGCTAGAATATTAATTAATCTAAGATTATCTTAATCTAAATCTTAACTATTCCTAACACAAGTATTCAGTCCCATCCTCTGAGCATGTCCTGAGCATCTCCTAACACTCCTCGATTACTAGACGTTAAGCATCACTAGGTTTACCAAGTGTTTGAGTGTCGTTCGAGATGGTCGTACTTATGGCCTTTATGAACTACGAATGAGCGATAATGATTGAAATCATAATAGCAAAAAATTAAGTAATTAACAAGTAACTAATAAAGCATAATGATATTAAACTATTGAATGCATAAAATAGCTAAGTCCAAATGCTGCAAGGAATGCTTGAAAAGTTCATCTTTATTGCTGTCATGCCAATGGGCTTAGATACATCAACACTCGAATAAAGAGCTGATCACTTTTCTTACATCTGCTGCAGGCACTTGGAAAATATTCTATCTCCTGTGGGAAAAAACGGCAACAGCTTCGCTACAACTAACTGAAAGGTGTCTAAATGAGGCAGAAGGCCCTCTTATTTATAGGCCAGGATAGGCAGCTACGTAAACAGGGCCACATCAATGCAGGGAGGCTACGTCGACGAGCCCGCGTTAACGTGGCCCCGTATATGCGGCCCAGTCAACGCATTGACTTAATGACACTTCATCATACCCCCACGACTAAGCAAAAACTCATCCTCGAGTTACTTTACAATTTTTAAGGTATGGATTCTTATTTACAACACACATATTTAAACACATACATGACACAACATGAAGTTGACCAAGTTCCCGAGTTACAAAGGAGGACAAGTTACAAAAATGACAGTGTTCAGAGACAAAATTGAACACCTCACTGGTCCTGGAGCCTCTGCTATGTAGGATGATGCACAAAATTTTTGAAGAAGATCACACTGTCCCTAGGGGCGATGGTTCTGATGAGCCTTCTCCAAGCTCTGGCCCATGCATTGGTGGTGGCACGGAGTTTTATCTTTCATCATCTCTTACCACGAGGCAATTGGGGCATGTCAAACTACATCATTGGAATATCGTGCTATCCCTGCCCATTTGCACAACTTTCAAATTAGGTAGGGAAAGGGGAGAGCTCATCTTCCACATTCATTCTCAGCGAACCTCTTTTCAATCTTCAAAAACAACAGCTGTGGAAGACTCATGGGGAATTTCCCACTCAAGGTGGCACATGCATGAGTAGAGAAGGCTGTGATTTTACTGGGGCTTACTGTTGGGTTTAGGTGGTAAGACGTGATCTTTGAGTACACTCTCTCTGTTGTGGTTAGAGAGCCAAATTCCTTACACTCTACCCCATAGCACCGTTTGGTTCATTCCTCCTTTACCTCTGGATCAGCCTGCTTTGGAATTTCTACCACATCTACCCCAGTTTCTGGCAACCCCAGAGCTTGCACTATCTCCTCTAAAGAGTAAGAGACATAAATGTCTTTGATTCTTACTCTAGACCCTGGTTGCTGATTCATCCAGAAGAGATAAGTTTCTCCTAAGTACCATTCACCACTAGTTGTGATGATTGGCCACATCGGAGAGTTCTGCAATTGGAGCCTCACATCTTCTAGCATATTCTCGAGGAATGGTCCAAAATTTAGCTCTTGAAGGACCATTCACTGCATCTCGTGCGGTGTGATAGCATCATGGCAGGCTTGGGTCAGGGTGATCTCAAGCTGTGGTGCTATCCCAGGAGTCTCATCCCCAAGCAATTGCTTACTGGGAATCTCCTCTTTGGGAATCTGATGAACAGATTCCACGTCAAGTCTTTCATGGAAGGGCCCAGTTGCATGAGAGCCCTCCACATGATTTGGCAGTTGCACACCTCATCCCCTTCCTGTGCGTGGACGCTTGTCCCTTGGTTGTGATGGTCCTTTGTCCCTTGGGTGCCTCGGTTTGGGTGCCACCTGCAATCAAACATAACCACCTATTAGACCATTCATAAGTAGCTTAAGATGGTTTGTATATACCTTCTCAATTTGACCAAGTTATGTTATTGGCACAATCACACCGTTAAATCTTCCGGAGCATTAATGTATGGATTAGGGCCAAATTTTTTGTACTTACCCAATTAATGAATTAATTACACAAAGGCCCCCCCCCCCCCCCCCCTCCAGGTGCTGAAAAAGGGCAAGGACAAGGTGATGTGGACACGCGATGGAATGTAGGTGCGTTGGGAAGGGTTAGGCAGAAAAAATGGCAAAACAATCCCCTCAATTTGGACTCCAAATGATGAAAATTGCAAAGCACAATGGGTGTATATATAGGGGTTAGGTGCTGTGTCAACGGGGCCGCGTATACATAGGGACTATGTATACAGGGCCCCGTATACGTAGTCCTGTATACCTATTGACCAGCATTGACCAACCAAAAAAACACCTAAAATGAGGAATTTGGAAAGCCAAATTGGAGTGGTTGAAGTGCATGAAAGGCCCGGTCATGGCTGAGGACACGAGGAAGGTAATGGAGTGTGAAAAAGAGAAAAAATTGGAGAACGGGACTCTAAAAGAAATCTGTGAGGAAGAAATCGAATGATGGGACACTGAAACCAGTCGACCAAGAAATCCACAGGATGGGAGGCTTAACAAGCGGGACCAGGAATACGTAGGTGGGTCCTCCCCAGAGTAGGCAACAACCTTCGTAGCCCCTACATACCCTCAACACCAGGGTCCACAGGCCCAGGTGCCAAGAATTGGTGTCAGCCGGTTAAGACTCCAACCCAAGAGATTCCACCAAGGCATGAGAAGCCTACATAAATCACGACGAACCCACAAAACTTAAAAAGGACAGCGAGGTGAGCATAGATAGAAGTGGGAATAGAGGGAGAGGAGAGAATGGAAATTCCGAGTGTTGGTTACATGAAACCCCATGTGTGATTGTGGTTAAGTGACCTGGTAGAACCTTTCCTAAGGTAAGACCAAAAACCATCCGCAATCAATGACATCATAGCAATAGACGAAGTCTTGGCCATCCCCCAAGGAAGCAAGAGTGCACCCACAGAGAACCACCACTCCAACAACGTGAGGGGAAGGAAGTGAAATGGAATGAAGTTAGAGGGGACCAAGGAAGTCCCATAACTAATGCGTATGACCCATGAGAGGTGGTCTAAGGGGTGTGCCTTGAATTCCCACAGTGATTCATTATTCTTTTCTTTTGTTTAGGGGAACCACACCATGCAAAGACCCATGTGTTTTTGCACGCATTCGACCAAGGGGTGTGCTTTGAATCCTTATTTTTTTTGTTTTTTCTACATTTTTTTGAGGACCAAACCATGCAGGGTCGAACTGCCCAGAAACTTTCATGGAGAGAGAAACTTGGAGTGGAAGGAAATCCATGAGGGCACACTAGCAACCAAGGGAATAGAACAGAACAACGAATAAAGCATTCCCCTTTAAGTCACACCTGATTCAAACCATTGGGTCATCCATGAGTCTAGGAATTACACAACTCACACATTAATTAAAATTTTTTTAAGTGAAGGGGTTGCATGCTCGCAATAGAAGGAAAACCATGGAATGGTGAACAAGCGAATGACGTGGACTCACTACCGAGTTTATGAAGTAAAAAAAAACGTAAAATCCAAGGACAACCATGCAATGGTGGAAGCCAGATAACATGGAAGACTATTACAATACCCAGCGTAATGAAAACCGACTGCGCTAGATGCCTAAAGACAATACGACAATGTCTTAACAATTACGCGAAAAAAATGGAACAAGCACACAGAAACGAAAAATAATTAAAGAAAAGGAAAATATGTCTAAAGAATGTGCAAACGTATGAACAATGGTGAAAAAAAAGTGTAAAACAAAAAATTACAAAATGGTGAGGGGTGTAGTGAAATGGATCAGTAGGGATGATGGTCTCCCCCATGACTGGGTGGAAAGGAGGAGACACAAAAGATGGAATGTGGCTAACCGGGTGATGGCGAGGCGGTGGCACTGGTTGCATGGAGTTCACAGAAAGGCTTTAGTTGTTGTAAATTGACTAACTGTGTTCTAGTGGGGTCCCCAGGTTTGTGAATGAGCAAGGCCCTGAATGGGAAGGTTTTGGAGACAATATAAGGTCGCTCCCATAGTGTTTGAAACTTGGTCGCTTGAGATACATGTGAGGGGTTCCAATACAACACCTTGTCTCCACATCTAAATGTGACCTTCTAAATCCTAAGATCATGTCGTTTCTTATTATAGGCCTTGTGGATTTCATTTGAAAATAGGGCCACTAATTGATTCTCATCTAGCACACTTAAATTGATCAGTCGTTCACGTTGTGCTAGTGGTAGGTCAAGGCTGAGGTCACTGGCAGTGGATAGTGTCTAGATTTCTGCTTGGATTGGAAGCATTGGCAACTTTCCATACACTAACTCATATGGAGAGTACCCTACAGGAAGTTTCCAAGTGGAGCGATAGGGCCATAGAGCATCGTTGAGCTTGGTACTGCAATCCCTCCTGTATTTGCTAATGGTTTGGGTAAGGATCTTGGTGATCTTCCTATTGGTGACTTCAACTTGCCCATTGGCTTGGGGGTGATAGGGTGTTGTAAATTTATGTGTTACCCCTAAGCATTTCATGAGTTTTCGAAAAGTGACACCCGTGAAGTGAGCCCCATTGTCAGAAATGAGTGCATGCGGCACTCCAAACCTGGTAACAATTTCTTGCTGGAAAAATCATGCAGTGGTGTTGGAAGAATAGTCGATGATAGCTGCTGCTTCTACCCACTTTCTACAGTAGTCCACATCTATGATGATTTATGCCTTTCCATTTGACAAGGGGGTGATGGGCCCCATGAAGTCGATACCCTAGATGTCGAAGGGCTCCAGTGGCTGGATCCACTATTGAGGTTCCTCCAACCATGCTGTCATCCACCATCCCTCTGGCATCATTCGTAGGAGCGTGCAAACCATTGGGCATCCTTGAAAAGTGTAGGCCAATAATACCCTACAAGTAGGATTTTAATGATCATTCGACGTCCAGCATAGTGGCCCCCACAAGGGCCCTCGTGAGCATCTTGGAGGATGCACAGTGTATCATCATCAAGGACACACCATTGAACCAGGCCATCTACACACACCTTGTAAATGTGGTTATTGATTTTCATGAAATGCTTGGCCTTATGGAGAAACTACTATTTCTACCGATGGTTCCACTCCTTAGGCAGCTCCTGGGTTGTGAGGTAGGTGAGGATGCAATTGAACCAAGGGGATTCCTTGGATGCTTGAGGATCAATTGCGCCTGTGAAGAGGAGTTCATCTGGAAACTCGTCAAATAAGGGCTCCTCCTCTTCTACGTCATCCCATCGCAACTGAGACAAGTGGTCAGAAACCACATTCTCAGTCCCCTTTAGATCTACCATGGTAAGATCAAACTCCTGAAGAATCACCAGCCACTGGATTATGTGGGGGCTCATCATTGGTTTGTTCATTAGGAAGAAGATAGCACTATGGTCTTTGTGCACAAACACCTCATATCCAAGCACATAGTGCCGAAATTTGTCCAAGGCGAACACCACCGCCATCAACTCCTTCTCAATGGTGGTATAGTTCAGCTGAGCACCCACAATGCTACAGCTTGCACAGTGGATATAATATGGACGTTTTTGATCATCACACTATGTAAGCATGGCTTCGAAGGCGTAGTTGGAGGCATCCATCATAATGTAGAAGGGTCTAGACCAATTAGGTGCTCGTAGAACTGGAGCTTCTACAAGTTTTTGTTTCAACGCTTGGAATGCAGACTCCCATTCCTTGGTCCAAATGAACCGAGCGTCCTTCTTTGTAAGTTCTACCAATGGCCTGGTGATCTTCGAGAAATGTTCAATGAAACGTTGATAGTAACCAGTGTGTCCAAGGACGGTACTTGGTTGGTAGGTGATTCCTTGGATGACCCTGATCTTTTTAGGTTCTACGTTGATCCCTGTTTGTGAGATGCGATGCCCTAGCACAATGCCCTCTTGGACCATCAAATGGCTCTTTTGCCAATTGTCCACAGATTGGT
This sequence comes from Gnetum montanum, assembly GCA_015680685.1. NCBI lineage: Eukaryota > Viridiplantae > Streptophyta > Gnetopsida > Gnetales > Gnetaceae > Gnetum > Gnetum montanum. The sequence continues at coordinate 59,287 of MNCI01015115.1, forward strand.
GTCTATACACCTTTTTAGAACCTACTCTAGATGGTCCAAGGCTTGCTCAAATGTGGCCCCATAGGTGGAGAAGCCATCCATGAAGACTTCTACACCATTGCCAATTTATTGCTGGAAGATGCTTAGGACAAGGCATTGGAATGTAGCAGGTGCATTGCATAGGCCAAAGGGCATCTTCTTATATGAAAAAGTCCCCCATGGAATTGTGAATGTTGTTTTGGCCTGGTCCTCTGGTGCTATTTGGATTTGGTTATAACCACTATAACCATCCAAAAAGTTGTAGTAACGATGTCCTACGATGGTGTCCTACACATGGTCCAAAAATGGGAGCAGGAAGTGGTCCTTGAAGGTTGCCATATTGAGCAATCGGAAATCAATACAAACCCTCCACTTGCCACCTTTCTTAGGAACAATAACGAGTGGGCTAACCCATTCGCTATCAGTGATAGAATAGATGAATCCCACCTTTAGAAATTATTTGATTTCATCTTTTATGATCTGCTTCATTTTGGGATTCAACCATCTTTGTGGCTATCATCATGGCTTCATGGAAGGGTCAAGATAGATCTGGTGCTAGAAAACCCTAGGATCAACTCCAATCAACTCAGGATATGACCATGCGAATGCAGCAACCCATTTGTTTACCATCTCCAGCAATCTCTTTTTCTGTTTAGGAGCAAGGGTAGCATTGATAATTACTGGCTTGCCATTTTGCAAGAATGCATATTCCAAGTAAGCTGGTAAATAATTTAGCTCCAAGGGATCTTTTTTGAAGCTCTCAGGGATTTGTAGTGTCCCCCAGTCATCTTGGTCATCAACAGTGAAGACCTGTTGATGAATCTCTTTCATTTCATCCATGTTTTCAACGTAGGCTTACACTAGCCCCTCTAATGGTTCCATGCACAATGCCCTACTAGTAGGGTCAGCTACCAGCCATTTTGTGCCCTCTTGGTTAGTGGCTACTGCATATAGGCACTATTGAATAGGTGATTCCTCGGTACACCAAATGCATGCTTGAATGGATATCCGCGTAGCGAACCATAACTGCTGCACATAGTTGCATCCTAAGTCACTATACACGATGTATGGAACGTGCTTCTTCTTGATCTTCCTGAAAGAATTTTCCTTTGAAATTTCTAGGGATAGATCTCAGAGTCCTAGTTGTGCATCCACCGTGCTTAGCCAAGCTCTTCCCAGGATGATTGGGAAGTTCCCCTTGCAATTTTCTACATGGAAGACCAGGAAGTTAGTAGGATAGGACCACCCACAAATGGTGGTTACAATGTCCTTCACCAATCCCAAGGGAACGGTGATGGACTGGTTTGCTAACTCGAGCCAGATGTTGCTCTTCTTTAGCAAGGGCAAGTTCTAGTTCTTGTACATATCGTGAGAGATCAAATTGATCCCTGACGCCGAGTCCAAAAGAGCTTTGCATAGCTCGTTTCCTACCACCTGAAGATAGATGAGGGGGCTTCCTGGATCTGTCAATTTCTGGGGAAGATGACCTGCTTTGATCCAGTCGATCACAGCATGTGTGAGCATGACCGTCTATACATTGGAGTGTAGTTGGCTGGAGGGTTGCTCGGGTGGTATGATGGTGGAGGCATTGGTAGGTTCAGAGGCACTGGCCACAGGCGTAGGTGAGGGTGTGTTCAGATTACTGGGCCAGAAGAAAGGATGTTTTTGTGGCTTGGATTCCAGTCCACTCGGCTGAGGTGCCAATTGTAAGTTAACAGCCCTCGTAGCATTTCGTTGTTGTGGCTGTGGCGGTATTTCTCCCTGCATTGATGGAGCAGGTGACAACTGAGTGGGATGTTGTGGAGGAGTGGTAGGAGAAGGTGATGGAGGGTAGAAGAGATGTGGGTTTTCCCCCTTGGGTGATGGAGATGGATGTCAAAAATATTCAGGGGGGTGGTAATAACTAGGAAAGGTCGCATGACTAGAAGAGTCTCTTGGAGAGACTAGTTGCTAAACATAGTACCCATAAGGATCTGGTTGTTTGTAAGGGTACTACTACCTTGGAGGTGGCATCCCCCATGCTTGTGGTTACTACCACTATTGGAAGTATTCATACGATTGTGGGGGCGTTCCACTTGGATAATATCCTTGCTACTGCTGGTGGAACCACCTAGAATTGCCTTGTGGATAAGGCAACCTTCGGGGTGTTTTTCGTTGTGCCAAATGAGGGTTCAAGGCATACACCCCAAACTCTTGAAGATGTGACACCATAGGACAACATCCCTTAGGATGTTCATATTGGCATATGTCACATTCATCATCCTCCTCAGTGTCAGAGTCTACAACCTGCTCTACTACAGCAACTTTACCCTTTCCCTTATGTTGGGCATGTTTAACTCCCTTCTTCCTGTGCCAATCGTAGTCATTACCCTATTCTCTGGACTCTTCTGCAATTTTCAGTACACTTTGGAATTTCTCATCCAAAGAGTCCCACATCTTATCCACCTTTGCTAATATTTCAGATGCAAAATTTTGTAATGGCAAAGTCTTTCGATTCACCGCTGCTTCCAGTGGTGATTCATCCTCCTCATCACAAAATTGGGCCTCCTTTTTTCTGAGGGAAGGGTCTTGGTTGAATTCTTCTGCACTCTTCTTTTTCCTAATTTCTCCTTCCTCCTTGGCCACCTGTTCAATGAGGCGTTGCAACTGATGGACCCTTAGCTCCAACAGTCATCCCTTGGTGTACATGCCAAGGGTCTTTCGCATTTCAAAATGGAGCCCATCGATGATGTGGCGAAGCTGTGCCCACTGAGAGTAACCATGACTAGGGCACCAATGCAACAATGAGTAGTACCTACTCATGGTGGCATCCAAGGGTTCATGATTCCCTTGTTTCCAACCTTGGATCTACCATCTCAGATTCGACACTCTAGAGTATGTTTGATATTTTTCATTGAAAATTTCAAGCATCGTACTCCATCTTCTGATTGATTCTAGCTCCAAGGACCAGTACCAACTTTCAGCTTCTTTGATGAGTGTGTGAGGGAATAGCTTCAACTGTTGCCAATCATTATCAATGTTTTGCAGGGTGTAGGCATCATGAAACACCTGTAGGTGGGTCTGGGGATCACAGTTTTATCCCCCTTCAAATCTAGGGATGTTGTTCATATCAACGCACTTGATCTAGCTATCCTTTATGTGCCTACTAGGAATTTGAACTGCCTCTGTGATCTGGAGCATGCTCCGAGTAGCTAACAATGGCTCGTCTGAATCATAGTCCTATTGGGGACCATGATGTCTATGACGATTCCAGCTACCCCTCCTTTCGTGCCGATGAGCACCGCGTGATTGGTCGTATGCTTCCTCACATTGCCCCTTCCGAACCTTTTTACCACTGTCCTTTCGCTCCTACCTTCCCCCATTACACTCAGAGCTTGAGCTGGATGAAGGCGCAAGAGAGGGAGAGGATGGAGAAGAAGGAGAGGCATTGCCACCACTCCGGTGTCAATCTCCCCATCTACCCTAATGGTAGCCTTGATCATCCTGCCCAGCCTTGCTACATGACCCTCCATCCCCTTAAGAATTGTGGTCACTTAGCGGTTTGTTCTGAATGATTGACTGGAGGATCTGCTGCCCCAAGGGAAGTTCGGTCGAATGGGTATCATGAAAGACGATATCCCCATCGTCTTGCAGCCCTTGCAAAAATAAGGTGTTATTGAATTGTTTCCCCTTCTTCTATTCATATGTCTTCGCCTGTTGCTGGTCTCTTGCCTGTTGAGCCTCTATGGGATGATAGTCCTGGTAGTCATGGTCCTCCATGACATACTCCACCACCCGCTCCTGGATGCCCAATCTGCCCAGATTGTGATATAGCATCGCGAGAGTTGATCGATCGGGTGGTAGCACGACGCTACCCTCCATGTCCCGCCATCATAGATGCTCATCCTAATGTAGGATGAATGTGAAATCAGGGACATATTCATCGAGATGTTTCTACACCACTCGACATTCTTGTGGCTCCAGTGGTTCAAATACCTCTCTCTTGTGAGAAGACATGTTGGACGTTAGATGGTCCATGTAATTGATGTACCTTGATATTTACCTTCAATCCACCTAGCATGTGTAAATGTTTCTATCTTGGGTCTATCCCAACAACTTAAATGATAATTCCACTAAGGTTAGCATGTAAGACTAACAGTCCCCCAACAACGGTGCCAATGATGAGCTGCTAGGTACCCCTACGCCCCACCATACGAATCACGAGCGTTCACGCACGACTTGGTCGAAATCTATAGACTGTAAGCACTTAACATACACCAGACTCTAACCAGTGAATCCTTGGGTTAGAATGGTCGTTGTCATGCTAATCTCACTTGTAGGTTCTATTTACTATGGTTAAGTGAGACTAAGGCTAATGATTTTTATAGCCTTTTAATTATCTTTTTGGGCGGCTAATTATCTTGAAAAGTAAGGCTAGAATATTAATTAATCTAAGATTATCTTAATCTAAATCTTAACTATTCCTAACATAAGTATCCGGTCCCATCTTTCGAGCATGTCCTAAGCATCTCCTAACACTTCTAGGTTACCATACGTTAAGCTTCACTGGGTTTACCAAGTGTTTGAGTGATGTTCAAGATGGTTGTACTTATGGCCTTTATGAACTATGAATGAGCGATAACGATTAAAATCATAATAACAAAAACTTAAGTAATTAACAAGTAACTAATAAAGCATAATCATATTAAACTATTGAATGCATAAAATAGCTAAGTCCAAATGCTACAAGGAATGCTTGAATAGTTCGTCTTTATTGTCGTCACGCCAATGGGCTCAAATACATCAACGCTCGAATAAAGAGCCGATCACTTTTCTTACACCTGCTACGGGCACTTGGAAAATATTCTATCTCCTACAAGAACAAACTGCAAGAGCTTCGCTACAACTAACTGAAAGGTGTCTAAATGAGGCGGAAGGCCCTCTTATTTATAGGTCAGGATAGGCGGCTGCATAAATAGGGCCATGTGGACGCAGGGAGGCTACGTCGACGGGCCCGCATCGACGCATTGACTTAATGACACTTCATCACCTCTTTAATATGGAAAGATGTGATTCATGTCTAAAGGTAGAAATTTGTGAAGGAGAATCCTTTAGGAATAATAATGGCATGTCATTATAAAGGCATATAATTCGTGTCTAAAGATATATCTTTATCATACTTACTATTTGCTAACATAATCTTGTTAGGTAAGAGGTTGCTAGTTTGAATTACATTTAAGGCATCATTATATTTCTCTTTTATTCTTCTAATATATCATGTTGGCTATATGTCTTAGGGTGTACTTATAGTCAAATTTTTAAAAAGGTTTGAATAACCTTCCCCCATGTGTGTAAACCTACCTCTAATAGAAACTTAAGTACTTTGAAAAAAAATAAAAGTGAGTTTTTATTTATTCCCACGGAGATCCTCTTGCATCTAGTAGACAAAGTAGTTTCAAAAATTCCCTTCATGGAATTTTTTAATTCATAACTTACTCTTGCCCACTAGAATCAAATATAAGATGTGGTATTTCTATACCAAGGCTCTTACCACTAACCTAATGTCTCATTGTTGGACCAAACCTAGGATGATAAATAATAATAATGATAATTAATATATAAGTAATGAAATAAAATTTATATAATACTAAAAAATGATAAAGTTTTTTTTTTCACTCTTATCCTAATAATGGTAGGACCAAAAGAAATCAATGAGATGACACAATAAGGAAAAGATTAAGTCTTGGATTTATGAAATTAATAGTGGAAGTGTCAAAACCTAAAAATTCTTTAACAAAATTTACCCCTAAGACATATAGTCAAATAGTCAAATTAGAACATTATAGCTTAGTATTTCCCATCAAAATCAAACCCATAGCTTGGAGCTTTCAAATTAAAAGTCTTACTACTAAGCTAACACCTCATTGTTCCAAGGAAATTGAGGTTAGATCTTTACTCTCTTCAACCCATTATTTATTCTATTACCAATTTCAACTCCTTAGATATTGTTTGCTTAATATTTTAGGACAAGTATTTGTAGGAAAAATTCTGACAAATATTATTTCAAGTAATAGGTACATGTTAAGTCTTTGACCACTATTAAACCACTAAGGTTCCCACAAACACCTTAGGTGATGGTTATTTAATGTTGAAGAAGGTAAGAGCCTATTTTAAAAATGACCTACTTGGATATCTTTTATAGTTCAAACATACAAATATTAGTAGCCTTTGTGTTCTTATTATATTCTCTAGCTACATCTTTTAAAAGTAGTCAAAATTATTATTATTATTAATTTTTCATATGATTTATTATATACTATTAGAACCTTAATAAGGTAAGATCTTCTTGCTACTATGCATTGTTTGATAAACATTATGTTCATACCAAAGTTGAGAAATAGTCACAAGAAAATGGATTTAAAAACTTTTAATGTAATTTGGTCAAAATGTTTAACAAATTTAATAGAAATTTTTCAAAAATAATAATAATTGGTTGAAAATATGTTTTTTTAAATAATAATAAAATTTATTTATCCTTGATTTAAGCTAAAGAAAGAAAAAATATGAAATTGTAAAAATCTTTTGGAAAGAAAACTACTAATATTTTATGAATATTATAGATAGCACTATGAGAAAAGTGAGGACCAATTTGCAAAGCATGGAATAAGGAAAGAAATGTTGAATTGAGAGTAGATGAAACAAAAAGAATCCATACCATCACGACTTTTAAAGATGAAATGAAAAATTGCATTACTCATCCAAAAGAGGAAAAACACATCATCAAGCTAATTGAAATTTTAAAATTCTAAAGAGTTCATGAGTCTATCAATATTTGTTGAGTATGTCAATATTGAGTCTACTTTTATCAAATATGATGTAATGGCCCAATTTTATAAACATTGCATTAATTTATTTTTTGTTGGAAAAGTTTGTAATTTGTTGAGAAGCTTTAACATTTGTAACTTGAGGATGAGTTCAATGTCAATCATAGAGGAATGATGAATTAGCATTTTTTATAATAGCTTTCCAAGGTATTTTATAATGATTATGGTAAATGTTTAAAAAGGATTAATTTTACTAAGGATTTTAGTTTAAACCCTCTTAAAAAGTTAATTTTTTCAATGGTTTTTGAACCTTTTAGTACGGTTTAAACCCTAGTTAAAAGTCACCTCATCATGAAATGCTCTATCACGTTTGTCATGCCCATCTCAAAAGCTAAGGAAACATTATTTTTTAATCACTTCAACAAAATTCTATCATTTTTATTTTATGAATGTTATCATTTTAAAAAATATATATTTTATATTTAGGATGGTATTAGATGCTAAAAATAATATTAATAATAAATAAAACAGCTTAAAAGTACATCGCATACTTAACACTAGGAAGAAAACTTCAAAAACAACGTAGAAAGGAAAAATTTTCTAATTTTAAAAATGTCTACTCATGTGTTAAAGTTGCTATTTTGAATAATCAAGAGAGGAAAATTAGTTATTGCCAAGAAGGATGGTATTAGCACCAACAACATATAAATCACTTTCAAGATCTATGTTTGAACTTAAAATAGCAAAGGAATTTGAGGAGTAATAGAAACCTATAATGAAATACTAACCAAAAAAACTAGTGCATCATTACTTTGCCACTTAACCTTACATTGAGAATCTTTAGTGTTAATTATAACCTCCTTGTCAACATTAGTTTTGATCTTTGACTCAACAATGTCCTTGTTAGGTAAGGACAAATTTGCCTTATGTAGTGTTTGTCCTAATTGATCAATACTTTTCGTAGTACAAGTTAAAACATTCACAAAAACCTTCTCTTTTCTTGTTTCCTTATTGCCATGTGTCATGATTATTTTTATCATTGACATTAACTTAATTTTCTTTATCTTCAATTTTAGATTTTCTTTTTTCTATGGTAGAAATGCATATACTAAGGCAAATGTTGTGTTATTGGTAAAGATGGAATCAACTCTATTATTATGAATGCTCTTGTTAAAATAGGTTGCTTGAAGGCTTGTTTGGATGTTAAATCCACTAATTCCATGTTTTTAAATTAAAAATTCATTTAGTTGTATATGGATTTGTGAAGATGAATTAGGTGATTCTAGTTAGACCCATCAAATACACTTATATCTTTTGATTATTGGTTTCTTTTCAGAATTCACCTCTATTGGGTTCTTTTCAGAATTCACCTCTAATTGAATATTGAGTTCTTTACAGAATTCACCTCTAAAGGTGTAATCTTAGGTAACATCCAACATAATTCACTATCAATAAAATCACTCAACCAAACATACCCTTAACAAAGTTATTAGAAACCAACAAAGGAGTGGATAGTAAGACTCTTAATTTCAAACCTCTTTGGTGAACAATGCTAAGTTATAAAATTTTAATATTGTTAAGTTATAAAATTTTAGTATTGTTAAAAAAACGTTTCTAGTTCCAAACCCCATACTTCTTTGTATGTATAAACAAAAATATCCAAGATCAAGGATCCCATATAATTATGATACCGGTTAAATGATGATTGCTGCAAGGGACATGTCCTCCAAAAGGTATAAATTAATAAATCTGCTAAAACTGTTTTTTCTATTTTTGAGATTCTAAAACTACTTTTTCTATCTTTTAAGATCCAGATAATACTTGCCCGTTGCAACATATTAGCAACATATTCAAAGCATTACAATTCATTTGCCTACCATAAAATGTTCCATGAAACAGCTACTGCCATTGTAACATTGAATGAGCTTACCAATTGAACTGTTAATTGTACTCCCAACCTCATACTTGAAATACTTTAGCAACGGGTTCATAATCAACTACTTCCATTATATTAAGATATTTCAAAGTAACATTTTACAAACTCTACTGCAATTTCTGTATCAGGCATCCTTAATGCACAGATTTTAATTAGGTCAAATGTTTAAGAAGAGCGGCTTAAAAGCAAGTTATGAAAATGTTACAGAATCATGATAATTGCGGACTTAGCAATTGTCTGTAGGACAAGAAAGCCCCCCCCGTATGTAACTCAATTGCCAAATATTATGCAATGTTAAGACACTTCCCAACTATGCAAAATATGTAGGGAATATGCCTTGGGTCACTCCCAAACCCACAAATAAGAAATTTGTTACCTGTTTAAACAGGAATACAATGGGCATCAAATTGCTGTACAAGGCACATAACATTTTTGGCCCCTCGTAACTAAAAGAATTCACAAGCAACACACGTTCGTGTTCTAGGAATTGGAACATTAAAATATGGATCACTGCTTGATTTTTCTCTCTTTTCGAAAGCCGCCTGTTCCGTTTGGTAGATATGGGTTTTTTGAACTGTCATCCCCATTTAGGAAGTTTAACATATCAATCTCCTTCTGCTGTTGCTCTCTAAGATAGCCTTGCGCAGTTGCTGTGATAATCTTACTGACAAATCCAATAAGCATTATCCAAACAAACGTATTCCAGAGAAAAGCAAAAGAGAAGTTCCACTGTTTACCCTGCAAAAAGCAATATAGAATTTTTAAAAAAGGAACAAAACAATATACAAGTCAAAGAAAGAAGAACCTACGATGTTCTCTACTATGCATGTTACAGTTGTACACAAGGATGTTACAGGTTGATAAGTTTTTGCAATCAATGTGAACAGATCCAACCTTTGAGGCAAGCAATGGCACATTCTTCTGCATGCGGAACTTTTCACTTTCTTTCCGCAGTGTTGTCATGATGTGTTCCAGAATATGTGAGACACCAGGAATGAATTCTAATATCATCATAACTTCATTTTCTACCCACTCTATTAGCTGGTTGTTGCAACTCAAGATTATGAATATAGTCTGTAAACAAATCAACAGGAACTATATCTATTAAAGAACATAAAACAACAGGATACCTATAAAGTATCACTATACATTATTGATTTCAACATTATTATAAAAGGAAAACACATATATAAAATAACAAGTCAATTAGTTTTAAATTTTTACATCACAGGTAATTCAGGACAACGTGGGACAACACAGGAGATGAGTAATTCATAATTTCGACATCTCCAATGACTATTCCTGTAGTCAGCAAACCCAGAACATCTAGCTACCATTTCACATATATATATATATATTACATCAGAAGAACACAATACCTGTATGTGAGTTTTAATTATAGCTTTTCCAATCAAAGTTGCAGTGAAAAACTTCCAAAAAGGGACCGCAAGCTGTCCGCACATCATGCCAGCAAGATCAAAAAGTGGATTTGGTACCTGGCAAAGTAAACGTTATTTACCAAACATTAATCCATAAACATTTTTTATTAATACTGTCATCAATGTCAACATAAAAGCCCTGAATCATCTAACATGCTCTAGAATCCAAACATATCATGCATGTTCCTAAGAAGAGTTTTCTTAGTAAGGATAAATGTAGTAGGACCATAGGTCAAGATGTAACATCAATTAAACAAGAGTCATGGCAAAGAATAATTGTGATGGAGAAAAGCCAACTTATGTCAGTACAATCAACTTCATAGTGTAAGATAAGTGATATTGGTCGTACAATCGATCCCACGAATGAGTATTCAAAATGGCCTGCAACAATGATATTATTACCATCATGATGGTGCATGTATCCGGTCAAATTGAACTTACCATTAAGATGACAGATGATTTGAAAATGATTTTTCAAGGCCAGTTGTCTACTTAAAACAATATAAACATATATTTTCACTATGCCTAAAGGGCATTAAGTGAAGCTCGAACGCACAATCAATTTCTTAAAAACGATTACTACTAATTAAGCTATCACACCTTTTGGCCCTTGAAATATTGAATGATTAATAATAATCAATGAAAACTGATCTGTATGGCAATAAATAAGAAATAAAACATCTGAAGTTACTGAGTGAACATATCAAAGAGATGCCAACATCCTAAAATTTAAATTAAGAAACGACAAACTTAAAGGGAAATAACTTACAGATGCCAGAAGAAGAATGGTAAAGAAATTTATATGTTGTGATTTAGAGAAAATCCAACGATTCAAACAAGTAAGCCATCTAGAAAAGAAACTGTTTCCTTCTTCAAGCTCCTCCAGTGTTTCCAGTTTCTTTCCAGATAAGTGAGCTGCAACAAAATAAACAGATAAATAAAGTTAACATTCATAACCTTAAAAATTGCAGCTTATGTGCTAATCAGTGATTGAACAATAACTTCCACACCATACTTTAAAAAAAGACAAATTTAAAGAATACAAAAGATAGCTCCGAAAAAAACTTAAAACTATCAAACACAGACACACAAAAATTTAATACAAAAGATAAATGAAAGTTTCCTTTAGATACCTGCTCGTGAGACAAAGTACGGAGGAAGCTCCCCAAGGGCAGTTCCTATTCCCCATAGAAGAGCTTCAAGCTGAACTTGTGGCAAAATACTTGAAAGAGGAACCCTAAATCGTTCAGAACCATGTAAATTTTTAAACAATGGAAGACCAAAGTCTTCACATGGTTTATCAAGCCATAAGGGAGCTCTATTAAACTGAATTGTATCATATGGTGCCGATTTCAAGTCAATTCGCCCACACTGTGTAGCCTTCAAAGTGAAGAAGGCGATATGTGGACCAAGATACAAGACAAATGTATGGAAGCCAGTTCCTGAAAACATGATTCAAAGCCTAAATATGAATAAAAGCTTTTTAAAAAAACACACGGCCAGTATGTAATAATAACGTCACGCATAAAATAACGTTTATAAATCATATTATAGCAAAAGATAATTCCATATGGGTCATGAAATGATTTAATACTACAAATTTACTACACAACCTTCTAAATTCAACCAAAATAAAATTGTTGAATACCAGGGAAATTACCTAAACCAATTGATGATGCAACACCAAGGCCTACCCACCAAAGTCCATATTTTATATAGTGTAATAATTCAGCCACATGCTGCAATAGCATGGTTACATCAATAATTCAGGAGAAATAGAATGTACAAAGATTTATACTGGATTTCAGAAAATACATAAAAGGTATTCAAAGAACAAACATCAAAATTCATAAAAAATTAAATGTTAAATGGCCATTTTCGAAGTTCTAATTTAATGAAAACCATTATATTGAGCTATCAGTGAATCAGATAAAACTATACCCAATGTGGCTGTTTTATAATCCATCGTAACGCTGCAAGAGCTTCGGTATTTTTCTTTTATAGTGATATATTTTAGCTTAACTTTACATGGATGGAATGATAACGATAAAACATTTTCAAGCAATGTCTTTCACGAATGAATCATTTACGTACATACCTACAGTGTTATAATTTCTAGTAATTGATATACATGTTTCTGAACATGCTCAAAACCTTAAAATAAGATGCAAAGAGATGACATTTAATCTCTCCAAAATCAGAAAGATGATTTATTTATTTCAAAGAGAACTACCTAATAACACAAATAAACAAAAATAACATCATCGATTTTGTAAAATACCTTGTCATGCAATCCTCCTGACGTTGACGACAGCACCACTACCAGCAACGCACAGCATAAAATCGCTAACAAGAAAATCCATCCTCGAGCCAAGGCGTATACCACAAATTGCTTCCAGTTTTTCCATACGGCCAAAGTAAACAATTTCAACGTTTGAAACGGCTGTCCTGCTAACGACAATTCTTCCAAACGTTTCCGATGCTCCTTTCTCATTTCTAGAGACACACACCGCAAAATCATGGAAGTTATTCAAAATTTCAGCTCAAATTTTCATAACTGCACAACAAAACGTTAAATGGTGTACCCAAGCTAAGCACTAGGGTTCAAGATTCCAACGAAGAAATAAATGCAACCATGCCTAATTAATTATCAACTATGTGCCGAGATCTAACAACTTAAGTGAACGGAAGAGAATCCGCACATTTCACCCCGAAAAGTTCCAATCTTGAAAATCCAGAGCAACAACGAAAAAAAAGATTTAAAAAAATGAAATTACGATGTTACGAAATCCGCAAAGGAGAACAATCTTACCTGCAATCAACGGGTCTCCGAGCCCATTCTGCGTCTTATTTTTTGAGCCAGAAAGGGCTTTCGACGACCCCATGGTAGTTACTTCGGAGGTTTGCCTGGATCCGACTGAAAGCGCAAATGCGCCCTACCTCTGGATCAAGGATTTTGGCGGCCCTAAAACGAAATCAGGCCTCGGATCTCACTTTTGACAATCGAACAGGTATGAAAAACAATCCCAAATATAGTTGAGGATGCAGACAAATGAGAACAAGATTTCAGGAAGAAAACTAACTTCACGCAACCCCCGGTGACTTCGCACGTAAAAGATATCGTTGGATTTGAAGCTTTCTTCCGGGGATGGATATACCAACTTTCTGAACCAGTGTAATGAATATTATAGAATAAACATTCTTTTTGTTGTTGTTGGTGAGGATCGGAGCTTTGGTAATAGCATGGTTTCACGCAAGTCTACAAAGGCAATATCCGAGTTTTTTTTTTGGAGCTTCTATGAAATCTACCATATCTTAGGCTTCCAAAGGTTTTTCTACCTTTCCGCTCGTAAAATTGACTCTTGGCATATTCCGTTAAGTATCCTCATGTTCTTTTTCTTTATCCTTGTCTTACCCTTATCCCAACTGCATGGACACTCGATCTTATTTAGCTTGGGCCCGGAGAATTATGAAATTTGTAAATATAACAGTATGTAAACTACGGTACGTTCATCCGTAACGTCCTTGAAATTTGTAAATTTGGCAGCAAAAAACTTAAAAAGCTTTAAAAGAAATTAAACTCATAACCTAAATTTTAGTTATCTATTGCTTCACTACTATCGTTATCTATTGCTTTACTACCATGCTATCACATTGGTATTTGCAATTTTGTTCTTAAAATATATAATCAAGTGATTATAATAGTCCCACCACCTCCCAAGAAGAATTGCCTAGGTAACAATGGGACCAAAAAATTTACTAAAACTTTGAAAGTAGTAAGAAGAGATCAAACCCATTTAATCAACTCCACCTTAGAACCATCAAAATTGTTTAGCTTTTGGAAGAGGTAAATCAATTGAATAAAAATTAAGCATGAAATTTTTAAATATAATATCATGTAAATTAAGCTAGCCTTATACTTAATACCTTTGTAAATGTTGATATTGTTCTAGAGGTTTTGGAAGAGGTATATGGTTAAATGTCATATTCAAACCAAAGAACTAACTCCAAAAAGACCTCACAAATGAGCTTTTACTTTACTTTACTTTCTTTCTTTCTTTCTTTTTTCTTTTTTTGGATGTGTTGATCCAAATAATAATAATAATAAAGCTAGAGGTGCAATTTTCATCCCATCAAGGTGGGATCTTGTGATGGGTGGTAGATGAGCAAAAGCCTAACCTCTTTAAAGTGATTGCACCTAAGTTTGAACTCGGAGAAACAAGCACCTTACCATCACTCCAAGTGGTGGTCCCTCCCAAAAAAAATAATTAAAAAATTCTAATTATATTAAATCATCAACATAGAAAAGGGAGTCTAAAGAAAAAGCCTAATAGTTTTGATGATGTTTTTTTTTTTTAATCCTTACAACCAATCCTAAAAAACCTTAAGGGTAGCAAAATGATTAGGCCTTGGCCTTGTTCAAAACTGCTCTCATGGATTTTCACTTCTTACTAAAATATTAGCATCAATACTTCAAGGTAAAAACTTAAGTGCCATATGCAATACCTTTATTAGTAGCTAATTTGTTGGCATTGGAGGTTGAAGCAATGTATCAATTCTTAACATTCTACTTGAGAAATAAAAATAGCAATAAGATCTTAGGAGAGATTATCCAAAAATCTCAACAGCAAGGATGGTTCCATGAAGGGCAATTGTAGCTACAAATATAGTGTATTGATAATATTGATGAAATAATAAATTCAAATAAGCTTGGAAAGTTGTTACAAAAAAAGTTTTAGAAAGATGGGAAAATGAGGCATAAATTTTTAAAAAAACTTCAATTTCACTAGCAAAATATTAGATGTCGTAGAGATGATGAAACAAAATATCTACATGTAACAATTCTAGTATCCATGAGAACACTAATTAGTAGAGTAATAGGGAGATCATATCATCTCTAAATTGAAATAAAAAGACAAAACACGGAGCAGCATGAAGATAGAATATGTCAACTATGTTTATTGTGAGTGGTAGAAGATGAGCAACATGTATTATTAGAATATTGTAGAATAAATTTCTTCAAAAGAAAATAGCAAATCTCTAGTTAGTCCTTGTATAAGCTATTCAAGCTATGAGTGTTAGTTCTAAGAAAATATATAAAAGACATGTTTAAGTTACATGAATATTGGACACATTTATTATGCTCAAGATTTATTGTATTAATGTATTTTAAACAAGTTCATTTGTTGATAAATCCTTTGGGTCTACACAAATGTAATAAAATATCAATATCAGTATCAATACTAAAGGGTTTCTTGTAAATAGAAAAAAAAAACACTCTTTCAAAATAGAACTATAAGCAATAATAAAAAATAAGAGATAAATTATAATAGACACATATAACTTTCCTAAACTAAATTCACAAGACAAAAAAGAATTAATATTGCAAGAAATGAATTGCTTGTTTAACCTTTATTTGAAGTTCTCTTTCTTAAAGTTATAACTAGAAAGCAACATTTTTAAAAATATAATATTTAACTCTTGAAGAAAGATCATAGTTATGCTTTTGTTGTTGAAAAATAACTCTACAACAAAGCTTCTAAATAGAATAGAGAAAAAGGGACTAAAAAAAACTTCCAAATAAAAAGAAAGATAGTTGACAAAGGAGGTTGATCACTAAGAATGGTATTCTTGATGCTTGGCTAAACTTGTTGTAAATTCGTAATGTTCATTTCTAAGCATGCTATGCAACTGGACACTAAAGAAACATGTGAAAATGAATCTTCACTTCCACAAAGAGAACATTGAGGAGCAATAATTCCAATATGCTAAAGCCAAAAATCAATAAGACCTTAATGTGTAAGACACTATAAAAAATTTGAATTCTTTGAAAGGTAGAAAATTTTTCAATATCTTTTATTTTTCTTATCCAAAACTATAATAGTAATTGCATTCTCTAGGTCTTATTAAGATCATTCTTGGTAATTATCTCATATGCAACTTTAGGATTAAAAGGTGATGAGTCACATTCTGTCGGCTACATAGACGTGACCTCATTGACGCGGCCTCGTCATTTGGGCCTCATCAATGAGGCCTAGTTGATGCATCATATCATGTGTCAATGTGGCCCCGTCGATGTAGTGTCATGTGTCGATGATAAACACATGCTTGTAGCCACATTTATGGTATAAGTAGATTGTAGTTGTAGCAAAGCTTTTGCATTTTTTCCATTCAAAAGATAGAAATTTTCCCTTGAGTGCCCAAAGCAGGAGTCATTAAGTATATAGATCTTTATTCGAGCATTGTTGTACCTAAGTATGATAGTGTGTGCAGCAATAAGGACAAGCTTTCTAATAAACCTTGCAAAACTTTGGATAGATTAGCTATTTTATTTATGCATTTACTATTTCCAATTATTTATTAAATGCTTTCAATTAGTTATTAAATATTTTCCAGTTATTATGTTAATGAGGCAATTAAGCAAGATAGATTACACACATAAGTACCACTACTTCAAGCGTAACACATACTTACTTGGTGATCTCGGCAGCATTATTGCTTGGTACACCCAGTAGCATAGTGCTTGGTTGCCCAATAGTGGATACATTCAAGACGTGTACGAAAAGTGGGAATGGATATTTATGTTAGGATTAGTTAATTAGTTAATTTAGATTAGTTAATCAAATCCCTTTTTATCTACAATTCAAGCACCCAACTATTAAACATAACAATGATAAAAATTGAATGCCTCAATTACACTTAACCATACCAACGAACGTCACAAGTGTAATTGGGAAGACAGCAATTGACCTTAGGGCTAGATTCACTTCCTAAAGGGCTATTGCATTGAAAATGATAAAGTCCATGAAATACGACTAGATAGCATGTGAATACTTTGTGATTTGTATGGTTGGGCATAGGGGTACCTCCCTGCTCATCATTGGCATCATTGTTGGGGACTTTGTTTGTGGAATGTGCACTATTTAGGTCTAAGTGAGTACTGTTAATATCATTGTACAAACCTCAAGGTTAATATTATTCCTACTATACATAGAATTATAAATGCACACTAATAATTTTATTCTATTTTATTTTGCAAAATGTCTTCTTCTTCTCACAAGCACGAGAATACCAAACCACCAATCCCACAAGAATGCAAGGTGGTGTACACTCATCTAGATGAGTTTGTGCTAAACTTCATCTTCATCCTACATTAGGATGAACAGCTGTGATGGCATGATATGGAGGGTAGCATTGTTTTGCCCCTCGATAGATCTATGCCCAAGATGCTATTCAAGACCCTTAAGAAGTTGGACATAACATATCTTCACAAAGAATATGTTGTGGATGGATATGAGACTTGAACCTGCTATTTCACTAAAACACAATGCAAATGCGATCAACATCAAGAGAAACTCCATGAAGCTACAAATGGGAAACATTACACTAATCCCTTGTTCCTAGTAAATCAAGATGACATTGAGGATCCTCCTACTAAAGGTTCTCAACATGAATATTCTCCACCCCTTACTACTGATGGTGAGGGTGTGAACCTAAACTTGTGATCCACTATTCATAAATTAGGTTTAGGAAAAAGTGATAGCCAAGGTAGGAACTTGGGTAAGCATCACAATAGTCAGGGATTTAAGGATGGTGATCATAATAAATGTAAGAGTGGTGGCAAACACTGTGGTAGTGGTGGTAGTCCACCTTCCTCTTCATCCTCTTCATTCAATNAACTTGGGTAAGCATCAAAATAGTCAGGGATTTAAGGATGGTGATCATAATAAATGTAAGAGTGGTGGCAAACACTATGGTAGTGGTGGTAGTCCACCTTCCTCTTCATCCTCTTCATTCAATTTTGAACATCCTCTTCATCTAATAGTTCTCATGGAAACTACTGTCGAAACAACCATGGTGAAGGTGATTACCGAGATAACAATGACTGTGAAGGCCACCAAAATCGAAGGGGTGGCTGAAACCATCATCGGCATCATAGACGAATGATGATGAAGAACCTCTATTGGTGACTAGAAGTATGCTCAACATTGTGGAGGCAGTGAAAATCCCAACTAGGCATAAGAAGGATAGTCGGATCAAGTTCCTAGACATGAACAATATCCTAAGATTTGAAGGGGGATACAACTTTGATCTGCAAACACATCTATAAGCTTTTCAAGATGCTTGTGCCTTACAGAACATAGAAAATAAGTGGCAGAAACTCAAGCTTTTCCCAAGGACACTCATCAAAGAAGCTGAAAGCTGGTATTGGTCCTTAGAGCTGGAATTTATCCATAGATGGAGTACCATGTTAGAACTATTCAATGACAAATATAAGATGTACTTTAGAGTGTCTAATTTGAGAAGGCAAATCCAAGGCTAGAAATAGGGAGCACATGAACCCTTGGATGTCACCATGGGTCGATACTATTTACTCCTACATCAATGCTCTGGCCATGGTTATTCTCAAAGGGAACAACTTTTCCACATCATAGATGGGCTTATAGTAGAAACTAGAAGAACCCTTGGGGTGTATGCCCAAGAAAGATTGTCTAAATTAAGAGCTCATCAGATCTAAAGGCTAATTGAGCAGGTAGCAAAAGAAGAAGGTGAGCTACGAAAAAGGGAAAATGCTAAAGAGTATAATAGGAACCCATCCATTAGAAGATGAGAGGTCTAATTTTGTGATGAGGAGGAATCACCACTTGATGAAGTGGTGAACAAAAAGACCTTGCCCATTCAAACATCTATTTTTGATATTTTAGCCAAGGTTGACAAATTATGGGACTCTTTGGATGAAAAATTTTAAACTGCTTTGAAGATTGTTGAAGAATCCAAAAAGAAAAATAATTTCGTAATCACAGGAGGTGAAAAAAAAGCTAAACATGCCTACCAAAGAGGTAAGGGAAAAGTTGCTATAGTAGAGGAAGTTGTGGAGTTTAACTTTGATGATGAAATTGAATGTGACATTCACCAATATGAATATCCAAAGGGATGTTGCCTTGTAGTGTCACACTTACAAAAGTCTAGAGTGTACGCATTGAATCCTCACCTAGCATGTAGGCAAGCTCCAAGACAATTGCCTTACCCTCAAGTTAGTTCAGGATAGTTCCACCAACAACAACAAGCTTACTACCCAAGTGGAACTCCTCCAAAACTATATGAATAATACCAATAGTGGTATTAATCAAAATTATGAGGAATGCCACCACCAAGGCAATAGTACCCTTATAGGCAACCAGATCCATATGGGTACTATGTTCAGTAGCTCATCTCCCTTAGAAGTTCTGCAAGTCATGCATCATTCCAGCATCACTATTACCCTCTAGAGTATCATCAAACACATTAATCATCTACTCGAGGGGAAAACCCATATCCATATCCATATCATCCTCCACATCCCTTTGCATATACACCTCCACCTTCAACCCAGTTACCTCTTGCTCCATCCATGTAGGATGAGATTCCTCCATAGTTGCAACAACAAAATGCTATGAGGGTTGTACACTCACAACTAGTTTTTTAACTAAGTGGTTCGAACAATTGACCATGAAAAATACCTTTCTTCCAACCTAGCAGTCCTCTCCAGCCCTTACAACCTACTCCAGCTAACCGCCCTGCATATCTAGCACCTCATCCTTTGCATCAAATACCTTTGAGTGCCCTTCAAACCAAGTTCCACCTAGGATCCACATTGTAATGTTAACTCATGCTGTTTCTGATTAGATTAAGGTTGAAAATCTTCCTACAAAAAGATCAAACCCAGGAAGTCCACTCATCTATCTATAGATTGCTGGACAAGAGCCATGCAAGGCTCTTCTTGACTCTAGTTTTGGAGTCAACCTCTTCTCCCATGACATGTACAAGGCCTCAAACCTACCACCTCTTAAGAAGAGCAACATTTTTCTAGAATTAGTAGATCAGTTGATTACTATTCCTCTGGGATTACTAGAAGACATTGTAACCACAGTTTGTGGGTGGTCCTATCCTATTGATTTTCTAGTAATCAAGGTGGACAACTACAAAAATGACTTCTCCATCATCATGGAAAGAGCTTGGTTAAGCATGGTCGATGTAAGAATGGGTATAAGGGACCTATCTTTAGAAATATCCAAGGAAAATGAGCTAGGAAAAATTAAGAAGAAACGTATTCCATGCATCATGTATAGTGATAATGGGTGCAATTACGTGTAAAAGATTTGGTCCATCAAGAGTACACACATTAAAGTATGCACTCAGTGTGCATAAGAGATCAATATTCAAAGGTGTCTATACATAGCAGCCACAAAGTAGGAGGGCACCCAGTGGCTGATAGCTGATTCAAATAGTAGCACACTATGCATGGAACCAACTAAGAGCTTAACATGTGCATATGCTGAAGGCATGGATAAAATTGAACAAGTTCATTCCCAACTCTCTGATGAAGATGATAATACCTATTAGAAAGAGTTGAAAATCCTTGATTATTTCAAGTAGGAGTGCTTAGCACTAAAAACTTTATTGGCTAGTGTGGAATATGCATTTTTAAAGAATGGTAAACCAATCATAATTAATGCCAAACTTGCTTTTAAATAAAAAGAAAAGTTATTGAAAGTTATGAATAAATGGTCAATAGCCTTTACTTGGTCATATCTAGAGCTAATAGGAATCGATCCAAGGATATGCTAGCATTACATCTACACTGACCTGGCCATGAAGCCTAGAAGATAGCTGCAGAGGCAACTGAACCCCAAATTGAAGCAAATTATCAAAGAGGAAATAGAGCAACTCCTCAAGGTAGGGTTCATTTATCTAATTGTAGATAGTCAGTGGGTTATCCCACTCATAATTGTACCAAAGAAGATGGCAAATGGCAAGTTTGCATCAACTTCAGGCTATTGAATATGGCAACATTTAAAGATCACTTTCTTTTGCCATTTGTAGATCAAGTGTTAGACACTATATCTAGGCATTGTTATTATAGTTTCTTTGATGGTTATAGTGGCTATAACCAAATCCAAATTATGCTAGAAGACTAGGCCAAGACAACATTCATGAGTCCTTGGGGGACTTTTACATATTATAAAATGCCATTTGGCCTATGCAATGCCCTTACAACATTTCAATGCTTGGTCCTTAGTATCTTTCAATAGCAAATTGGTAAGTGGTGTTGAAGTCTTCATGGATGAATTCTCCACCTATGGAGCTACCTTTGAGCAAGCCTTGGATAGACTTGAGCAAGTATTAAAGAGATGTGTTGAAACAAACCTATGGCTCAACTGGCAAAAGAGCCATCTTATGATCCAAGAAGACATTATGCTAGGGCACTAAATTTCACAAAAAGGGATTGAGGTAGACCCAAAAAAGATAAGGGTCATCCAAGTAATAACATACCAACCAGAGACTGTTAAAGATGTTTGGTCATTCCTTGGATACATTAGCTACTACTAGCCATTTATTGAGAATTTCTCTGAGATTGCAAAGCCATTGGTAGAACTTATAAAGAATGATGCACCTTTCATCTAGACTAAGGAATATGAACATGAATTCCAACAATTAAAGGAGAAACTCATAAAAACACCAATCCTACGAGCACCAGATTGGTCCAGACATTTCCACATCATGACAAATGCATCTAACTATGCTTTGGGAGCTGTGCTCACTTAGATGGATGATAAGAAATGTCCATACTACATCCACTATGTGAGTAGAAGCATTGTGAGGGCATAGTTAAATTACACCACCACGGAGAAAGAATTAATAGCAGTGGTGTACACGCTAGAAAAGTTTACACATTATGTGCTAGGTTACAAAGTATTTGTACATACGGACCATAATGCAATCTACTTCCTCATGAACAAGTTGACGGTGAGCCCTTGTGTCATATGGTGGCTCATGATCTTGCAAAAATTTGATCTCACTATGATAGATTGAATAGGAATTGAGAATGTGTTCATTAACCACCTCTCTCACTTAAGATGGGATAACAAAGAGGAGGAGAGCTTGCTCTCTGATTAGTTTCTTGATGAACTCCTCTTTACTGGAGTAATAAGTGAACAAATGCCTATAAAATCAACATGGTATAATGGCATCCTCACATATCTTCTCACTCAAAAAATGTCACAAGACTTGGATTTTAGGAAAAAGCAACAATTTCTTCATCAGGTCAAATACTTCATGGAGATCAATGGACATCTTTACAAGGTGTGTGCCGATGGCCTAATCCATTGGTGTGTCCCTGACAAAGATCAACTATGAATTCTCTAGGATGCTCACAAAGGGCCTTGTAGAGGCCACTATGTAAGGAGATGCATGGCCACAAAAATCTTGATAGTAGCAATTGACTACTAAAGAAAATGGGCAGAAGTGGTAGTTGTTACTGAGTGTACATCATCCACTACTACTAAGTTTATATAACAAAATATCATGAATAGGTTTGGGATGCCACATTTACTAATTTCTGATAATGGAACTTATTTCACAAGTGCCACATTTAAAAAATTAATGCAACACTTGGGGGTAGAACATAAATTAACAACACCTTAGCACCCCCAAGCCAACGGTCAAGCAGAAGTAATCAATCATGAGATTACAAAAATACTAGCATGAATAATTGGCAAATATAGGAAGGATTAGAGTACAAAGCTTAATGATGCTATTTGGGATTATTGTTCAACTTGGAAGCTTCCTATTGGCTATTCTCCCTACAAGTTAGTGTACGGGAAACTTCCAACACTCCTAGTTCAATTTGAGCTCTATACACTCTCAACAACTTGTGATCTAAACCTTGACCTAAGTCTAGCACAAAAGGAAAAATTGATCAATCTAAATGTATTGGATGAAAATTGATTGGTGGCCTTATCCTTGAATGAGGTGAACAAGGCATTTAGTAAGCAAGGTCATGACCTTAGAATCAGGAAAGTAAAACTTCAACCAAGAGATAAGGTTCTTTACTGGAACCCCACACATGTATCCCAAAAGAAAAAATTCCAAACATTGTGGGAGGGACCTTATATAATTAATCGAATGTTTCCCTCTAGGACCATGTTGATCTACAAACCTAATAGCCCAAATAAAAAGTAGTTATAAGTCAAACCTTTCCTAAAACTAAGATAGGCTAGTGTAAATGCCATCTCAACAAATGGACAACCACATTCTATTTTTTGGATCTCCTCCCTCCAACTTAGTTATGGGGGAGATGGCTATCCGTGCTAACCATTACCATGGCCCCTTAGTTTTTTCTATCTTTTTGTTTTTCATGTCTTTGATTTTACAAATTTTTGATTTTCAAATTTTTCTAAGTTTACACCATCTTTAGTACCTTTAAACCTTCTTGACTATTTTACATTTTCTTATATATTTTACTTTGATTAGTTTTATTTAAGTGTGATATTTCCTCATTTTTACTAATAAATTTGCTTTATTGTCATAAGACATAGTGTCACTGTTGCTATTTACTTATGATGGTTTGTGCTTAATGTGTGATTGTTGATGTTTGATTTCTATTTTTGAATTCTAATGTTTGATGACTTTGACATGGTTTATTTTTCATGGAACACATAGTGAGTCCACATCATCCATCCATTCAATGAACTCTATGGTTTTCCTTGTTCTGGGAATTTGAGGTCCCTTCCATTAAATAAACTTTTAATAAATCAATGACCTTGGTAGTTCTAGAATTAGGAAGGATTCAAAGGTTTGTAAAGGGTGTGACTTCAAGGGGACTCAATACTTTTTGTTCAATTCTTCTTGCTTGAGTGCTTGAGTGTTTTTCATGGACTTCTTACCGTTCCACACCACCCACTGAAGAAAGTCAAAATAACATCATTGCATGATGTGGTTCGCAAAAAGAAAAAAAGAAAAATAATGGGGAAGTCAAAGCACACTTCTTCGACATGAATAAGTCCTCGCATGGTCTGGTTCCCATTTCAAAAAAAGAAAAAAAGAAAAAAAAAACACAATGGAAATTCAAAGAACATCCCTTGGACAAATAAATGGGTTATAAGCACTAGTTATGGGACTTGAATAGCATGCACCTATGCCTAAAGGTCCCCTCTAACTAAGGCCCTCTCTCTCACTTCCTACTTCTCTTTTCCTCTTTCTATGGAATGGTGGTTGTTTTGTGAAAGAATTCTTGTGTCTTAAGTAGTTGGATCAGTATTAGAGTGATGAGGCAAAGTCATTGAAAGTGGTTAGTTTTGATTTGGATTGAGGATGAAACTTCTCAGGTCATTGTAAACACAAATTCCACAAGGGACTTCTTATGAAATTAATTTGAAACTCCATTCCATCTTCTCTATCATCCATCCTTGCTATCATAATTCACATCACTGCCATGTTCTATGTTATGCTCTATGTCTTAGTTTGATGTGTTGGGATTCTTGAGTAGATTCTTCTGGGTTGGTCTTTAACTTTTCATGACCATTAATTGACTATGGGGCCCACAGACTCCTTAGTTGAGGTTATGCAAGGGCAAAAAGGGCATGAGCCTACTATGTGGAGGATCCACTTGCATAGCTCTTGGCTTGGTTAGTTAAGGTTCCTTACCTTTGACATTGCTACAATCCTATCTTTTGCATTTTCCATTGTGTAAACTACTCAATACTCCTTAATCTTTCATTTCATTAACCCACTAAATCAAATTTTCTTTATTTTTCCAAATTTATGAGCTTCAACACCCTCTTTGCATGTTTTCATACTATTCTTCATCTTTAGAGCTTTCATTTGACATCAATTTCACTTAAAATCTCTTGATATTTTGCAAGTTTGACTAAGGTCAAAGTTTGACTATGGTGGTCAACGGTTGCATCGTTGAGGCCCCATCAATGCATCCACCCTAGTTGATGAGGCCTAGTCAACTAGGCCTCATCAAAACATCGCAAAAACCCTATATATATCATTGAACACTTTGTAATTTTTTATCATTTTCTCATAACACAAGGGGAGTTTTTGAAATTTTTCAGAGCCCAAAACCTTCCAAAGCTCATAACTTCCCAACCGTTTATCCAAATCAGTTCATTTTTTAATCTTGAACTTCCTAGAGGTAAGATCTTTATGGTGGGGGCCATAAACCTTAAGGTTTCCAATGAAAATTTGATGAAATTTTTTGGAAATTTTCCTAACTCCCCTAAAGGGTTAATAACCTTAACCATATATAAACATAAACTTTTTCACAAGTTAATCCTTACAACAACCTTTGGGATAATTTATTAATGAAAATACATAAATAAATGGTAATTGGATTAATTAAATTAGCCATAATCACAACTTAGCCAAAGTGTAACCAACCTTAAGAGTTAAGCTATCCCAATTGTTTTAAGGTTACACAATGATTGCTAATCCATGGTCTTACACGATGAGTCACCTTAATGAGGTGGCCTAAATAGTTAGCTAGATGGAGAGAAGTGGTTCCATTTTCTCTACCCAAAGAATGTAGTTACCTTCTAAGTTAGATCCCAACGCTCAAGAGGTGACGGTGTCACTAGCAACACATAATCTATTCCCAAAAATCTCTAGGAATGCTACCACTTTCTCACTGTGGTTGGAGGAAGGTGAAGAGGTAATTGTATTGGTGATGCAGCACCTAGGGTAGGAGATAGTGACAAAAGTGGTAGTTAACCATGTAACAGAAGCATTGAATGCACTTGTGATGTCTATACCAAATGTATTTGCACTTCAAGATGTGCAAACATTCGCAGGCACAGTTAGCAAGAGATTAATGCAACCCAACATGAAAAGTTGTTGGAACAACTGGTAGGAACTAGGCAACTGACTCTAGACATCTTTGATCTTTTGAAGAACATCACCACAACCCAGTTGAAGCTACTGAATGCAAGGGGTAGATGTATTATTTTGAAGGGACAACTAGAAACAACCCAAGAGCAAAATCAACACTTGGCCACAGAGGTTGCCAAACTTTGTGCTTGAGTTATAGATCAAGCAATCCTCAGCCCAACAGTGACAAGAGATGAAGCTATCAAACAACTTTAAGAACAATTTTAGAAGTCTAAGGAGGAGGTAGTGATTACCATATTTAAATAGTCTATAGCATAAGCTAAAACATACTCAATCCAAAAGGACTTGAATTAGATGCACCAAGAGAATGAAGCATTGACTGCATAGAATCATTGCCCATGAAATGTTGATGCTTAGAATGATCAAATGCAAGAATTCATTCATCAACAATAGGAGTAACTTGTCAGGGTAAACACTGAATTGAGGAAATTGGCTGTGGAAAATCACAATTTGTCAATGGAGGAGGTATACACCTTACATCAAAAGTTTGCCATCGAGATCACTACCTAGAAGAACAAAGCACTTGAATTTGAGAAAGTGAAAAATCACTATGGGGACCAAGTTGATTTGTAGAAAGAAGCTAATGAAAAACACATCCAAATGGAAAAGGCAAAAATAAATGAAGATCTCCATCAACTTCAACAAGGAAGAGAAGTGTGGTAATCCATCGTTGATGGGATCAATGCCTACAACAAAGTGGATATTCACTTAAAGGAGTTGCAAATCGAGGAGATGATAGAATACATGGAGTTGACCAATCTCTATTATGTAAACCTAGGAATGTTGACTGTCAAATGGCCATAGTCAAAATTGGAGAAATAAGTGGTTAGCTCATTTGCTATACGAGGTTGAGTTTAAGCACCGCAAAGGCACTAAGTAGAAGCTTGAGATTGCTAATGCTGAACTCAAAGTTCTTAAAGGGTGATTCAAAGATCAATGATCTATCATTCAGAACCTAACCAAATGGATGAATGACTACCAGGAGCTGAAGAACATAGTTAGAGTGTTTGACATTGAATATAAATAGTTCACTGCCTAGTTCATCAATGCAAAGGAGTTATTTTTAGCAATCTCGTGTCCCTAGGATGTGCCCACTCCAACCCACATTGGGAAAGCTACGTGGATAGTGCATGATCCCCGGAGTAAGGAGGAGAAAATGAAAGCACTACTAGATGCTTTCTACCTCTTGTCTAAAGTCATAGCAGTAGAAAGATAGTTGCAGCCACCTCAACTGTCGCTTGTGCGTGAAGTTGGTGAAGGTCCCTTAGAGCCTTAGGAATCACCACCACCACCTGGGACTGTTTGATCTTCTTCAACAACTTCACAACATCAAGGAACATGCTATCTAGTTTTGAAGAATTGAGTCATGGTGTTTAATTTTGTGTCTTGAACACCATCTTTTTTTTTGTAATGTGTTGATTTGTACACCCGGACACTTCATTTTTCGTTAAGTTAGTTAGTTTTGTTTTGTTTGAGGAAAAGTCAATCAATAATCCCATACCTTCTCAATTTTGTAAAAGAACTTAAGGATGAGTTTTCATTCAATCGTGGATGTATGATGAGTCACATTCTATCGATGTGACCTTGTCGATGTAGCCTCATCATCTGGGCCTCCTTGATAAGGCCTAGTTGGTGCATCATATCATGGGTCGACGTGGCCCTGTTGATGTAGTGTCATGTGTCAGCTATAAATATGTACTTGTAGCCGCATTTATGGAATAAGTAGATTGTAGTTGTAATATAGCTCTTACATTTTTTCCATTCAAAAGTTAGAATATTTTCCCCGAGTGCCCGCAGTAGGAGTCATTGAGTGTACAGATCTTTATTCAAGCATTGTTGTACTTGAGCATGACAATGTGTACGGCAATAAAGATAAGCTTTCTGATAAACCTTGTAGCACTTTGGAGAGATTAGCTATTTTATTTATGCATTTACTATTTGCAATTATTTATTAAATGCTTTCAATTAGTTATTAAATATTTCCCAGTTATTAGGTTAATGAGGCAATTAAGTACCATAGATTACACACATAAGTATGATTGCTTTGAGCGTAACATGTACTTGCTTGGTAGTCCCAGCAACGTTATTACTTGGTACACCTAGTAGTGTAGTGCTTGGTTGCCCAGCAGTAGATACATGGGTTTAAGATGTGTACAAAAGTGGGAATGAATACTTATGTTAGGATTAGTTAATTAGTTAATTTAAATTAGTTAATCAAATCACTTTTTATCTACAATTCAAGCACCCAACTATAAAACATAAAAATGATAAAAATTGAATGCCTCAATTACACTTAACCATACCAATGAACGTCATAAGTGTAATTGGGAAGACAACGATTGACCTTAGGGCTAGATTCACTTCCTAAAGGGCTAGTGCACTAGAAATGCTAAAGTCCATGGAATTTGACTAGATCACACATGAATGCTTCATGATTCGTATGGTTGGGCATAGGGGTACCTCACCGCTCATCAAAAGGAAAATTGATCTACAATCCTTTCAAAAAATATCTAAAAAATCTTGATTTAAAATATTGTTACTTTTAAATAAATTGTCAAAATTACAAATCATTTTTTCAAAAGTTTTTCATTTCCAAAAACCTCCTTGCATGTAATCCATCTAGCATGAATACATAGAAAGGAAACTGTACTGATTCATAATTTACTCTAAGTGGTGTAAAGTCTAGATAAATAAGTTAACCTCTTGCATTAAAATGCAGTCACCATGGACTAATTTACTTAAGTAGTTTTTTTTTCTTAGCTCTTGGAAAGGGGAGAGGGCATGAGGAATGATGGGAAGGATGTTGCTGGAATCTTGAAACAATTATAATATAGGGTACATCCCAAGATACATAGTTCAATTAGAACTTTATAACTCAACATTACCTACTAGAATTAAACCCTTGACTTGGAATTTTCAAATCAATAGTCCCACCCCTAGGCTAATACTTCATTGTTATTGATGAGCAATGTGTATCCCCTACACCCAACCAGATAAATCACAAGTGTGCTCTAGTGATCCAATTAAAATCTATTGTAGGCACTTATAGGGAAAATATTCTAACTCTTGAGAAACTAAACTACATGGGCTTCATTATGCTACCAACTAAGATGTCATAAATATTGGTGGTAGCTACATTTATATAGGCTTTGTTTGCATCAGCACCGATGTATTTATGTTGACACATGTAACTATGTGTTAACTGGGATATGTCAACACATGCTCATCGATACAACCTACCTTATCATGACCCATCATGTCCCCATGATTGACTAAAGACTTATCCTTGAGTGAACAAAAGTAGGATTGAGCTTCTTACAAAATTTAGGTAAGTATGAAATTTATTAACTACCAAACAAATAAACTAACTAACTCTACTAAATTTGAGTGTTGGATTATACATAATTACAAACATTAGTGTTCATTATAACAAAATTAAACATTTTACAATAATTTTAGTAGGTGTTGTAGAGTTGCTGAAGATAGGGAAAATTCTTGAGCAGTGCTTGGAGGTGGAGGCTCTTGTAATGCTGAGGATCCTTTGCTAGGTTTTGGTGCTAGTGGTGATGGAGGAGGTTGAGGCTAACCTACTGCTAGTGCTGCTACTGGTGGAAGCTTGAAAGCATCTAGTAATGCTTTCATATTTTCTTCCTTACTGCATGAGTTGTAGGCAATTCATGTAGCTTCACTTATGTGGGTTGGAACCCATGGGCATGAGATCAAAGGAAAAAATTTCTTAATGTTGATAAACCATGTTATGAATTATTTACATTTGATGTTAAACATCTTTACTAGATTCTATAGCTCATGGTAGTCATTCATTCGTCTAGCTCAATAGATTGATTAATGAATATGCTTCTAAGAACTTCAAGCTTTGAATTGGTTATTTCCAATTGCTTCTTGGTCTCTTTGTGATTCTTAAATTTTGCCTCATATAAGAGTTAGGAATTGATCACTTATTTCTCCAATTTAGTCCTTGGTCTTCCTGCTATTAGCATAGCTAGGTTTGCATAGAAAATGTTGGCAAGCTTAATGTATTTCATCATCTCCTCAATCTACAACTCCTTTAGGCAACTTTTAACTTTGTTGTACATGTTTAGTCCATCAAAAATTAACTACCATATGTTACCTTTTTGTTGGAGTTGCTAGAGAGCTTCATTCATCTTCACCTTGACCAATTGGATTTCTTTCTCATTAACTTCTTTAAGAAGCCCAACCTAGTTCCTATAATGGTTCTTTAATCATTTAAATTTCAGGGTCTTATTTTTCTAGGTGGCTACCTCGATGGTCATTTTTTGGTAAAGCACACAAACTTCCTCCATCAAGAGATTTTTGTTCTCTATTACTAACCTTCTCAAGTCAAGAATAACCTTGGCTAGTTGCTCTTGTTGTTAGTAGATGAATTCAAACATCTGGTCTTTCTATTGCTCAACATTTCACAGGCAATGATTATCTTTTGTTAAGATCAAGTTTTCTTTTTGGATTTTTGACAAGTCCTTGTCAATGTTGAATGCCATGGCCTCTAATAGGGACATGTCAAAGATAGATACCTTCTTCACATTTTCAACCTCATGTAGTCTATGTTAAAGTTAAAAAGCTTCATCCCTTGTGAGGTCTCAGTTGAGGATAGCTGGGTTAGAGAGACAAGCCTGCAACTATGTATCCTCAACAACCAACCATTAATTCTTGGTGGTGGTTGCCTTCAGTTAGGCATTGGTAAGGAGGAGTTTTCCCTTTATCTCAAGTAGCTTTGACTGGGTAGTAGTGATTTCATCTGGAAGATCAAAGATCTTCAAAAGTAGTTGCCTAGCTTCCAGAAGTCATTCCAATACTTCTTTATGTTGGGTGATGCTTAACTGAATACTCCCTACTCCTGCAAACATCTAAATATCTACCACTATGGTAATGTCTAGCATCACCACAATAGGAGCATTCAAGTCTGTAGCTACCTTATCGATCATTAATTTCATTGTTGTATCCTAACCTTTGTGCTGCATAAGTAGGATAGTTGCTCCTTCACCCTCCTCTAATATAATAGAGAAAATCATGGCATTCCATGAGATTTATGGGAATGTTTATCTAGGGATGAACACTATGACATCTTAGGTACTTGGATTTGACATGACAAGCACTTGGTTCCTTTGCATTGAGAATAGTGTGGTATTTTCTTCATCTAGCCAACTCATAATCTTGGTGATCTCATTAAGATGGCTTAGGGTTGGACGATAAATTGATGGTTGCCCACCACCTATTGAGCCTTGTTTCTACTATAGCTACTGCTCATGGAATTTTCAGATCCTTTTTGCAACTATAAGCACCTCCAATGTGGTTTCTTCTATAAGTGATAGTGATGATGATCTCTCCTCTTCCTAGAGCTTGGCTGCTACCTTTTCCTTCATCATTTCTTGCCATGATGTGATAGGAGTATGATGAACCATGTCATTGGTGTAGCGTACCATGTTTCCCATTTTACATAGTTTTTTGATGAGGCACGATGAAACACCACCAAATTTGCATGTGGTAACCTTTATAATCTTCATCCCATGGAACCTGAGGCTAAACTTCATTAGAAATGTGAATATTGCAACCTGGGAGATGTAATCTCACATACTTCATATTTTTGGGACTAAAAAATGCCTCATAGGTGGTCAAAGCTTTGTCCCTTAAGTGAAAAGAGTTGCATAGTAGTTATGTTTGGGCTTGTTGGGGGGTGGGGGGTGGGTGGTGGTTGGTGGGTGGGGGGAGGGGGTGTTGAAATGCATTTTGGGATGTCAAAATTGACATTTTTATGGGTTTTATGGGGGATATAACATTTTCTACATTGAAGACATCTACATGGGGGAAAAACTCACCTATCCCCAATGTGGAGGGGGATGGTAGCATCTATGCTTAATGTAGAGGAGTATGATAGGATCTATGCTTAGCATGAAGGGTATGACCATCACCCTTGACATGGAGACTTCATTCCTCTAGTGTGGAAACTTCATTCCCAAATGTGGATACAACATGGCCAAGATTTCAATGCTACATCAACTCCAATGAGGATCATGCACATCAACGTTGCAGTTGGAAGGCCAAGCATGGGTGAACAAAGTCAACATGGATAAAATTCCTATTTACTATTTTTAATAAATGGAATGACCATGGGGGTATGACACTTACCACATATGGTAATCCCATTGATTTAAATGTCCACCTCACTTGAGCATAGCAAAAATTTGTAGCCAATTTGTCAACAATTTATAGCACTAATCAAGCTAATTTGCAACAAAAGTTATGGATGAAACCCTATAAAAGCTAACCCCCTACACCATGAAATGGTTCCACACTTGAAATTTGGCACACTTTGAATTTTTACCATCCAAGGGCTCTTGCAACCAAGCAAAAAATGTAACTTCGTAGAGCATCCCAACATGGAACCCTCATAGCCATCTTTACCTTCATAGCTTGTTATCTTCTTGGAGATTTGTGGAATTTTGATTTCTATGTTGAGCATCTAGAAATACAAACTCTTAGTGTTGATCACTTTGGTAGGCCAAATACCTCACATTTCTCACCTCCTTGCACAAACAAAGTTGCAGATGTGGTGTGGTAGTAGCGAAGGTTTGATAGCATCAGGAGTGGCAAAACCTCTAGATCATGGAGTGGATAACAAAAGCTTCAATGGACCTTGAACCTCATTCGAGTGAACCCTCCTACTCTTATAGGCCGTCTTGTATACATTTTCTATACCTTTATTTTTTATTGAAATAAAGTTTTACAATTCTAGTTGTGTGCAAATTTTGCTTGGTTGTTTATTTCAATGTAATTTACATTCCAGATCTATATTTTGTATTTGTATTTTTATTACCCCTATTTGCATTTTGTATGTCCCTAGGTGATCTTCCAGACCATCTAGGATTCCAAAAATCTCATTTCTTTCATATAGGCCCTAGAGATCCAAGGTTAAAATTATTTGTAATTCGAATCCCTTAGTTCCTCCAACAATCGAGAGTTTCGGTTGCTACAATTTTTGTGGCACGAGAAGGACCTTAGTTTGATTTCTATATCAAAATCCTTTTGAACCAATATCAACGTTGCTTGCTTTTTTAAAATCTCTAATTTTTATAGCCAAAACCTTTAAACTCTGCTCCACAATCAATGCTGCCCCTCATACCCTTGCAATCCAAGCCTTGGCATGGAAGTTGTAGGTGTTTGGGTTTTGAATTTTTACAACACTTGTTGTGAATTTCAAGGCCCAAGGATAGCATTGATATCATACCTTCCCCTCTTTTTGGCTACCAAGATCTTCTTAGTTTTTGTAGTGTTGGTGAATTTAACACCCAAATCCCCATCCTCCTTACTATGAGAATTAGTAACTTTTTAAAATTCCATTTTAGTGGAAAGTCAAAGTTTTCATTTTGGGTTCCAACCCTTCCTCCTACTCCAAAATTGAATAGAAAGTGGTATAATCCCCCATCTTACCCCATTTCTTTCCCCCTCCCCCCTACTACATCCCAACATAGGTGTAGCTAAGAAGCCAAAAGTTGATGGAGTGTGATATCCATTATTTCCATTTTTAGTAAAGGGGTATACACTCTTTTGATAGTCACCTACTATTTATAGCAAGTAACCCATTTTCAGTAATTTTTTACCTTATTTAGCCATTTTCAAATTCCACTTATTAGAATTTGCACTTTCCTCAAGCTTTATAACCTCATTTATCCATTTTTAACATCTTTCATCATGTCTTTTAGCCAGTCAACCAAATTGCCCTTTGACTTCACTAACAATTGGTCTAACTAGTAGGTTGTGAGGATACATGATCCCAAAGATCCTATTATGATTGAATGCATATAGTCCTTAAGGCTTAGGCGGTGAAGCCCTAAATTTTTGGTCATAAATGAAGAACATATAACTTCATTTGTGTCAAAATCCAAGTTGGCATGCTAATTCCACAAATGGAAGCAGAAGCCAAGAGAGAATACAAACTCATACAATGTAATGGTAAGGAGTATAGTTTCTTTCCCATATGACCAAATAACCTTCTCAAACATCTATGCATGCATCCTATCTCAGTTGATTGAGATGAATGAAGAGGATGAAAAGATTAGCTTGGATGAGCACCAAGAGAAAGAGGAGGATGAATTTAGAGTGAAATCTAAGCTTGAAAACATCTTAGGTGGGTTGTTCCTACAAGGAATCCCCAAGGCCACAATGCATGCCTCTACTCTCCTTATCTCCTTCATAGAATAAATGCCACCATCCTCTACCCCTTCCTACCTAACCATGTTTGGGCCAACACCCATCACAGTCATGCATTAAACATAATAAATGCTACATTCCACTAAATGCCACTTCACCATGCCATTCACTACCTAGCCTCGATTTGTACGATCTTCTTTGGTAGTTATCATCACCAACAACATGTTGATTGCTCAGGTGGGACCCACCATGGACTCCTAAGGGACCTAGGGGTCAAATACTCCCTTTGTTCTGTATGTGCCCTAGATACTAGCATGACTGCCTTTCTCCTTGTTTGGTCCACCAACAACAATAATAGCACAACCTCTCCCTTCCATTATACAACCGATAGCAAGGCCACAAGCCTCCTAGCAAACACCACAATCATTTATGCAAACCCCACAACCAACAAGGGTACCAAAGGACTTAGATTAGGCCTTCCAAATAATCCAAGACTTTATGGAGGAGTTGAAGAGGCTTAAAGCCTCTACATCTCAAAGTGTTAAGATTATGGACTTTTACAAGGATAATTCCATCAGTCTTGTGGTCCCTCCCTTGATGCTTCATCCTATGATTCCTATCCCTCAATTTAGCAAGTACAATGGAGAAGGTGATTCTAACACTCACCTTATAACCTTTTAGTCCAAGTGCTTGATGTTGCAATCATGGCCACACACTATAATAAGAATCTTCCCTATGTCCTTGATAGAGAAAGCACTTAATTGGTACCACACCTTACCTAGAGGATCTATATCCTCTCTCAAAGACCTGATAGCCTAATTTGTTAATTACTTCAAGTACAACTTGAAACCCAACACCACGCTTGACCAACTGGTGAAGATCAAGTAGGGACCTCTTGAAGCAATGCAAAAGTTCATCCAATGATGGAATAGTTTGCTAAATGAGATACTAGAGCCTATAGCTAAAACCCACCTTTTTGCTATATTCAATGGGGTAGTTAACGATTGTATTAAGTCTAAGGTATATTATCTTGACTCACAGTCACTTAGTTAACTGTTCTCCCAAAACAAGAACATAGAGGATGCCATAGAAGCTAGTCATGACCCTACCTATGTGGCTTACAAGAACTAACATACATGGAGGGACAAAGAAAGAGATAAGAAAAATAATGTAGCTATGGAAATGGTGGCCAAGGAAGCCAAGACTATTAACTAGGGGCCGAGAGCCAACCCACCCAAAGTCCCAACTAACAACCAAGATAACCAACCATCAGCCTCTAGCTCCACTACATTGATTACTCCTAGGTCTAACTTTAAGCAAAAGGATAGGACAAAATACACTATCTTTCCTTTAAAGCCATCTAAATTCTTAGATTAATTTTTGAAGAGTGGAGGGATCCAATACAAGCATATGTTTGAAGCTGCTTGTAAAAAGCATGAAATGTTATGTGAGATAGCCAAGGATCCCACTCGATCAACCAAGGATGACCCACAACTACCTAAGTATTTAAAGCTTGATCATTTTTGCCACTACAATTAGTTGCTTGGTCATGACACCTATTTTTTCCTCGTGTTGGAAGATGACCTTGAAAAGATGATAGATAGAGGTGAGTTGGTCCTTGATGCATCCAACCCTATCCAACCCAAAAACCGATCGATGCACATGTACAAGAACCCATTGAACACCAATGATCACTCATACATTATATTGATGTTCAACATTGATGACAATTGGAGACTTGTGAGGGAACCTTTTATGGTTTGGGTACCCCCTTATAATGAGAGGGGCTCTTTAGCTTACACTAGCTTGAGATCTCCTTTTGGTTTAAGGATATCACCACCAAGGCCTTCTAAGGAGGCTTTTCTCATCAGGGTGCCATAGCCCACTTCAACCCAACTAGCCCATACAATCAAGTAGTGACCTCCTATAGTGGCTAATGCCATAGCTTCTTCCTCACAACTAATAAATGACAACCAAAAAGCCTTAACCAAGCATAGGAAGAAGCCTAAGTAGAAGCCCAATAACAAAGAAGATATGAATGTCAAGGCACAAAATGAAGTGGGTCCACCGAAGCCCACTCTTGTATCATCTATGCCCATGACCTTATCAACCCAAGCTACTTGAACAAGTAAACCATGGAAGGACCCCAAAGGCTAAGAGAGAAAGAAAGAGGAAAAGCCACAATAACCTAAGGCTAAAGTATGCATTTTGGGACACATGAAGGAAGTGAAGCATAACTAAGGTGACAAGCCCATGGCCAATGACAAAAAATTCCTTAGTGTGATGGAACAAGTCAAGCAATCTCTCAAATAGAAGAACATAACCTTGAAATTGTACAACTCGATTATGGCTTTCACTATGCATCATGAAGCACTAGTCAAGATGTTGACTTCTATCCTCATTAGTGACGACGTTCCAACTAACGAAGAATCTATCCATGCCATGATGGTTCCTTCTTCACCGAGGGAAATGAAGTCAATATTACTAGTATTTCATGATAGCGAGGTCAATACCAGTCCTCGAGATGATGAAGTAACAAGGGCTCCTCTTTTCATCACGAGATGGATAGGCCAATACAAGATGCATTAAGTGCATGTGGATGTTGGAGCTACAATGAACATTGTCCCATGCACTATAGTTGAACATTTAGGCTTGACCAAGCAGATGCAGCATACAACAACTATTGCTCTTAAGTCCTTTAATTGATCATGTGTTGCTGTTAATAGGTCAATCTCCTTAGACTTCATGGTAGGGGAATAGTTCCCCATAATTGCAGATTTCTTGGTGGTAGAGAAAACACTAGGGTTCAACCTCATCTTGGGTAGGCCTTGGTTGGCTCAATTACAAGTCGTATCCTCACCAATCCATCAAGAAATTCACCTTCCTTATGAGGGTGTGAAATCATCATTCATGGTGATAATGCAATCCCCTTGGTAGTCAACAATGTGGATATAGAACAATGATCTGAAGTGGAGTTTTAAGAAGAAATTCCTAGCCACGAAGTTGAGTAACTTGAGAGGGAGGAAAAAGCCAAAAATGACATGATGGGTAATGGAATGCACTATGGAAAGAACTCCCTTTAAACATTGTTAATAAAGGGAATGGAGAGTACAAATTTATGTAAAGTAGGCCTTATGAATTTCCTAACCTTTCAAAGATTAGGAAGAATTTGCATAAATGATGCACACCTTGATCCTTCACTTGATGCCCTTATAACCTTGTAACCATATGTAGCCATAACCAGTTAGCCTAGATTTTCTTGATGGTTTATATCTTTTTACTTACATTATTTTAAATTTTTTCCTCATATAGCCTAAGATTTACTTTTTCTTGTGTTTTTATTTATTAAAGCCTTTTTCTTTGTTTCCCTTTTTCAGTGCAATATATACATGAAAAATCCATAAAAATGTTAAAACATAAAACAACCAAAAACATATCTTCCTTTACAACTTGGGCCCACCATGGCCTACAACTAGCAAATCCTCCCTTATACCATGTCTTGCCATGGCCTAAAACTGGCAACCATCTCTTTACCTAATTCTCGTTTTAGCTTATAACCATATTGTTTAGCCATTTTAGCACTATAGCCAACATAGCCATCTATAACTTAGTTATTTACAATGTTTACAACATTGAAACCTCAATATCGTAAAGCCATGATAAAACAACAATATAGCCAAAATTGAAACCAAAACTATAAATTTAAAATGTCTATAACATAAATAGCCATAGCCACACTGTTTGGCAAAGAATGTTTGAATAACAATGAATAATAACCATAGACCATACATAACAAAGTCTTGGCCAACCTTGGCCACACAACATCAACAAAAATAAAAATGAGTGGTGACAACTATCACAATAGACATTTGAAAGTACTAATAAGCATCTGGAGAAGGAGGAGTAGGATCATCATCATCACCTTCACCACTAGGGCCGCTAGCATCATCTGGTGCCTGTGACATAACAACATTAAAAATGATCAGTAACCAAATGATAAAACCAATAACTTAAATGAAACCAAGATGATATAACTAAAATCATAAAGGCCATAAAACCTATGGAGAATTAAACTCAATAACTTTTAGGGGTAGATGTTGAAGACCAGTCTCTAGACAATGGAGAATCTATTCTTTTGTCATGTTGGCCTAGTCAACATTCTTGAAATTAATGCATGTGAGGATGTTTGTTGGATTCAGTCTAGTCCAAGTAGGTAGTTCCCTAGTAACTGTAGTTGTAGAAGTCTCACATGTAGTTATGGTGATATGAAGAGTAGGAGATTTAGTCACCTTGAGAGTGCTTTCAAATAGTTGGTAAGCACTATTTGCTTGAATCCCATGGATGCACAACTTTCTCTTATGTTGTTCAATCAACTTCTCCTTAAGCCATCTAAGGTATGCCTCCCAATTAGCCTAGTGCTATTTGTTGTGGTTCTTTTATGTCTTGCTACACTCTAGGACTCATGTGCTATAGTCTTTTCAGTCATGGAATTTTTGGGAGATGAGATCCATTTGCATTTGTTGCTTTGCCATCTCTTTAGAAAGTGTCACCTTATTGTGGATGGTGTGCTAGTAGTGGGCCCAAGTGATCTCTTTGGTCTGTAAGTTCTTTGAGTTAGTCACTTGGGCTTCCTCAAAGGCTTTATGATCCTCAAGGTCCTTGATCCTCTTGGCTTACCTCGTGATCTCCTCCCTCAAGGCCACAACTTACTCCCATAGGGATTCATTGGACCTTTGAAACTCTCATGAAGTTTTTATGCATGAAAATACAAGATTAGTAGTTGTTTCATACAACTTCAAGGGTACATTTTGGACATTGAAGGAAAGCTTTGGTAGGAAGTTGAACTCCATGTCTTAGCTAGGATCCCATGATACTAATGGCACTATAAACAATGCATAACCGTAAATACAATCATAAGCATAGTTCACAACCTAAGAAAGTCATAACATAAATACAACCTATAATTATAGCAAAACAACTAAGGCAAAAAAAGTTTACTTCTTACCAATCTTGAGTGCAACTTGTTACAACTAGTTGATGATGTCCTCCACCTTGTCCGAGACCTCTACCCATGATTTCATGCAAAATGTAGGGGTAGGGACCTTTCTTGGTGGCTTAGGAACTACTTCAAGCATAACAATCATCCAATGGTTAGAATGAAAACATAAAACCATAAACAATAACAAGAAGCATTAATACATGTGCATACATGGCTCCTTCTCTTCCTCATCTGGGATGATGATGGGGGATGCACCTGGCAATGGCTCACTAAATAAAGCATCTAGATCAACTATTTTAACATTGGCCAACACCTTAGCCTCATGCTACTATAGGATTGCCTCCTCCTCATGCCTTTATTCCCTTGCAGTTATAGCTATAGCATGTCTTTGTGCCTTCTCCATTGTTATGACTGCATGCATTTATGCTTCCTCCTCAACAATAGGTTGGGCTATCATATCCTGATGCTTATTTACAATCGTAAAACATAGAACAAGTTAACATAGACATAAAGAATAAATCATAGCATAGAAAAATAGTTAAACATTGTAAAAAATACCATTGATTTCCTAATGTGATAGGTTATGCTCGAAGGAGATCTTCTTCTTGGTAGGTTACATCGATGTTGGTGGTGCTTCCTTCATAGGCCATTTGAGCTTGGTCCTAGCTATTCCATCAACCTTAGAATGTAACTCTTGGGCTCTCTTAACGTTGGTGGGCACTATGAGAGGCTCCTCCCCCATGGTGTTAGGGGAAGCACACTACCTACCACCAAGATCCTTGGTGGTAATAGACATCGAGTCACCCATCTCATCTAGTGGGTTTTGGGCTTGCATGGTAGGATAAATATGCTTTTTCCAAGGCTTAGAGAGTTGGTTTGGGTCTTGGCATACCCATCACAAATCCCTTATCACCACTTGATGAACTGCGATATCGAGACCATGATATCGCATCCATGATATTGGGTTCGCGATATCAGGACCTGCTTCCTTGCCTATAAATAAGAGGTAGGCACACTTAGTTTTGCATTAGATAGTTAGACTCTTAGCTAAACTGTTACCTTTTCTCCCTTCCAAAGTTAGAATTATTTTTGCGTGCCCGTAGTAGGAGTCACAAAGTAAATGGATCTTTATTTGAGCATTGTTTACCTGAGCATACCTTGTGTACGGTAATAAAGAAGAACTTTATGATAAATCTTGCAGCATCCAGAATAGATTAATTAGTGTTAATTGATATTATTAAATGCTTTCTTAGTTAATTAATGTTCTCTCTCTCTCTCTCTCTCTCTCCCCCTACAACTCTCCTAAGTAAATACACTCAGTACGATCACTTCGAGCATGCATGTAACACTTGGTAACCAAGTAATGATTAGTGTTTGGTAATCCCAGTAGTGTTGCACTAGTTCAGGATGTGTATGAATAGTGGGAATAGATGCTGGTGTTAGGATTATTTAGAACTTAGTTAATGAGTAGTTAAGTTAAATTAGTCACTTAGTTATCTCTCTCCTTCCCTATTAGCGTAGGACATAAAAACATAAAAGCTATAAAAATCATATGCCTCAAGCTTACTTAACCATACAATTGTGACATATAGGTAAGCTTGGGAAGACAACGATCAACCAACCCATCCTTGTTCCACAAGGGTGCATAAGCACTTAGTCCTTGGAATACACCTGGATTGTGCGTGAAATGCTCGTATTCATATGGTTGAGCGTAGGGGTACCTCGCCGCTCATCATTGGAGTCGTTGCTGGGAACTTAGTTGTTTGTGTACTAATTAGAACTTAGGAAATCATTCACATTTTTGGAATGAACCCCTAGGGTTGGTTAAGAAAATAATAAACAAGAATACATTGCACACTGAATAGACAAGTATGTCTTCTTCTTCGTACGAAAGTGCCTTACTGCCTAGGTTTGAAATAGGAAACAATCGGTGGTGTAATATACATGATGTTGATCCACTAGTCCCTTAGCAAGTTTGAGTGGTATATATTCATCTCGATGAGTATATACTAGACTTCACCTTTATCCTCGATCAAGATGAACAACTACATTGGAGGGACTTGGAAGGTAACATACTATTACCCCTCGATTGTTCAGTCCCAAGCATGCTTCTTTGTGCCCTCACACGAATTGGCATGCTGCACTTACATGTAGAATACATTGTGCAAGACCATGACTCAAGAGAATACCGTCCCACAGAGGCACAACATCAAAGGGACTTGAAACAGGAGAGACATCATAAGTCTTTGAGGGATAAGTGGTCCTAGGATATTCCACATGTCTTAAGCGAAAATGAGGGTGGTGAACCTACCTCAGGCAGTCACCCACACAACGATGTTCCTCCCCTTGACTTTGGCCATGGGGTTGTGTACCAAAACCTTCATTCCACTATTCATAACCTAGGTTTTGATAACCATGGGCACAAAGGATCTGAAAAAGGGACACAGACACATGGTAAAGATGGACATTCTGATCGCAATCATGATCGAGGTCGAGACTATCAAAGAGAAGGTAGTAAACACCATCATGGTGATGGTTCTCCTTCTTCTTCACCTTCATCATCTCCTTCACCCTCTCCTTTAGTATTTGGATGTAGTCATAAAGAAAAGAACCATGGGGATAAAGGTAAGCAAAGTGAAAGTCATAGATGAAACAACCAAGAAAGGGGATGAGGGCACTCTAGAGAGTCACGACATAGAAGAAGGGAGAGTAGGGAACAATGTAGGCATCATAGATGCCATGGACGAGATGATCATGATGAACCCCTACTCACTACTTGAAGTATGTTAGACATAACTATGGCTGTTAGAATTCCAAAAAGGCACCAGAAAGATAGTAGGATTAAGAGATTAGATATGAACAATATCCCACAATTTGAAGGGGGATACAATGCTGATCCTTAGAATTACTTACAAGTATTCCATGATGCATGTGTCTTAAAAAACATAGAGAATGAATGGCAAAAACTTAAGTTGTTCCCACAGACACTAGTTAAAGAAGCAAAAAGCTAGTACTGGTCTTTAAAACCGGAATCTATTCGTAGGTGGAGTACCATGTTAGAATTGTTCAATGATAAGTACCAAATGTACTCCCGAGTGTCTAACTTGCGAAAGCAAACAAAAGGATTGAAACAAGGAGGACATGAACACTTGGATGCTACCATGAGCCAATACTATGCACTATTACATCATTATCCTAGCTATGGTTATTCGCAAGGGGATCAACTGTGCCATCTCGTAGATGGGCTTAGGCATGAAACGAGACAAGACCTTGGGACTTATGCCCAAGGAAGACTATCCAAGCTTAGGTCCCATCAAGTTCAAAGGCTATTGGAGTAAGTTTCTAATGAAGAAGGTGAGCTATGGAAGAGAGAAAGTATGAAAGAGTATAATCGAGGTCCTTCCCTTCGGAAGAAGGGAGTAAGATTTTGTGAGGATGAAGAAGAGTCACCACTCGAAGAGATGGTGAATAGGAAAAATTTGCCTATCCAAAAGATGACATCAGAAGTTTTAGCAAAGGTAGACCAAATGTGGGATTCCCTAGACAATAGATTTCAAATTGTTCTTAAAATAGTAGAGGAGTCTAGAGAGCAAGGTAGTGATTATGAAAAAAGAAAAAAGAAAGAAGCTGAACATGCACATAGCAAGGGTAAGGGAAAACTTGCCATCGTTGAAGAGGTTATAGATTTGGAAACAGACAATGATAGTGGATGCGAGATATGTCAATATGACCATCCTAAAGGATTTTGCCCTATAATCTCACATCTGTAGGAGTCTGGGGTGTATCCAGTCAACCCAT
The DNA here is from genome assembly GCA_015680685.1 of Gnetum montanum. Taxonomy (NCBI): domain Eukaryota; kingdom Viridiplantae; phylum Streptophyta; class Gnetopsida; order Gnetales; family Gnetaceae; genus Gnetum; species Gnetum montanum. Next base: position 102,178 of record MNCI01015115.1, read on the forward strand.
GATTAAATAGAAGGCAAACACCCCAAAGGTTACCTTATCCTTAAGGTAACCCAATGCAGTTTCACCAACCCTTAACGTATTATCCTAGTGGAACTCCACCACAACTGATTGAGCAATATCAATAGTGGAAATACCCACAATCATGGGGAATGCCACCATCAAGGCAACAGTATCTTTATCGGCAACCTGACCCGTATGGATATTATGTGCAGTAGCCAATCTCTCCACATGACTCTACTGGTCATGTTACTCCTCAACCTCACTACCAAGCTCGTGAGTTTTATGGGACTCCCTCTTCTAGGGGAAATATCCCACAAGCATATCATCCTTCTCATCTGGTCGCATCTCTTCCACAAATAGCTCCACTACCACCTACTCCAGCTATGTAGGGTGAAATCCCTACCCAACCTCAGCAACATAATGCCACAAGGGCTATTAACTCTCAACCTACTATTGGTTCCAACAACCACATGAAGAAAAGATATTTCTTTAGAGCTAATAGTCCAACCAAGCCCTTACAATCACAAGTGGTTGATTCCTTAGATGGCTCAATATCAATCAAAACTTCAGAGCCCCCTTCAGCCTAACCACCGCACTCAACACATATGGTCATGCTAACGCATGTCGTCACCGATTGGATCAAAGTTGGTGATCTTCCCAGGAAATTTTTTGATCCTGGGAGTCCTCTAATATACTTACAAATCGCTGGAAATGAACTATGCAAGGCTCTTTTGGATTCAAGTTTCGGTGTTAACTTAATTTCTCAAGAAATGTACAAGGCTTGGAACTTGCCTCTATTGAAAAAGAGCAACATTCGTTTAGAGTTGGTTGACCAATCCATCATTGTCCCATTGGGACTAGTGGAGGACATCGTCACCACTATTTGTGGGTGGTCATACCTAGCTAACTTCCTAGTGATTTAGGTGAACAATGGTAAGGGGGACTTCCTAATCATAATGGGAAGAGCATGGCTAAGCACAGTCGACGTGTGCCTAGGAATCCATGATCTTTCCCTAGAAATATCAAAGAAAAATACATTCAAAAAGATGGAGAAGAAGAAAGTTCCATGCATCGCATATAGTGACACCGGGTGTAATTATGTGCAGAGATCATGGTTTGTGTGAAGTTTAACATTGCCTACATGCAATCAATGTGCACAAGTGATCAACATACAAAGATGCCTATATGCAGCAGCCACACGACAGGAAGGCACCCAGTGGCTAATAGTTGATCAAGAAAGTAGTTCAATTAGATGCATGGAACCAACTGAGGGTTTGACTTGCACTTACATCGATAGCATAGATGCATTAGAGCAAGTCCACTTCCAACTTCCAAGTCTTAGCCTTGAAAATATTAATTGGGGGAAGTTGGAAATCCCTGAGAAATTTAAGTAGGAGCCCCTCAAGCTGAAACCATTGCCCATCGGTATGGAATACACACTTCTTAAAAATGGAAAATTGGTAATTATTAATGTTAAGCTTGCTCCTCAACAAAAATAGAGACTGCTGAAGGTAATAAATAAATGGTCAAAAGCCTTCACTTGGTCATATCCTGAATTAACTGGAATAGATCCTAGGATATGCCAACATAGAATATATACTGACCCCTCCATGAAGCCTCAAAGACAACCGTAGAGGCGCTGGAACCCAAAGATGAAGTAAGTAGTTAAGGAAGAAATTGAACAGCTTTTCAAGGCTGGGTTCATATACCCCATTGTTGATAGAAAATGGGTTAGCCCCTTAGTTATTGTGCCTAAAAAGGGAGGAAAATGAAGGGTGTGAATAGATTTTAGGTTACTAAATATGGCAACATTCAAAGATCACTTTCCATTGCCATTTGTCGACTAAGTATTAGACACCATCATAGGGCATTGCTATTATAATTTTCTGGATGGATATAGTGGATATAACCGAATACAAATAGCCTTGGAAGACCAAGCCAAGACTACATTCACCAGTCCTTGGGGAACATTTGCATACAAATAGATGCTGTTTGGCTTGTGCAATGCCCCTGCAACATTTCAATGATTAGTTCTAAGCATATTCCAATAGCAGATAGGGAACGGTGTGGAGGTCTTTATGGATAACTTCTTCACTTATGGAGCAAACTTTGATCAAGCCTTGGACCAATTAGAGAAAGTGTTAAAAAGATGTGTAGAAACCAATTTGAGGCTCAATTGGTAGAAAAGCCACTTGATGGTCCAAGAGGATGTAGTACTAGGGCACAAAATCTCACACATAGGGATAGAGGTAGACCTCAAGAAAATCAAAGTTATCCAAGGAATTACCCATTAACTAGAAATTGTCAAAGATATTTGATCATTCCTTGGACACATTGGCTACTATAGGAGATTTATTGATAACTTTTCAAAGGTTTCCAAACCATTGGTGAAATTAATGAAAAAGGACGTACCTTTCAAATGGACTAGGGAATGTGAACTTGCTTTCCAAACCTTAACACAAAAGCTAGTAGAAACACCCATTCTACAAACTCCTGATTGGTCCAAACCATTCCATATTATGATTGATGCATCCAACTATGTCTTAGGAGCTGTACTTATACAACTAGATGACCATAAGCATCCTTATTACATCCATTGTATAGGTAGAAGTATCGTTGGTGCACAACTTAACTACACTATCATAGAGAAAGAATTAATGACTGTAGTGTTTGCA
>MNCI01015115.1:104860-128356 GCA_015680685.1 Gnetum montanum
CCTGATGAATTCCTCTTTGCTGGTGTAGTGAATAATCAATCATCCACAAAGACAAACTGGTACAGTAGCATTCTTACCTATCTCCTCACCCAACAATTACCACAAGAGTTAAACCTTAAGAAGAAACAATAGTTTCTTCACCAAGCCAAGTACTTTATGGAGATCAATGGGAAACTTTATAAAGTATGCCCCAATGGCTTAGTTCAATGGTGTGTTCTAGATATAGATCAACTATGAGTTCTCCAAGATGCTCATGAGGGCCCTTGTTGGGGCCATTACACTGGGAGATAAATGGCCATCAAGATCTTGCTTGCAGGATATTATTGGCCTACATTGTTTCGGGACACCCATTGTTTTGTCCAATCTTGTGAGTGCTGTCAAGGTGATGGGAGAATGACTACTAGAATGGAGGGTTTGCAACAATGGATCCAACTGTTAGAACCCTTCGACATTTGGGGAATGGATTTTATGGGGCCAATTACACCAATGTCCAATGGAAAAGCTTATATTATTGTTGCTATTAATTACCTAAAAAAATGGGCAGAAGCAACTACTATTAAGGATTGTACATCATCTACAGCTACACAATTTGTTCAACAAAAAATCATAAACAGGTTTGGTGTGCCTTGTGCACTTATTTCAAATAATGGTACACACTTCACAGGTGCAAATTTTCAGAAATTAATGCAATGCTTAGGGGTCGAACACAAATTGACAACACCATACCACCCCCAAGCGAATGGTCAAGCCAAAGTCACCAATAGGGAGATTACAAAAATATTGACAAGAACTATTAGTAAGTTTAGGCAAGATTGGAGCACTAAACTAAATGATGCTCTTTGGGCATCCCACTCCACATGGAAACTCCCTATAGGCTACTCTCCCTATGAGTTAGTGTATGGTAAATTACCAATGCTTCCTATTCAAACTGAGCTCCATACACTATTCATGACATGTGACCTCAACCTTGACCTTAATCCAGCATAGAAACAATGATTAGTAACCCTTAACTTGCTAGATGAAACCCAATTGGCTGCCCTCACATCTAACTAATTGCATAAGGCATTCAATTGCATAAGGCATAAGGAAAGTTAAATATCAACCAGGAGTTAAGGTTCTCTGCTGGAATCCCACACATGTGCCATAATGTACTAAATTTCAAACACTATGGGAAGGACCTTATATTATTTATGCAACTTTTCCTTTAGGGGCCATGACAATATACAAACCTGAGAGCCCAGACAAGAAATTGTTGGTCAATGTGCAACAAACCAAACCTTGCCATGAGCTTACGACAACCAGTACACATGCTACCTCTGTTTATGGACAACCTTGCTCACTATTTCAGATCTCCTCCTTCCAACTTAGTCATGGGGGAGATGGACACCTATGCTAACTATTCTAGGCCCTCAATTCTTTTTGAATTTTTGTTTTACACATTTTTCCAACTTTTCTTATTTCTATTTTACACCATCATTCATATTTTTACTATTTCTTTGTTTGCTTGATTTACTATTATTCGTCATCCAATAAGTGCTCATGATGGTGGATTGAATTATATCATATTGATTGCTAATGTTTGGTTTTTACTTTTGAATTATGATGTTGATATCAAGGTATGGTTCTTCTGGTAAAATAGGCAATGAGCCCACATCGTTCACCCATCCATAAAACTCTATGGTATCCTTTGGCTTGGAACTGTACAATCCCTTTTTTCTAAGTAAATTTATTAATAAATTGATGGTTGGGTATTTTTCAAACCAAAGAAAGACTCAAAGGATGAGAAGGGTGTGACTTCAAGGGGACTCGATGCATTTGTGCTGGCCATTCTCTTGGGTGCTTGGATGCATTTTCTTGGGTTTTTCACCATTCTTCCATCAATCAAATATCAGGAAGTAGAGTAAATAAAAATAAGTCTTTGCATGGTGTGGTTCTCATGAAAAAAAAAAAGAGGAAGAAGAAGAAAAAAAATAGTGAGAATTCAAAGCACACCCCTTAGACATAATAAAGCAATATGAGCTACAAGCATTAGTTTTGGAATTGGAAAGACATGTTACCCATGCTTGAAGGTTCCCTCTAACTAAGGCCCTTTCTCACTTCTTGCTTTTCCATCTCACTCTCCTTGGATGGTGGTGACTCTTTGTGGAAGCATTCTTATTGCTTCAAGTGGATGGATTAGTCAAGTGTGTTGATGCGAGGTCACTAGATGTGGTTTGTTTGAGTCTGGATTTGGGATGAGTTCTACTTAGTCACATTAATCATGAAATACACAAGGGACTTTACGCAACCTTGTTCTTATGATTCCATTCCATTCTCTCCTCTCCATCTTTATTTCCATTTTCCACCTCATTTCCAGTGTTATCATTAGTCCATTTTTGGATTGATGCATTGTTTTTTTGGTGAATTCTTGTGGGTAAGTCTTTAACTCTTGCTTCCAAATGACATTCCTAGAGCCTACGGACTCTTTGGTTTGTGGGTTTGTCAGGGCATAAAAGGGCATGAGCCTGCTTTGGGGAGGACCCACTAGCATTCCTTTTTGGTGCAATTGTTAACTTCTTTTCCTTAAATAGTTCTTGCAATCAATCATTTCTTGTTTCATCCCCATCCATGACATCCATTTTATTGGCATTGCTGTTGTTATTTTTTTCCATCTCTCTTGTTCTTCATATTTTTCCATCTTACAGCTATTGGAGGTTTGCTCTTAGTCATGGGGGCCTTGGCATGAATTTATTTTCCACTCTACTATTTGCCTAACCCCTACACCTTGGGTAGTCACCAGTGATAAATCTCTGAACTAGTTTTTGCCATAATCACAACTTAGCCAATGTGCTTCATATCGAGGCAAGGTATCAATTGCATTGTGGTTTATCTATACTTGCTTATTTGTAACTATGTTGGTGTGTATATGGAAATCATACAAACAATGGACTAGGCTTGGAGGAAGCACTCAGGATGGACTGGAACTAGAGCATTTACGAAGGGAGCAATTTTGATGACGTAGCTATGGATAAACAATGGAAGGCACAATTTTGGCATTAGCAGCAACACATTTCATTTTCTTTCTCTCTCTTTCTCTACAAGCTACCAAATAAAGGCTTGGATGTCATTTATGTACAAGTGTTCCCCACAATGGTCATGAATACTAATGTTGTAATATGCTTATTGATCTATTCACTGAGCATGTTGTGTCTATCATCCCATTCCATCGTCAGTTGTCAATTAGTCAATAATCCCATACCTTCCCAATATTTTGTGTTGTGGGGGTATGATGAACCATGATATTGGGATTGCGATATCGCATCCATGATATTGGGTCCATGATATCGGAGCCTACCATGCAATGTTGGATACCTGATATCAAGACCTACCTCCTTGGCTATAAATAAGAGGTAGGAACACTTGGTTTTGCATTAGATAGTTAGACCCTTAGCCAAACTATTTCCTTTTCTCCCTTCCAGAGTTAGAATTATTTCTGTGTGCCCACAGTAGGAGTCACAAAGTGAACAGATCTTTATTTGAGCATTGTGTACCTGAGCACACCTTGTATACGGCAATAAAGATGAACTTTATGATAAACCTTGCAGCATCCATAATAGATTAATTAGTGTTAATTGATATTATTAAATGCTTTATTAGTTAATTAATGTTCTCTCTCTCTCTCTCCCCCCCTACAACTCTCCTAAGTAAATACACTCGGTATGATCACTTCGAGCATGCATGTAACAATTGGTAACCGAGTAATGATTAGCATTTGGTAATCCCAGTAGTGTTGCACTAGTTTAGGATGTGTATGACAAGTGAGAATAGATGCTGGTGTTAGGATTATTTAGAACTTAGTTAATGATTAGTTAAGTTAAATTAGTCACTTAGTTATCTCTCTCCTTCCCTATTAGCGCATGACATAAAAACATAAAAGCTATAAAAATCATATGCCTCAAGCTTACTTAACCATACAATTGTGACATATAGGTAAGCTTGGGAAGACAATGATCAACCAACCCATCCTTATTCCACAAGGGCACATAAGCACTTAGTCCTTGGAATTCGACTGGATCGTGCATGAAACGCTCATATTCTTATGGTTGAGTGTAGGGGTACCTTGCTGCTCATCACCACTAGAAACTCTATGAACCTCTTCAAATAACTTGAAAAGAATGCATAATCTATGTGGATTATTATCAAAGTATCATCATGGAGTTTGAGAATCTCCTCTCAAAACCTATTAGCCAAGGAGGTAGCTTAGTTGAGCCCAGTATCCTCCACTAGGACTTACTTAATTGTCCACCCCTATGTGATGCTAATCACTTTCTTTTGTGAAAATAGTTTAGGAAAGGCATAGGATCTAAATAAAGGGTAAGATGCCTTTGCTTTAGAATTCATGAAGCTATCCAAGGCAAGCCTGGAGTGGTCCTTACTAACAACATACCACTCCAAAACCTCTTCATGATGGCCTATTTTTTTCACTAGTCAAGTGGTAACTTTTTTCCTGTGAATGGAAATGCCAAACAAGTCACAAAAGGTGTTATCATTGATGGGTATGGTGATTGGCATACTTAGAACTATAGTGCTAAAATGATTGACCCTAGAATTGAAGGAGTCAATAATGTTTAGCATCTTTGTAGTGGGGATGGAAGGGATATGTTTTATGAAAACATCAAGCAAACCCACATGCTCAATATTTACTTGGATGTACCTAGGTGCTTGTTCCCTTAACCACTCCTATGTTGGTATCACCTCATCAAATTTCAGGATGAGGGTATCCTCATGATGTCCTAAAATGGATAAGGTGACATTAGAAGAGGTGGAAGGTCCTTCAGGAAAACAACAAATGTTTAGCATTAGCATAGGCACATCTAACACAAGTTACTTAAAACCTTAGTAGCCATAAAAACATTAGATATTACAATTCTTATTCTTACCTTTCTTCTTCTTGCTCAATGAGGCTTGTGTAGAGGTCCCACCAATAATGGTTTGATCCCTAGTATTCTTGGGGCCCACCCATCAATTGTGTATAGTCTTGTTGACCATATACTTCTTATAGATAGAACTGAACTTAGTAGTGTATTTATCGAAATCCCCTCATACCTATTCATACACAATAGTTCTAATCTTGAGGTATTTGGTAAATACATTTAAGGTAGTTTGAGCCACCACCAAGGTTTGATCATTTATGATCAAGACTTAATCATTGACCCTATACCTACAAGAATTTCATAAAACTGACAAGTTAGGAAAGGTGACTTAACCAATAAAGTCGAAAACATCAAAACATCATAACAACCTTGCTTACCTTGGTAGACAATACATGGTGCTAAGTAGGTTCTAAAATAATGTGTAAACTATGTGTGCCACCATCAGAGTATTGTTAGCATTATACTGATGGTACTCTCGCATGTTCCAGATCTCTAAAAGGTATTATGTACTGATGAGATCCACCATCTCCCCTGCTACCTAGTTAGCCAAATTGTTATGAACTTGACGATCAAGTTGGATGCCCGAGGCATTAGCATCTCCACTATGACCCTATCCATGTTTGCAGTTAAGTGTGACTAAATCATCACATTGAAGTTCTATAGAATATAGGCAAGGAATTCCCTTTCCCTAGGTTGAAACCATAGTGAGCCCCTCTTAAGAACTAGATTTGGGAGGGGGATGTTGGGCTTGGGGGAGTTGATACAACATAAAATGTCCATCAACTCCACCACTATGAGGATGGGCTTCAAAAGGTTCCTACACAACAATGTAAAACCAATTAAAACCATATTTACAACATTTAATGAATAAAAACAACTTTACAACAACCTGATAACACTTATAATTTTGCTAAGTATCCTAGTTAGGAGTGAAATTAGTCCTCGTAAGAAGCTTTAGGATGTAGTTGAAATTCCATCAAAAATTCAAAATAAATAAATATTATTATAGTATTATAATCTTTGAACATTATAGCCAAAACATAATAACTTTAAACCCTCAACTTACAATGCATCAAAACCTTATACAACCTTCTAATCAAGTCTAAGTAACATGACTTGCAACTTAGTAAACTACTTTAGGAAATCAAAAGCATAACTTACCAAAAAAGTTTATAAACATATTTAATCAATTTTAAAGTCTTTTAAATGTTCTTAGTCATTCCCAAGGGCATGGAATGTTGACAAGAAAAAATTTCTTAAGTGTGTCAATGCTACCTATCTCTAAGGGGTAAAATTGATATAGCAAAAACAAAGCCTTTCCACATAGCCTTAGTAAAAAATTCATTTCAACTTTGATTTTAGTGATTTCACCACTAAAGGAATCCTGAAATCATGAAGTTTGCAACCATGACAAGAAAAGCTAAAAAGCTCAAAATAATTTTTGCACAAAATGTAACCAATTTAGTAGAAACATAGCCATAATCAAAACCCCCTTTTGCACAAGGTTGGTAAAAAATTTATCAAAAATTCATTTTAGATACAAATGGAGTGATTCTACCATCATTTGAAATCTCAAATTGATCCCTACACATCCATGATCTTAGAAAATTCAAAATCCCTACCATTTATTTAGGAAAAATTTGTGAATCCATATGAAAAGATGAAAAATGGCACAAACCGTAACTATAGAACCTAGCCAAAATGCTTGTAAATCCTTCATTATAACTTCAAATTAAACAAAAGAATAGCCTATAGAAACCTTAAGAATAGATCTAAAAATCAAAAACATCAAAATTTAATAACTTGAAGTTTTTTTCTTAATAAAAAATTCACAACTATGTTTTCCTTTTTGGGAAAAAAACATTAAAGAACACTTGAAATTTGCAAGGCCTCATTTAATACAATCACAAATCAAAACCCAAAAAACCAAAAAACCATAGATCCACATGAAAACCATTAAATTAAGAGGTGGAATTTCATTAGAATTCAATTTTAAGAAATACCTTGGCATATATTTGAAAAAATGACCCTATTCTCAACTAGGAAAACACCAGAACATCTAGGAAAATGGAAGAAAAAATGGCCAATAGTGACCTACCTTGGGGTTGCAACATGATAACTCTAAACAATAATAGGACTAGGAAATTTGGAGATGCCATTGGCTATTGCATCTATCTCTTTGATCATTGGATTCTTGCTTTTGTGCCCTCTTATCTTCATGGTTGCAGTATCTACACTAGAAAAACTTGGAAACTAGAAGGATGGAAGCTTCAACGTTGCCTAGGGAGGAGACCTACAATATCGACATTGAAGATGAGAAGTTCTTGCAACAAAAATCTCTACTCAAGATTTTCTCCAATGCACTATCTATTAAAATGGATATTGTGATGGATTTTTGCAAAAATTTCACATAAAACCTACATCCAAAACCTAAATGCCTCCTTCTTAACCTCTGTTGCTAATTTCATGCACTGAAACTCATGGTGCACTGAAGTGTAAAGGGGGGAAGTCTCTCTATGCTAGGAAGGTGGGAGTGGATGTTTAGTTTCAAAAATTTGAAATTTCTAGTGGGCCCCACAAGCTTCCTCCCTAGTTTAATGGGTTTTAAACTTGGAAACCTCCTCTATGTTGAGGTTTTGATCCATTAAAATCCATAAAAATATTTTTCAACCTTAATCCCCATGCATCCACAATGGTTAGCATGGATCTAGTGTGGATGCATGCCTTCTATCCTCAAAAACCATAAAACCTAACTTCCCTTACCATTTTTGGTAGTTGTCATTAACATGCATGAACCTTAGACCCTGGCAGGGGTAAAACCTAGATATAATTTTCCACTTTGGGCATCCATGCTAGGGCAACCCTACCTAATTTGGATTTAATGTTGAATAAGGGGGATAACATCCACACTTATCCTCTAGTGCTCATGAAGCCCTAGTTCAACCATAGAGTGGGCTTCACATAGCCTTAATATACTTTGACCATCCCTAGAAACCATAAAACCTTGTTTAACCCAATCAAAAGTACCCAAAACTTTTAGACTTGGTTGATCCATGCTAAGGGGAGGTCCATCCATTCTACCTAGTGTGGATCCATCATGGATGGGTGGGATGATGACCAAAACTACTAAAATCATCCACCCAATTACCATATTTTGACTTTAACACCCCTTGTCAACTTCTGGTAATCTAGATTAGCAAAAAATAATTCAAATTTCACATCCGAACATCTTCTCCATGTTGTTGAACCTCCCATCCATGTAGCCTGAGATGGGTCCAACATGGATGACCTAGGGGTATGCAAAAAATCACTTTCCATAGCCCTAAATAGCCATAAAATGCACTCCAATAGCCTAGATACCCTTCCTTGTTCTCCAGTAATCAACAATTACCAAGATTTAAGCCAATTTTCACATATACAACTTGTCCATGCTGGTGATCCCTCCATCCATGCTATCTAGCCTAGATCTAGTGTGGAAAATATGGGGTATGCTAGAAAAACCTACTTTACAACCATAAATAGTTGTAAAACCTACCCTAGTGACCTTACAACCTTGTCAAAGCCTTCAAAAACCTTCGAATGCCTTAAAAATAACAAAAAATTTGTAAAAAGGTATCATCCCCCTCTCATCTATGTGGGGGGCCATGCTACCTAGCATGGATAAAATGGGGAATGACTACATGAGGCTCTAAAGAGCCTTCAAGCCAATGCATTTTGATACTAAATCTCAACTATCAACATCGACGACCTTGGGAGCTGACATGCATGGTCAATTTGCTATCAAATGAGCCTAGCTTTGACATCTTAGATCTATACATGTTAAGGAGGAGCCTATCCATGTTGCGTAGCATGTATCTAGCATTTGAAAAGGAGGTTAAGACAAAAACTTAGAATATATGCACTAAAATTGGCATATGTTGACTTCCTTACTCTCTTAGAGACTCTAGTAGCCAAAACTTGACAAAAACTCATCCTATTTCATGACCAGTCTTGCTTTCACACTGGTAACCCTCCTCATCCATGCTAGCTAGTGTAGATCTATCATGGATACCAAGGGTAAGACCCATGGAAAACTCATAAACACCTTGAAACGATACCAAATGGCCTTGCATGCATCCTAGAATCCTGTTAGCACCTCCTAGAGCCCTTAGACCTTGCAAAACTAATCAAACATAGACAAAAAATGATTCCCTTTACTCTTCCACTTTAGATCCATGCTATTTAGCATGGACCCAATGTGGATCTAAGGGGTAACCTCCAAAACCATTGAAAAGCCCTCAAACCTACTAAACTTTGACCTCAAACCTTAGTCCTTGACATTGGTAGCCCTAGGAGTTGACATGCATGTTTGATTGGTTGTCAAAATGGCCTAGATCTGATATTTTTATTCTATTCATGCTAGGGGAGGATTGATCCATGTTGGGTAGTGTGGATCTAGCATGGACAGACTACCTTTCCACTTTCAATAGTGGATCAACTCTCCCAGAGACCAAAAATGAACATCAGTAAAGCCTATAACCTTATGGCCTTGAGTCCTCACTTGTTTAACAATGTTTTTGGCCATGAAACATACCAAGCCCCCTTATCCACATTGTATTAACCTTGCCCAACATATATAAAGGAGGGATAACCATGCATGACCTTAAACTACCTTCAAACATAGTTAAAATTGACAAAAAACCTAGAAATTTTTGTTTGTAGCCTTTGGAGCCTAGAAACTAGGTCATTCTACTCTTGAAACCATCCTAGAACCAAAAAGCAAGAGCAACCCCATTCTTCCACATTGTATCCATGTTAGCCATCATGGATACTAGTTCCAACTTGATCTAATGCTTAAAACCCTTCCAAAAAGACCTTGAAAATTAGTTTGGGATTGTACAACTACAAAAAGTTATTTCCAGCTACAACTGTACCTCGTTTAACCTTGTTTTGGCTTAGATATAGAGTAACCATGTTGAGATCCCTTCCATCCATGCTGGCCAGCATGGATACAAGGGGGTAAAACTTTAAAACCTACTTTTAACCATTTTTGACCTCCAAAATGATCAAATTTTGATAGATTTGGCCTTGCGCTACTTTGAGAAGGTCCTATAATCTAAATTTTTATCCTTTGGATGCCATGCAACCCATTTTCATTGGTAGCCATGTTGGATCTATGCTACCTAGCATGGATCCAACATAGGCGATAGATCCAAGATTTAGTAGGAATTCCCAGGGGTTGAAACTAATTTCAAAACTAGCTTATTCCCTTCCTTATGTTCACTAGACTGACATGCAAGTTACTAGGAGTTGAAACTATCTAAAACAAGCCTAGAAAGACATCCAACTAATCCATCCATGTTGAGGGTCACCGCATCCATGCTAGCCAGTGTCAATCTAGTATGGGTCCAGTGTGGATAGCCTAAAAACATTTCTTTTTTATCTTAAATAACCTCAAAAGAGCCCTGATTGATACTCGAACTCACCTATGATCCTTGTAGCTTGAAACCATGGCTTGTTAAGGCCTAAAACTAGAAAAATCTAACTTTTTTCTATCATATTTTGACCAAGATTCACCATATGTATCCCACCTTGCCTTATTTGGTCTTATTTTATCATACTACAACATGGTTTGACCATTGTTGTGTAGTCAACCTTGTTTAGCCTCAATACTACTTATATCTCAATGTGTTTACCTTTATTTTCTACATTATAGCCCTAAATAGCCTTGTTTATCCTTTGATTGGTATGGAATGGTGGGGTTTGACCTTCCTTAATTACCATTTGACACCATGTGACCATGGCCTATTATCCCCTTAAACTGGCATCATGGCTTGCCAAGGCCTTAAACTGACAAGCTTATGACCTCACTTGACATTGTTTTACCTTGTTATACTTGTTTCATCCTTATTTAGCCTTTGCTTGACCTTTTTTAGCATTCATTTCATTTTATGGATATATTCTTATCTCTTATAGCCTTATATGACCTTGTTCATATTTTGTTTGCATTTTATAGCATGTATTTGCATAATTTTATAGCATTTTGACATTATTTTCTCATCTTTACCCAGGTGTCATTTAATGTACTTATGATTAACATGCAAGACTAAAGTATGAGTACCTGGGTGTAGATTAGTTTGCCTTTGAGCCTAAGTGGACCTTATAGTGATGCAAAATGATGTATTGACCCTATTGTCTAGATCTTGAACCTAAGAGTCTTGTCGACCACATAACCTCAATAGAGAAATCTCTAGAATGGCCTAAAAACCTAGTTAAAACCCTTGACCTAGAGGCTGGAGACATTAATAAAGATTCTCTCATTGAGGTTCCTATCACAACACATGATGGTGAGGAGAGAACCCTAAAACTAAGTTTCTCACTTAGAATCTAGTAGGCTTAAGGCATTGCCAAGGTCTTACAAGATAATATTTATGCATTTGCTTGGTCATATGAAGATATGCCAGGCCTAGACCTGTCCGTAGTACAACACAACATCATACTTGATCCTAGCATTAGACTAATTAAGCAAAAAATGTGCAAGATTAAACTTGACTTGGCCTTGGAAATTTGTGATGAAATCATAAAAATCTACCAAGCTAGTTTTAGTAGGGCTATTGATTACGTGGAATGGGTGTTCAACATACTGGTAGTTCCTATGAAGAATGAGAGTATTCTTATTTGCATTGATTTCTAATATCTAAATAAGGCAACCATCAAGGATGGCTTTCCTTTGTCTAATATTAACCAACTCATTGATACCATGGCCAGGCATGTCTTATTGTCCTTTGTGGATGGGTTCTTGGGATACAACCAGATTAGGATCAACTCAAAACATCAACTTAGCATGACGTTCATGACCTCTTTTGGTACCTTTTGCTATACCATGATGTCCTTTGGCCTTAATAATGTAGGAGCTATTGACTAACAAGCCATGACATATATCTTTAGTGATTACATGTTAGGTTTGCTCAATGATTACATGGATGATATAGCTATTAAGTCCAAAGTGGCCAGTAGTCATCCACATGACCTAGTCCTTGTGCTTAAATAATGCCTTAAGTATGAGCTTAGGCTTAACCCTAAGAAGTGCATATTCAATGTCAAGATTAGTAAGATGCTTGGCTTTGTGGTGTCTAAAGTAGGGATAAGTGTTGATCCTGATAAGGTTAAGGCCATATCCAAATTAGTAGTGCCAAGTAACCTTAAGGAGCTTCGAGGATTGCAAGGAAGATTACAATTTATTCATAGGTTTATCATTAGACTTACAGATAAGTTACAATCCATGAAACACTTGCTTAAGAAAGGGATTCACTACGAGTGGACAACTCAATGCTGAAAAGCCTTCGAAAACCTTAAGCAAGAGTTGGCATAACTACCGACAGTCTATCCTTTGTAAGAGGATAAACCATTTTTCATCTACCTGGCTATCTCCAATATGTCCATTGCCTCTCTGCTCTATCAAAAATGAGATGATGGAGCAAAGATGGTAGTATACTACCTTAGTCATGCATTAGTTTCCCATGAGACTAGGTACACTAAAGTGGAGAAGTATTATCTAGCACTAGTCTTCTCATTGAAGAAGTGGAGACACTACCTCTTTAGAATTTAAGTTAATGTCATTTGCAAGAATAATGTACTTAAAGTCATAATGACCAAAATTTATGAGTAGCCATATAGCCTGATGGAAAGCCATAACAATGGAGTTTGATCTTCATTACATCTCTCAATCCTCAATGAAAGGTAAAGCTATAGTTGTACAACTCACTGTATTACTTGTTGATGGCCATGCAATGATAGATCCTAAGTTCCTTGATGAACATGTTAACACCATTACCCAAGTGCCTGAGGACTATGAGGCAATCATGCACATTGATGGAGCTTCAATTTCCCATGGGGCCAATGTTTTTGCCATCATGACCTTCATGTCTAATGAAATCTAATCCTTTACCTATTATTTTGAAATTTCATGCACCGACAACATAGTAGAGCATGAAGGTTTGATTAGAGGAATGATGGTAGCTTGTGACCTAGGAATTAAGTGCTTAATGATCAAAGATGACTCTCAACTTATGATTAACCAAGTAATTGAGGTGTATGCGTGTAAAGCCAAACATTTGCAATCTTATTATGATCTAGAAAAGCAATTGTTGCAATAATTTATAGATGTTGATATCCAACATGTACCTTGAAATAAGAAAGCTATAGCCAATGCCATTGCAATGTTAGCCCTTATTGTAATGCCAATGTGTTTAACAAGTTGTCCACCTTGACTATGGACTATACCATTCCCATCATGTAGAGTGCTGAGGATACCTTCATGACCATAGTTCATACTACTTTTGCAAGGGAGTGGTATAAAGATATTAAATTTTACCTTATGCATGGTGAATCTTCATAAGGCCTGACTATTGCTCAAAAAGACATTGTACGTAAATGATCAAAATAGTATGTCATTGTCAATTATAATACATTCTGTCAATAGTCCTACATATTTTTAGTATGCTTAGGAAAGATTGAAGCTAGAACAGTCCTAGAGTAGGTTCATGAGGGTGTGTGTGGGGGACATATAGGACTGAGAGCCATGGCCTCTATGATTAGATAGTTAGGCTATTACTAGCCCTATATGAAAAGAAATTTCTAGCAGAAGGTTCAAACTTGTGACATGTGTTAATGACATAGTAACCTTATACACATACTTCCAATTGAGCTACACACTACATAAATTACTTGGTAATTTTAATGATGGTGGTTGGATATCATTAGACCCATAATGCCTAAGTCTTCTATAGGGCATAGTTTCATCATCACTACAATTGAATACTTTACAAAGTGAGTTGAAGCTATTCCCTTAAGAAGGACAACATCTAAGCAAGTCTATAAATTCATACTAGACAACATTGTAGCCCATTTTGGCATTCATATGATCATAGTCATAGACAATGGACTGTAGTTTAGTACCCAAGAAACCAAGAATTTCTATCATGACCTAGGCATCAAACACTCTTTCTCATTGCTATATTATCCTCAAGTCAATGGAAAAGCAGAAGTAAGTAATAAGGCCATCATCAACTTGCTCAAAAAGATGTTGAACAATAGTAAGCACAAAGGGTATGAGTGGATTGTCCATGCACTTTGGCCCTACAGAATGAGCTATCATACGGAAAATGGTGTAACATCTTATAGCCTGGTTTATGGTTCTCAAGTTGTTTTTCCTCCTAAATTGTAGGTATTGTCACTTTGAGTAGCCTTGTTTGACTTCATCAATGATGAATAGAATAAGGAACTGCATATCATGGACTTGGATTCAGTGTGCAAACACTTTCTCACATTGAATGGTATCAAGAGAGGTAGAGGTGGAAACATAACCATAACTTGACCAAGTGTAAGAGCAAGGAGGGTGATATAGTCCTTAAGGCCATTTTCAAACATGCAAAAAAATTCTTAGCTAACTGGGAAGGGCCTTTCTTGGTTACCAAAGCCTACGACAATGATGCATTCAAGATAGTAGACATGAATCGAAATGAGTTGGCTAATTGGTCAATCATTCCTATCTAAATCCTTACTACATGTGACTTGCCAGAACCAATAGCCAATATTGATAGCTTGTTGAGGCCTTGAACCTACAAGATGGCTTGCCAAAGCCTAAAACTAGTGAAGCAATTATCCACTAAGATCTTAAATTGTCACCACGGCTTGCCACAACCTTAAACTAGTAACATTGATGACCTAGTAGCTTGGTTTTATTCATCATTCTCTGTGGCCTTATGCATTGTAACATTCCAACATGCTTTATTTTCTTGGTTTTCTTGTCCTCTTGAAGTTGTGCTTGCAAGATGATTCTTGGAGTCATCCTAAAGGTGTAACTCATCATGGCAAAAAGTCATCACATAACTTCGATGCAAAAGATTCAATGAGTTTGTCCTATTGTGCCTAGAGTGCTTGCTTCATTTCCATTCCCACTATCATCTTTTTGAACCCAACCATGTAACCTTATTATAGCCTTCCTTACCCTAAATGGAAATGTTGAACTATCTTTGACACTCATGCATTATGACCGTATGACATACCTTTGTCATGCTCCACATTAAGTCCATTGAATATAACACATCTCATTCAATGGGAAAACCACTAAGTCAATCAAGTGTAACACATCTCACTTGATGGAAAAATTGTTAAGTCTACTATGTCTAACATATCTCACTTGGCAAAAAAGCTATGTCAAAACTAGCCTTGGAAAATAAACTCAATGAAGGTTTCACCCTACAAAAAATATTGCAAAGAAAATTGCTAAGATGATAGTGTCAAACATGCAAAGGGAGAACTTGAAGTGAGGTGATGGTTCCTTGAATGCATTTGCTGAATGAACCACACTTCAAGATATAACATCTCAGTGTAATAATCATGATATTAACACTTGGAAAGCATTATTAGCCTTTGCAACCATTTCCCTACAACTTCATAACCATCTCTTCATCCTAGCCTTCTCCCATCATCATAAGCACTCTTTGACATGATGCGACATGACTGGATCAAGCGTAAAGATGAAACACTGGTGGTGGACTTGCATTGGTATTTTGTATTCTTTGTTGGTGCCTCTCAAGTCAATCCTCTAAACACCGAAAAAGAGGGACCATTGAAGGACCACCAAATTTTCATGTTGTAACCTTTGTAATCCTCATCCTATAGAACCTAAGGCTAAACTTCATTGTAAATGTGAAAATTGTAGCCTAGGAGGCACAATCTCACATACTTCATACTTTTGGGATTGAAAAATTCCTCATAAGTGATCAAAACTAAAGCACCATAAAATTTCAAGGCACTCTTGCTTCACGAGGGTCTTGGAACTAAGGTAGACATTTCCACAAGTGTAGCCTTATGACTATTTGGCAGGAAATGAATGCACTGAAATTAGACTACAGTCTAGCAAGTTTTCTATCTCCAAAGTTGACAGGCCCGATGGACTCTCCAGCCTGCCCATCTAGATAATTCACCCAGCTATCAGTCTAACCAAAAACTATGCTAGGGGTTGTCGACAGTGCTCAGGGTGGGCCAAATAGTTCGACAAGTTTTCTAGTGGAGAAGTCTGCTATGCTATGCTGTGTGGTGTAGCAAGCCTTTGAAGAATCAATTAGGCATCTGAATACAAGTTTCAACAAGATGTTCAAGCAAGGTAAAGTCAAAATTCAGCCAACACATGGTGCTATGCTATGCTACACTACACAGCATAGCACAACGTAGCAAAGGCAAAGCATGCAAAGATTCCTTTGCCAAGCCACTTCGGCAAGAAGATTGCATTTGACAACATTGTGGCTTCCAAAATTACCTTGTGTTAGTTAGCTCCTAAACTACAAATAAGGTTTCCTTATGAAACTCCATAGTTTTGACAAAAGCACAAGTTACACTGGCTGCTACGCTATGCTATGCTACGTAGCGTAGCATAGCGTAGCAAAAATGCACATCAATAAAGATGCTCCAAAGGTTAGCCTGGTGTGCACCAAGACTTTCAACAAAAGTTAGCAACTCCAAGCAAGTTTTCTATTTAAACCCATGGCTATGCTGCGCTATGCTACACAGTGTAGCACAGCGTAGCGTGCAGCTACACAGTGTAGCACAACGTAGCGTGCAGCTACACTATGCCAATATGCTACGCTACACTTCTCACTTGCATTGTTGGCACACTTGATTCTACCATCTTCAATTCTGACAACATGTTTGCAACATAGTAGGTTGAAGACCAGTTTTGCACGTTTGTGTAGTACAGGCACGTCAGCGTCTTGTGGGGTCTAGGACAGATGGCATCTAAATTGTATTTCTAGCCTGCTCCTGGCCCTATAAATACCCCGACGGACAACACTCAAATGGTTGGAATTTTTGGTTGGCTATTGGAAATTTGGATTGGCTTTTTGCATTGGCTGTCTTGCGATTGGCATTTCTAGCATTGGCACTTTTTGGTTGGCATTTTACATTGTTGGCTTTTAAGTTCGCACTCAAGAGCACTGTTGGTACATTTTTGAGCAACTTCGTTACTCTTGAACTCTCTGTGCACCTCCGGTGTTGTGTAACTTGTTACATCTTTGAAAGGAAGCAAAGAATTGAACCCGTGACCTTGTGGCGGTGCATTCTCTTACCCAAGTTTATTCTATTGTCCCTTATTATTATCACTATTTGGCATTATTTCCATTCTTGCATTTATTGATTATTGATTTTACCTTGCGTATTTTCCCATTTAAAACAATGTTCATGTAAGGTTAAGTTACACTGATTAAGTCCTTGTTTGATCAACTAGATCGGTCAGGGTGCCCCACTTCCGTTTTATCTAGCATGGCCCTTGCATGGATCCAGGGTTAAACTGTTCACCCAGCAACCTCTTGATCTTTCTAGCCATCGACATTTTTGGTTGTTACAGTTTTTGGCGCTAGAAGAAGGGCCTTTTAGTGCCCATTTTTGTGTCTCATGGGTAGTCCTACACGCTCTTTGTATACCATTAGTCACCAATGTAAACGTGACACCCTTGTGGTTATTTATGTAGCGTGTGGTACATGCTGGTCACATCGACGGTTCCTTTGGAACCCTGTAGGATAGAAAGCCTTCGATTGCCACTTGATCTCCTTGTCTTTCTTGCTCATAAATCATTTTCAGCTTCACAAAAATTATTCCTTCAACCATCGTTGTTGCTACCTCAAACATTGAGGTTCCCCTTTTTGTTCAAGGTACCATTGGTGCCAAGCGACCACTTAGCCCTATAGAAGGGCCACGTTGATCTCTCAGGATCCAAAATGAGCACCTGAGAGCTTGGAACAACATGTTAAGCTTTAAAATTTTCTTAGCACTAAGGTCTAGGCAGATCTACCTTTAGATGCCCAAGACCTTGAAGATAAGTGTCACTTCAAGTTCCTTTACCACAACGGGAGGGAGTTTATTCCCACTCCTAATATAGCCATCCCCCTAACGCAAACGTAGCAATGGATCTTTGACCAGCTACTATGACTCAGTAGGCCTAGGGAGCAAGATATGCTATCCCATCACGATGAGGCATTTCAGGATAGAAAGGAGGACTTGGATTCCCAGTCCAAGGGTGGGGGTCAAACTAATCCTATGACTATCCCTCCCCCCATGACCTTCTGGTCGAACCTGCTCTTTGCGAATGCTCCCTTCATGATCACATATACTCTATCACAACTTGTAGTTTCAGTGGAAATGGGTAGCCATGCCATGCCCTCGGCGTATCAACACGCCTATTCCTCCGTCTCATTTCTAGGCACTATTTCCCCCCAAGCTGTTGACCAAACCATTCCTACATCGTATCACACACTGATCACGGCTACCCTACCTTATGTCCATATAGTACCTACATCGAAGTTGCATACAGTATCTACATCCATTTTGGCTTCTACACCTATTCCACCAGCAGTGGTGGGCCCACCCACAACCATGTGATGGACCCTGTTTACTTCCCCCCTACTTCGCAACCCTAGAAAATGTTCCACTAAGCTCACCATCAAGCGTACCAGGCCCTGCAAATGGTACAACCAAGTGTGGGATCATGGTCTACCCCATCGATCATGCAAGCAACATACCCTGTAGCACCACTAGCTATTGTGGCTCCAACAGCACTAGGCATTGGGTGGTGGATAGTGGAAGCTGCACCTTTCGTAGGGGCTGCCCCGATGACACCACCTATGAGCCAGGTGGCTGCCCCTTCAGTTCGGCAACCTTCTGCATCATCCCTGGCTCTGGAACAAGCATTCTAGCTTATCTAGACCCTCACTAAGGAAATTAAACACCTCAAAGCTGTCGGTTCTGACATGGCACAAGTCGTGGATTTCTATCATGACGATCCCATCAGCTTGGTGGTCCCCATGCTAACATTACCCCCCAAGATGCCACTTCCCCACTTTACAAAATACAATGAGGAGGGTGATCCCAACGCGCATCTTGTAACAGTTAGATCTGAGTCCCTTCTATTACAACAATGGATGCATACCATCATTCACATCTTTGCCATGTCTCTGATATGCAAAGCTTTGGATTGGTACTGGGCGCTCCCACACTCTTCCATATCAACCCTAGAAGAGCTGTTGACCCAATTCATAACTCATTTCAAGTATAACTTGAGAGCAGAGGTTACACTGGATCAGTTAATGAGCATGAGGAAAGATCCCCTAGAACCAGTCTAGAAATTCATACAATGGTGGAGCCCTACCCTTAACGAGATCCGCAAGCCTATCATGGAGGCTCATCTATTAGCCATCTTTAAGGGTGTAATGAATGACTTTATTAAGTCCAAACTATACTACCTCACTCCATGAACTCTCAATCAAGCTTTTGCCTAGACTAAGAGCATACAAGACACAGCCGAGGTAAGTAATGACCCAGCCTATGTTGCATACAAGAACATGTTTACAAAGAAGGACAAAGAGAAGGGTAAGGCTGCAACAACAATAGTGGCCACTGTGGAAAACGAAACCAAGCCCAACAACAAGAACAACAAGAAGGTAGCCACTACGCCAACTAACCCTGCACTTATGTCAAAAAACACCGCTCAAGCCTCCACGTCGGCACCTAAAGCACCTGCTCCACCTAAGCCTAATTTTGAGCATAAAGGTTGCTCTAAGTACACCCCACTGCCCATCAAGCCTTCAGAACTTTTGAAGCAGTACTAGGGGTGGGGTACATTCAACATAAGCAGATGTTAGAGGAGGCAACCAAGAGGCATCAACGATACTGTGAGCTCCTTAGGAACCCCTCCTTGGCCTTACCCAATGAACCCCCAGTTCCTAAGAACTTTAGGCTTGAGCGGTTTTGTGACTACCACCAACTTTGTGGTCACGACATGGATTACTACTTGGTGTTAAAAGATGACATCCAAAGAATGATTGATCAAGGGAAGTTGGTTCTAGATGAAAGTAACCCTGTACATCCCGAAAATCAATCTATGCATGTTTACACAGATCCACTTAACGCTAATAACACCAGCTACATAATCAACACTATCGGTATGAATAGTAATCCCAAACTGCCTCAGCAACTGTTTGTGATTTGTGTGCCTCAACATAGTGCACCCACACCAACAGCAGCCAAGAAAACATCACAACAACCATTTTTCTTAAGGGTTCCTCCTTGGACATCTACCCCTGCACCGTCTGTAAAAAAAACCGCATCACCACATGCACTAACATTGAGAGTACCATTCATCATCAGGGGGCCAAATCATTCAACCACCCTAGCTTCACATAAGACAACACCGCAACCTTCTTGTCCAAAGAAATGAGAAGAGTGTTTGATAGGTGAGGCGACAATGGAAGGTACTGCCCAAGGTCCTTTCAAGCTTACGTTCTCATCCTCTATGTCTACATCCTCGTCACCAAAAACTAACATTGCTATGTGATCACGGTCATCACCACCTCACCCAAAAGGGTCTAACCCCAAACCAAAAACTGTTTCTCCTTGGGAAATTCATCTCCTGGGACGAATGGAAGAGGAGAAGGGTAGTAAACAATAGAAAGGTGGACAAGACCTTTTAAGTGATCTTACTCAGGTCAAGCAAGCTCTAAAACAAAAAAACACAACATTGAGCCTATACAACCTGATAATGACTTCTACCACACACCGTGAAGCTCTGGTTCACATGTTAATGGAAATTCTAGTTGACGAGAACATGCCAGTAGAAGAGAAAGCAATCCATTTGATTATGCTTCCTTCTATGCCTACAGAACCATAGCCATACCAATTGACATTCTATGACGATTCCATTGGGGAAGACTTTGAAAAGAGTCAAGTGAATATAGTTCCTCTGTTCATGACAATTCGGGTTGGTCAACATAAGGTCCGAAGGGTACACGTTGATGATGGGGCTGCTACGAACGTCATCCCATTCCCCATTGTGGTTAAACTGGGTTTGGTAGACCAAATCAAACCCATGAAAACATCATGTTTGAAGTCATTTAATGGGGCACAGGTCATGGTGAAAGGCATTGTACACATTAACTTTGTGGCAGGGGACTAGTTCCCCACAGATGCAATGTTTATCATGGTGGAAGAGATGCCCAGGTTTAACCTAATCTTGGGGAGGTCCTAGTTAGCCCAACTTAGGGACATCTCTTCACCTATACATCAGGAGATCCATCTACCCTATGTAGGTAGGGAGGTGGTGATCCATGGTGATGAGGTAGCAGTGTAAGCAATAAACAGTGTAGATATGGAGTAGGGTTCAAAGGTCATAACCTTTGAGAACGAGGCACCTGTCTCCATTGACACTAACTATTTAGTGAAAGAGTCAGCTTAACACGCTAGCTTAGAAAATGAAAATGCATGGGTTGAGGTGCCATTCTAAGTGGAAGACAATGATGTAGACGAATGCCGCAGTAAAGCTTCTTGGCCTTACGTCTCACCAAATCCACGATGGGTCAGAAAGTAGCTACGTATGGCGTAGCAACTCCACTGCTTCCTACCTAGTTAACATCCATTGTACATTTCTTTCCTGTTTGCTTCACATCCATTCATCTATGCTAGGTGCCAAACTAATTCTTTTAAACCATTTCCATATCCTTTGCTCACATTACGTAATGGCCCGTTATGACCTAAAACTAGCAAAATTCCTCGTTCACATCATGTTGCGGCCTGCTACGGCCTAAAATTGGCAAAATTTACTGATTACACTACATCATGGCTCGAAATGGCCTAAAACTAGCGATGGCCTGAAATGGCCTAAAACTATGTTATGGCCTGCCAAGGCCTAAAACTGGCAAAGTCCTTTGCTCACATTACTTTACAGCTCCCCAAGGCCTAAAACTGGAAAAATCCTTCGTTTACATTACATCATTCCCCCATGGCCCGAATGGCCTAAAACTAGCAATAGCTCGAAATGGCATAAAACTAAGACAACGAAAAAGATAGAAATAGATCACATAAATAATACATAGGCCAGAATGAAACAATTCTTGTCATAATCCATTTTCCATTCAAAGTATCAATTAAAAAATGTTTGCAACAGTCTTTCAAAAATACAAATAGGATCCCTCGCTGTTATGCATCATCTTCTCCTGCATCATCATCTGCTGCATCATCGTTTCTGCCCTCAAAGGGCCCTACTTCTTCATCTAGAATCTGCATCACAAAAAATTAAAGTAGTCAGCCAGAGTCACAATAAAAGGTAGAATGAAATAAATAGTTGCATTACAAAAAAGTGACTAACCCAAGATGGCCCCGTGCCTGTCCCTAGGGGTATGTGATCAAAGCCGATCCTAAGACATTGCTAGACCTCCTCTTCGGTAATATCCACTCAATACCTATTACCTAGGTCAACGTTTGCTGCAATTTTCTCCTTCTCTATAGCCATCCATCTTGGAGGTCTTGGGGAAGAGGAGGCAGTGGCGATGCCACCCACAGAGAAGCTCACTTCCCATTCAAGAGACTTAGTGACTGTCACTTGTTGCATGAACTTGTCATAGGCACCAGAAGCAAAAATGGCATCGAAGAATGATTTATGTGTATACAGCTTCACAGAAGCATCCTGATACTATTTACGGTAGGTGGCACGTTCCAATTTATACATATGCTTGTGGTTTTTCTAGGACTGCCCCCACTTGTAAACTCTTGCACTGTTATCTTTCCAGTCTTGGTTCATCTAGGCCAACAAGTCCATCTGCATTCGCTGCTCAATTATTTCCTATGTGGCCTCATTGTTGCACTGCACGACTATCCAATATCTTGCATAATCAATGAAAACTGTGCGCCAAATGCCATCATTGGTATCTTGGGCTAGAAGGAATTCATTTCTGGAGCAGAGGTCTCCCATCTCAGTGGTTAGACTTGCCTTCTCTCTCTTGAGCCTCTGGACCCGTTTCCATAGGTCTTCATTTGTATGCTTGCACTCCCACAAGGATCGCACCAAGTATAGTGCACATTCGCTGACCTCTTCGTATATGCAATGAGGTACCTCGGTCACTTTGGGTGGGAATGCAGGCACAACATCGACCTTAATTACTTGCTTTGGGTCCCACTTGAGGTGAGAGGATGTCAACCACACATGAAGGGCATGGGGCACATTAGCGTAGCAAAGGCTAGCAGGTTAGCGTAGCAAAGGTTAGCAAGTTAGCATAGCAAAGTTTAGCGGCATAGTAAAGTTTAACAAGTTAGCGTAGCAAATTTTGTTGAATTAGCGTAGTAGAGTTTAGCAAGTTAACGTAGCAAGATTTAGCACTTTAGCATAGTAGAGTTTAGCAAGTTAGCATAGCAAAGTTTAGCGGTTTAGCATAGCAAAAGTTTAGTAGTTCAAAAATTTTAGCATAGCTAATTCACTTGCCTGCTTCCGAATCGATCTACCTTAGATGGTCAATCATGTCATCGACCACCCCCTGCATAAAGGTAAGCTTATCAGGGGTCTCGACCCATGGTCATAGGTAGATTGAAGAGGGTCCTGCAGTGTCAATGGTGGTGTTTTCTACACAACAAAACATGTTAGTTATGATTGAGAGGACTATAATGAAGCTAATGAGCAATGAAAATGATAGTGTTAAGCTCCTACCCAGCAAATCCTCAGGGGTGATAGAAGGGGGCTCACCCATTGACAAACTATTAAACATGTAGTCAAACTCACTAGCAT
>MNCI01015115.1:128424-139315 GCA_015680685.1 Gnetum montanum
GGGGGGGTCACCCATTGACAAACTGTCAAACGTGTGGTTAAACTTACTAGCATTGAGTTATAGTTCCCCTTCTTCTACCTGACTTAACATCAAGGTAGCACCCTTTGCGTTCATTTGCTCCTCCGGTGCTGAACTACATTAAGTAAAGAGATCATCGGTAGAGGTCCCTTCTCGGTTGACATGGGCCTCTTCTTTATTCGCTGAGGCCCTTCTTTTTAAGGCACCAGCATCCTTCTCATCAGTAGGGGAGTTCTTCTCGTTGGCAGAAACATCCTTCTCGTTAGTAGGAGCATTTTCCTCATCGATGGGAGCCCCTTGCTTTGTGACAAAAGCCCTTTCTTTCTTGACCGGGGCCCTTTCTTCTATGGCTAGAGCCCCTGCATCTTTATTAGTCACCCCTATTTTGGGGGCCATCACTTCTTCTCCTTCTTCCTCTTCCTCTTCTTCCTCTACTAATAAAGCTTAATTACATTAGCTAAAACTATATTAACTTAAGACAGATGCTACGCTATGCTATGCCACCTAGTGTAGTAGGCATTTACCAAATAAACATGATAGAAAATAAAAAGAAAAAAAGCATTTACCAATGGGAGGCTATATCCTGCGTAGCTTAAACTGTAGTTTCTGCCCCCCTTCGTCGTCCATACGGGGAGGCTTCTCAACTAGATGAGACCTTTTTTGCCACGACTTAGTGGCCATTGTCTCTACAATGAGACATTTCCCCTATGATATGCTACCCATAGTAGTAGGGGATGCCTCTCCTATGCTATCCTAGCCATGAAAGTTGCATGCCACCCGATCCCTTGTCGTCATCGAAAATGACTTCCCAATAGCTTCTGGGGGATCTTGGGCTTGGGTGGTGCGGAAGACTTGGCAAATCCATGGTTTGGAGATCTAGTTATGATGTTGCATCACCCAGAATCCATTCTCATGGACCACCAAGAATTTTGCAAAATGCCACAAGTAGGCCACAAAAAAGGCATGATGCACATTGAAACGGGATTCCGGCTTCTTATGAAGCTTGATCATTTCAGCTTGTAGACCTTTGCAGAGATTCTTGGCCCAGTTGCAACATGCCCCCTCTTCCATGACCTCCCTCATGACTCAAGCTTGCTCAATCCCAATGATTTTTCCTTGGGACAGTAGTTTGGGGAAAGCACTGGCATAGAAGATGGGGTAAACCGTTTTGGCCACTTTCAGTGTAGTCACCTCCATGGGGATCCCCTTTGGCCCTTTTTTTGCCCCTAGCCATTCCTCAATGTTCCTATGATGGTTTGCCTCATTTTTGGTCTTTGCTTCCATAGGGAGGCCATCAGCAAGGACACTGAAGAGATCCGCGAATAGTTGGTCGTTGATTTCTAGCACCACTAGCACACTGTGCATGGGTGTGCAGAAGCGGTATACTTTTTTGTTAAAGGAGTTAGCTAGGAAAAGCATCTTAGTAGCAGGGAAGCTTGGGTTCACAGCCAAGAACAATTCCATGAGCCTAGCATCCTGAAGCTTCTTGGTGAATGTTTCTGAGGCCCCGCTACAAAGCTAGCATTGGGTCTCGTCCACCTCCCCATACTTAAAACAAATGTTAGCCTCGTTATGCCTAGAGGTGATCATCGTCACCTCCAAGGATTTCTTCGCTGTTGTAGTAGTTTACAAAAAGGGAAAAGCAAAAGAAAAACTTAGACAAAATAGAAAAATAGAAAAATACAGGAACAACACTTGAACACACAAAAAATTCAGAATTTAGCTTACCCAATTTGAATGGTGAAGGGAATGGTGGTAGATCCACCAACACATCTTATACAGTGATTGGCCTAAAGGGTGCCCAATCCCCATCCAACCAACCGAACTCCTTGCACCTATCGTAGAACTAGGAGTATTGGGTTGGATAGGTTTTGTACTCACCCCTACATTGGCCTATCATGCCTACGTGCATATTCACAGAGGAGGAAAACTCTTGTAGCATCATTTGTGCCAAGGTCAAAGCATTAGTATCACCGTGAAGTCCATTCTTGTTGATGAAAGACCTGGTAACAAAAATACGCTGTTAACATTCTGGCCTAGCGTAGCATGCATTGCATAACATAGTGGAATATGTTTATAGAACTCACCCACTAGCACAATAAACAGTTCTTGGTGGATTCTGAAAACAAGTTCCCATGTGGCGAGCAATGAACAAAGTGTTGTACAGATGGTAGCAATTATATTCGAGAATTTCCAGATCCAAGCCAGATGTCTCAAGTTTTTTGGACGTTGACTAGATCCCTTTGCTTGCCTACTCCCAATTATTCCATCTGTTAGAAATTTCAAAATACCCCAATTTCTCCCATGCAATAGGGTTTCTGTAATTACATTTGCTACCTCCTATAATAACTATGACCAAACGATCACACTAAAATGTTGGGGGAGAAATTTCAAGAAGTCTTGTGATTTGTCCTAGAACCAGACTGCCTGCTACCCCACATGCATGTGGGGTGGAAGAACATTGGCCACCAGTTCACTTAGGTAGCACAGGACCCCTACAATTTCTAGGATGATCAAAATTGACCTTAGCATTACCCTACACAACACAACAGCAAATGTTAATAGCATGTTCGAGTGACATTCATGTATAGCGTAGCAAGACTAGTCATTAGCAGACAATGTAGCGTAACTCTTTCCATGCATGTAGTATAGCAGAACTATGAAGGTAATAGCGTAGCAGAGCAATAAAAAATTAAATGCCAGTTTTTAAACAACAAGGAATTCAATATGATTTGCACTACGCAGTGATAGACATGTGTTACGTTGTCAAATCATGTGCATGGCCAAAGCCTCCTGAGGGCCGTATGCTATGCTATTTGCATGTTAGGTTAGTAGGATAGCCTAAATCCTCTACAAGAAGGTAGTGACAGTAATGGCGGTCTGGGAAATACTACATGCAGCCTTAGCGTAGCATCTGTACACCTGCTGCGGCTGAATCGGCAACAACAGTAGTGTAATGGCCAAAATACTAACAAAAATGATAACAGAAAATGTAGATTTTGATATGAAAACTGAAAGAACAAAAAAAAAAAAAGCAAAGACAATAACAGTAGCATAGAAAGAAAAGGTAGCATAGCAACTTACCATGCTGATGGAGTCTCCTCCCGTACCATGATGCGGACCTGCGATAGACACCCCAGGGTGTCTTTTACCTCGTCCACTTTGGCGAGCCCTGGGTGCTTACGTTCTTTTCTAGGTGCCATCATCTTGGTTGCAGATTCTTTCTCAATGACTACACTAAATCGCTTTGCTCTTTGTCAATATAATCACTCTACGCTCTGGATGTGAGTTTTGCACTTATGGTGAAAATGACGAGTTTACCGAGGGGCAAACCCCTATTTATAGCCAATACAGTGAAAAGGAACTTGTCATTTTCTCACCTCGATTAATGTGGGATTTTC
This sequence comes from Gnetum montanum, assembly GCA_015680685.1. Classification (NCBI taxonomy): domain Eukaryota; kingdom Viridiplantae; phylum Streptophyta; class Gnetopsida; order Gnetales; family Gnetaceae; genus Gnetum; species Gnetum montanum. The sequence goes on from MNCI01015115.1 coordinate 131,844, forward strand.
CATACAGTGTAGCACTCCCCCATAGCATAGTAGCACTATTTGCATCGTGGCAGGTGGGCCTGACCGAATGCCTCGACCCACCTTAAAATAGCCATTTTCCTTCGTAAGAATAACATGTTGGTGGTCCGCAAAGATCTTAAACTAGCAATTTTGATTCATAGTTTCGGCCAGGTTAGCGGTCCAAAAAGACCTTAAACTAGTAGTTTTGAATCACAACCTAACTTGTTACTGGTTTGCAAAGACCTTACACTAGTGGTTTTGAATTACCACTACGCGTCCAGTCAGTCTGCAACGACCTTAAACTAGCAGTTTTGACACACAAATATGACCTGTTAGCGGTCCATGAAGACCTTAAACTAATGCTTTTGATCTCACACACAACCTGTTAGTGGTTCGCTATGACCTTAAACTAGCAGATTGCAAACTTTGTATTATAGCTTACAATTATTTCAACTGTTTCATATCTTATTGCAGCTTTGTAAATGTTTTCTATACGCCATTGCTACAGATAGGTATCACTTGACTTTGCATTTATTTCATTATGGCAGGTTGAGCGAGAATGGAAATGCATTATGATCTATCTTCACCTATAGCCTTGATAGGTCCACACGGTGAGCTTACCAGGCAATTGAACCTAGAGTCAATAGACTGGGAACCATCCATCGATAGCACTGTCACGTCCTTAGAAACGTCCCCAGACTGGCCTGAACACCTAGTCCAAGCCTTAGATTTAGAGGCCGAGGATGTGATTGAGGACCCTCTCATTGAAAGGCCTATGATTACATCTAGGGGGGAAGTAAAAATGTTAAAACTATAAACAAAGATGTATCCAAGATACTACAGGATAACATTGAAGTATTCGCGTGGTCTTATAATGACATGCCGGGTTTAGATCCGAGGCTTATACAGCACAACATTGTCTTAGACCCACGAATGAAGGAAGTTAAGTAAAAGGCTCACAAGGTTAAACCAGAGATCGCATTGGCCGTACGTGATGAAATCACTAAGCTATATCAAGCTGGTTTCATCCGGGCAGTTGACTACTCAGAATGGGTGTCGAACATTGTTGTTGTTTCTAAGAAAATGGGAGGAATATGAATGTGTATAGACTTCTGGGATTTGAACAAAGCAACAATCAAGGATGACTTCCCACTACCAAGTATTGATCAACTCATTAACACTATGGCTGGTCACACTCTGTTATCCTTCATGGACAATTTCTTCGGCTACAAAAAAATTCGTATCAACCTAGAGCATTAGTTAACAACAACTTTCATGACCCCATGGGGTACTTTCGGTTACACCATGATGCCTTTTGGGCTCAAGAATGCTGGAGCAATGTACCAAAGAGCCATGAAATACATCTTTAGTGACTACATCCTAGAAACACTTAACGACTATATGGATGACATAGTAGTCAAATCTAAAGAGGCTACTGATCATCCCAACGATCTAGGTGTAGTCCTCAAATGTTGCTAGATGCATGACTTATGCCTCAACCCAAAAAAGTGTGTCTTTGGGGTGAAGACCAGATGCATGCTAGGGTTTGTAGTATCGGAGGCTGGAATATGAGTAGACCTTGACAAAGTTAAGGCCATCGTTAATCTAGCATATCCTACAAACCTTAAAGAATTGCACGGGTTGCAAGGTAGGGTACAATTCATTAGAAGGTTTATAGCGAAGTTGACTGATAAGTTACACCCCATGCAACACTTGCTAAAGAAAGGGGTTAACTTTGAATGGACAACACAATGCCAACAAGCCTTCGATGACCTGAATAAAGAGTTTTTACACCTCTTGATTGTGTGCCCACTGCAGAGGGATAAGCCTTTCTACATCTACCTTGTGACCTCAGACATGTCTATCGTGGCACTGTTATGTCAAAGAAGAGACGACAGCTCTGACATTCCACTGTATTACCTAAGTCATGCACTGATAACATATGAGGCAAAATACAATGAGGTGGAGAGAAATTGCCTTGCCATAGTGTTTGCATTAAAAAAGTGGAGGCATTATCTATTCCATAGTAAAATCAACATCATTTGCAAAAGCAATGTCCTCCAGGCTATCATGAACAATGTGTATGAAAGCAGCAGGATAGCCTGGTGGAAAGCCATAACTATAGAATTTGATTTGCATTATGTGACCCAATCATCGACAAAAGGTCAAGCTATAGCTACGCAACTTATGACCTCACCTATCAATGATTGGGCAACCATAGAACCTAAATTCCCTGACAAGCACATTAGCACTATCAACATTGTCCCATCACATCTTGAAGCTACTTTACACTTCAACAGTGCCTCAACTACATGTGGTGGTAGTGTAGCGGTCATCATTATGTTTCCCTCTGGGGACATACAACCATTTGCTTATCGTTTTGCATTTCTTTATACAAACAATGTGGTAGAGTACGAAGGACTCCTCAGGGGCCTCTTAGCAGCCCAAGCATTAAAAATTCAGCATCTAGCGGTTCGAGGTGATTCACAACTTGGTGTGAATCAAATCATTGAGTTTTATGCCTACAAAGCTACGCATCTATAGCCCTATTATGACCTAGAAAAAATTTTGCTAAAGAAGTTTGCAACAACGGACATTCAAGATGTGCCATGCACTGAAAACACCATAGCAGACACCTTGGCCACCCTAGCATTGAATGTGCCACCACACTTGTTCACAAGTTTTCCTGCTTTGATAATCGAGTGTATGGAGCCTATCACTTGAGCAGTACACGTAGCCTCTGTAAGTGCTGCGGATACCCAGGAGTGGTACGCCATCATTAAAGCCTATCTGTAGCATGGTAAACCCCCACACGAATTGACATCTACTCAGAGAGATGCGATGCCCAAGCGTGCTCGGCAATACGTACTCATGGGAGATGATGCTTTATGCAAGTACTCCTTTGCTGGGATATTGCTTGCATGCATAAATGAGGAGTAGGTGCAAAAGGTCATTAATGAGTACACGAGGGACTATGCAGTGGACACATAGCACCTAGGGCCATGGTGGTAAAAATTAGATGCCTAGGGTACTACTAGCCTCACATGGAGCATGATTTCCTAGCCAAAGTTTAGACTTGTGATACGTGCCAATGATATGCAAATCTCATACATGTTTTACCTATCGAGTTGCACTCAATGTAGATAACATGGCCATTCCAGTGATGGAAACTAGACATCATAGGACCCATCACACCTAAGTCTTCTGCAGAGCATAGCTTCATTATCACCACCACTGAGTACTTTACAAAGTGGGTGGAGGCTATCCCTCTGAGGAAGACTACATCCCAACAGGTTTTCCACTTCATATTAGATAACATAGTCACGAGGTTTGGGCTTCCCATGACAATTTTGACCGACAACGGGCCACAATTTAGTAGTACAAAAACCAAAACCTTTTGCAACAACCTTGGCATTAGGCAGTTGTTCTTCTCTCCATACTACCCATAGGTGAACAGACAGGCAAAAGCTACAAACAAAGCCATCATCAACTTGCTCAAGAAAATGGTTAACAATAGCAAGAGGCAATGGCATGAGAAAATCCTCTATGTGCTATGGACTTACAAAACAACATGCAGAATGGCGACAGGTAAGACACCTTTTAGCCTTGTTTATGGATTTGAAGCAGTATTGCCTCTTGAGTTGCAGGTACCATCACTTCGAATGATCCTGTCAGACATCATGAGTGAAGCCCAGAACAATGAGTTGAAGATCATCGATCTCAACTCCATAGAGGAGGAGCATGCATAGACACTCGATCGCATTGAGCGCTATCAAGACAAGCAATGGAAGAAGCATCATGCAAACCTACATTGATGACCTATAAAGAAGGGAGACTTCATTCTCAAGGCTATCCATGAATATGTGAACAAGTTCTCAGCAAACTGGGAAGGTCCATTCATGGTCACAAAAGCCTACGGGAATGGAGCCTTCAAGTTGGCAGACATAGACAACAAAGAGTTCGTGAATCTTGTGAATCATTCATACCTCAAGTTGTACTACATTTGATGTCTGAGCAAGGTAAGAAAATTGTCTAGTATGACGTAAAACTGGCAAAGCTCATCTGCTACAATGTAAAACTGGCAAAGCTCGTTTGCTACGACGTAAAACTGGCAAAGCTTATCTACTACGACGTAAAACTACTAAAGATAGTCTGCTATTACTATAAAATGGCATGTCCGCCATGACGTAAAACTAGCAAAGCTCATCCGCTATGACATTAAACTAGCATAGATAGTTTGCTACGACTTTAGATTGGCCTGTCCACCATTTGCTATTATGATAAACTAGCACAATAGTTTGCTTGGATCTTAAATCAGCACAGTGGTCCACTAGGATCTTAAACTAGCACAATGATCTGCTAGGACCTTAAACTAGTGCACCACGGTCTACTGGGACCTTAAACTAGCGCATCATGGTCTACCAGGACCTTAAACTAGGTTCATGGCACAATGTCCTCAGCATGCATCCATGACCATTCAAACAAGCGAGCGTGCACATTGTCGACACGGGGTGGGATGTTGCAGTTCCAAAATGCAGTTAACGACACCAAGAAAACACCTTCTAGAATATGTGCAACACCATTATCCCTGGCATCTTGCTGATCCTCCAAAGATATCATATGACATCTTGTTGACCTTCCGGAGCTACCGCTACCACATCCCTTTGCCTTAGCAGTAGCTTCCGTGGTCGACGCCTACTACTGGAGTCCCAGTACTATTGTGGCCCAGCCACAGAGCTGCTACCCTCTAGCCCCTGCCATCGCCTGAGCCCAAAGGACATTCAACTCTTGGGTAGCCCATCTCATAGCTGAACTACATAATTTTTTCCTTGGATAGGGATTCCTGAGCACTCGCATCACAGTAACTCCTAGCCTCCTCGGTGCCAACCTCTACATGCTGACTTTGCCAGAACTGCTGCTGGCCTTTCTGGTTTGGACATCGAATGCCTCAGCAACAATGTTCATTTCTCTAGCAGCATCCAAAGAAAGTAAGACCTTCACCTTCATTTTGATTGACAGTTGTTTCTTCTTGTTTGCTCTCTATTGTGTTTGCAAGATAGATGCCAAAGGGGTGTCAATCAGGGGTGTGTTCCACCAAGATGAAAGGACACTACGTCATTCCAAGGTGATTGTCCTGGCATGCTTGGCTACTTGGAAGTGCACATCCTATCCTTCCCCTTAACCTCATTTACCTCATTCCTTACACCCTCTATTCTCCTTCTTACACCTCCTTTTACGAATTTTTCTTGATGCCTGTAAAGCCCTCTTGTATGCTCGACCGCAAAGTCCATGATGCGCGTAACACAACTTGCCGCATGGGAAGCCTCTATAGGTAGGTCAAAGCCCCACGTGGATGTAACAAAACTCATCTTGGGGAGGAAACACCTATCTTGCAACAACAAGGTTGTTTGCAAAGGAACATGGAAAAACAACAAAAGAAAAGCATAAAAGAGAAAAAGCTCAACAAAAAAAAATGGCACATTAGCTGTTTCGCAATGACCATCTCTAAGCATCCTGATGAGAGGTCAGATGCCTACAAAAGAAAGATGCTCATGCATATCAACTCCCTCACAAGAATTTTGATGAGGGACCACACTATGCTACATCCTTCCCCTCCTGAAACCATCCTCGCAGATCCACCCTTTTCACTTCCTCTAGATGATAATCCTAACACTCTCAAGAATAGTTAAGCGACATCTCAATGATTACTGAAGAGTGATGTTAGCATCTTGTTTGTCATAGTGTTTCGTATTCTTTGTCGGTGTCTCTTGGGCCTATCCTCTAGATGTCGACAAAGTGGGGCCATTGAAACACCATAAAATTTTGAGGCACTCTTGCTTCACCAGGGTTTTGGAACTGAGGCAGACATTTCCACAAGTACAGCCTCATGACTATTTGGTAGGAAATAAATGCACTGAGTTTAGACCGTAGTTTGGCAAGTTTTCTATCTCTAGAGTTGATAGGCTCGATGGACTCTTTGGCCTGCCCATCTGGATAATTCACCTGGCTATCAGTCTAACCAAAAACTATGCTAGGGGTTGTTGACGGTGCTCAAGGTGGGCTAAACAATTCGGGAAGTTTTCTAGTGGAGAAGTCTACTACGATACGCTATGCTGCATAGTGTAGCAAGCCTTTGAAGAATCAATCATGCATCCAAATACAAGTTTCAACAAGATGTTCAAGCAAGGCAAAGTCAAAATTCAGCCAACACATGGTGCTATGCTATGCTATGCTACATAGCATAGCATAATGTAGCAAAGGCGAAGCATGCAAAGATTCTTCTGCCAAGCCTCTTCGGCAAGAATATTGCATCTGACAACATTGTGGCTTTCAAAATTATCTTGTGTTAGTTAGCTCTTGAACTGCAAACAATGTTTCCTTGTGAAACTTTGTAGTTTTGATAGAAACACAAGTTACACTAGCTGCTACGCTATGCTATGGTACGTAGCGTAGCAAAAATGCACATCAATAAAGATGCTCCAAAGGTTAGCCTGGCACGCACAAAGACTTTCAACAAAAGTTAGTGAATCCAAGCAAGTTTTCTATTTAAATCCATCGCTACGCTACGCTACGCTACACAACGTAGCACAACATAGTGTGTAGCTACGCTATGCCAATATTCTATGCTACACAACGTAGCATAGCATAGCAAGCTGCTACGCTACTTCACTTCTCGCTCACATTGTTGGCATGCCTGATTCCAGCATCTCCAGTTCTGACCACATGGTTGTAGCATAGTAGGTTCAAGACTAGTTTTGCACATCTACGCAGTATGGGAGTGTCAACATCTTATGGGGTCTAGGAAACATGGCACCTAAACCATTTTTCTTGCCTACTCCTAGCCCTATAAATACCCTGGTTGACAATGCTCAAGTGGTTAAAATTTTTGGTTGGCTGTTAGAAATTTGGGTTGGCTTTTTGCATTGGCTATCTTGTGATTGGCATTTCTAGCATTGACACTTTCTAGTTGGCATTTTATATTGTTGTCTTTTAAGTTCACACTCAAGAGCCTTGTTGGCACATTTTTGAGCAACTTGGTTACTCTTTAACTCTCTGTGCACCTCCTGTGTTGTGTAACTTGTTACATCTTTCAAAGGAAGCAAAGAATTGAACCTGTGACCTTGCAGTAGTGCATTCTCTTATCCAAGTTTATTCTATTATCCCTTATTATTATAACTATTTGGCATTATTTCTGTTCCTACATTTATTGATTATCGATTTTACCTCGCGTATTTTCCCATTTAAAAAAACGTTCACGTAAGGTTAAGTTACACCGATTAAGTCCCTGTATGATCGAGTAGATCATTCAGGATGCCCCACTTCCATTTTATCTAGCACGACCCTCACACAAATCTGGGGTTAAATTGTTCACCTGGCAACCTCTCGGTGTTTCTAGCCACCAATGTTTTTAGTCATTACAAAAGCCTCGTCCCCTATGTGAAAAGAGTCACATAGTGTTTATGTTTGGGCTT
>MNCI01015115.1:139329-161031 GCA_015680685.1 Gnetum montanum
TGTTAAAAATGCCTTTTATGATGCCAAAATTGGCATTTTGATGGGTTTTATGGGGGTATAGCATTTTCTATGCTAACAACACCTACATGGGGGATAAAACTCACCTACCTCCATCATGGAGGGGGATGGTAGCATTTATGCTTAGCATGGAGAGGGATGGTAGCATCTATGCTCAGCATGGAGAAGTATGATAGCATCTATGCTCAACATGGAGGGTATGACCATCATCCCCTAATGTGGATACTTTATCCCACGAGTGTGGAAACTTCATTCCCTCAGCATGAATGCAACATGGCCAAGATTTCAACATTGCATCAACTCCAGTGAGGATCATGCATATAAATGTTTTAGTTGGGAGGCCCAATGTTGATGAACAAAGTCAACATGGATAAAATTCCTATTTACTATTTTTAGTAAATTGAATGGCCATGGGGGTATGAAACTTATCATATATGGTAACCCCACTTGATTTGAACACCCACCTTACTTGAGCCTATTAGAAATTTTTAGCCAATTTGTCAGCAATTTACAACACCAATTAAGCCAATTTATAGCAAAAATTATGGATGAACCACTATAAAAGCTAACCTCCTACACCATGAAATGGTTTCACATGCTTGGCATTTGGTACACTTTGCATTTTTAGCATCCAAGAGCTCTTACAACTAAGCAAAAAACATAGCTTCTTGGAGCACCCTAGCATGGAATCCCCATGACAATCTTTACCCCCATTGCCTATTAACCCTTTGGAGATTTGTGGAATTTTGATTTCTGTGCTAAGCACCCAGGAACAAAAACTCCTAGAATTAATCACTCTGGTAGGACAAATCCCTCACATTTCTCACCTCTTTGCACAAATAAAATTGTAGATTTGGTGTGGCAACAATGAAGGTTCAATAGCATCGAGAGTGGTAGGACCTCTGAATTGTGGAGTGGATAGTAGAAGCTTCAACGGATCTTGAACCTTTCCCAAGTGAACCCCCTTGCTCATATAGGTGATCTTGTACATATTTCTTGTACCTTCTTTATTTTTTATTGAAATAATGTTTTACAGTTCTAGTTATGTGCAAGTTTTGCTCGGTTGTTTACTTCGACAAAATTTATGTTCCAAATCTATATTTCGTATTTGCATTTTTATTATCCCCATTTGCATTTCATAAGTCCCTGGGTGATCTTCCAGATTGTCCATAGTGCCATGGATCTCATTTCTTTTGTGGAGGTTCTAAAGATCTAGGGTTAAAATTGTTTGTGATTGGAATCCCTCAATTCTTCTAGCAACTAATATTCTTAGTTGCTACAATTTTTCTAGCGCTATTATTCTTTGAAACCATTTTCCTATAACTTCATAACCATCTCTTCATCATAGCCTCCTCCCATTGTCACAAGAACTCTTCAACATGATTCAACATGATTGGATCAAGTGTAAAGAGGGAACACTGGTGGTGGACCTATAGTGGTGTTTTGTATCCTTTGTTGGTGCCACTTGGGTCAATCCTATAGACACCAACAAAGAGGGACCATTAAAACATCACCAAATTTGCATGTTGTAACCTTTGTAATCCTCATCCCGTAAAACCCAAGGCTAAACATCATCATAAATGTGAAGATTGCAACCCATGAGATATAATCTCACATACTTCATACTTTTGGGGTTGAAAAATGCCTCATAAGTGATCAAAGCCTTTTCTTTGAAGTGAAAAGATTCATAGTGTCTATGTTTGGGCTTGGAGTGGGGAAGGGGGCGGGGGGTGGAAGAGGGGGAGGGTGGGGTGGGGTGTTGTTAAAACTTCCCTACCCCTAGTGTGGAGGAGGATGCTAGCATCCATGCCTATCATGGAGGGGGATGGTAATATCTATGCTTAGCATGGAGGAGTATGACAACATCTATGCTTAGCGTGAAGGGTATGAATATCACCCCCAACATGGAGACTTCATCCCTCCAGCATGAAAACTTCATTCTCCCACTATGAATATAGCATGGTTAAGATTTCAATGTTGCATTAACTCTAGCAAGGATCATACATGTTAACATTATAGTTGGAGGGCTCAACATTTGTAAACAAAGTTAGCATGGATAAAATTATTGTTTACTATTTTTAGTAAACAAAATGGTGATGGGGGTATGAAACTTACCATATATGGTAACCTTCCTTGATTTAAACACCCACCTCACCTAAGCATAGTAGAAATTTGCAACTAATTTGTTAGCAATTCAAAACACTAATTAAGCTAATTTGTAGCAAAGATTATGGATGAAACCCTATAAAATCTAACACCCTACACCATGAAATAGTTCCATACTCTTGGCATTTGGCACACTTTACATTTTTAGCACCTGAGAGCTGTTGCAACTAAGTAAAGAATACAGCTTCTTGGAGCACACTAGCATGGAACCCCCATAGCCTATTACCCCCTTGAAGATTTGTGGAATTTTGGTTCCTATGCTAAGCACCTAGGAACACAAAATTCCAATGTTGATGACTTTGGTAGGCCAGATCCCTCACATTTCTCACCTCCTTGCACAAACAACATTGTAGATCTGGTGTGGTAATAGTGAAGGTTCGATAGCATTGGGAGTGGCAGGACCTTTGGATCATGGAGTGGACAGTAGAAGCTTCAACAGACATTGAACCTTATCCAAGTGAACCCCCTGCTCCTACATGCCATCTTGTACACATTTTTTGTACCTTCTTTATTTTTATTGAAATAAAGTTTTACAGTTTTAGTTTTGTGCAAGTTTTTCTCAGTTGTTTATTTTAGTGTAATTTACATTCCAAATTTAAATTTTACATTTGCATTTTTAGTACTTTTTTTTACATTTCATAAGTTCCTAGGTGATCTACTAGACTGTCCAAGGTGCTATGGATTTTATTTCTTTCACAAAGGCCCTAGAGATCTAGGTTTAAAACTATTTGTAATTGGAATCCCTTAGTTCCTCCAGCAACCAAGATTTTTAGTTTCTATAGTTTTTTTTAGTGCTATTAGCCTTTGTAACCATTTCCCTATAACCTCATGAATATCTCTTCATCATAGCCTTCTCCCATCGTAACAAGCACTCTTCAACATGATTTGACACAACTAGATTAAGCACAAAGAGGGAACACAAGTGGTGGACCTACATTGGTGTTTTGTATTCTTTGTTGTTGCCTCTTGGGTCAATCCTCTAGCCACCAACATAGAGGGGCCATTGAAACACCATTAAATTTGCATGTTGTAATCCTCATCCCATGGAACACAAGGCTAAACTTCATTGTAAATGTGAAAATTGCAGTCTAAGAGATGTAATCTCATATACTTCATACTTTTTGGGGCTAGAAAATGCCTCATAAGTGGTCAAAACTTCTTCCCCCAAGTAAAAAGAGTCACATAGTGCTTATGTTTGGGCTTTTTTTGGTGGGGGGGAGTTAGTGGGGGCACGGGGTAGTGTGTGGTATAGCATTTTCTACATTGAATACACCTACATGGGGGTAAAACTCTTGTAGAATCACTAGGCACCATATGACATGGGGTCTCATCGTTGGTTTATTCATGAGGAACCTAATGCTACTATGGTCCATGTACATAAAGATCTAATATCCAAGAACATAGTGCTTAAATTTCTCTAAGGCATATATCATCATCATTAGCTCCTTCTTTGTGCTGATGTAGTTCAACTATGTTCCCACAATGCCTCTTCTCTCATAATGGATGTAGTAAGGATGTTTTTGATAAGCTAATTATGTAAGCACAACCCCCAAGGCATAATTGGATGCATTTTTCATGATGTGAAAGGGCTTGGACCAATATGAAGCACATTAAATTGGAGTCTTTATGATATTTTTCTTTAACTATTGGAATGCTAACTCACATTCCTTGGTTTAGTTGAATGGTGCATCCTTCTTTATAAGCTTAACTGATGACTTAGCAATTTTGGAGAAGTTCTTGATGAAGCTTTAGTAACAACCAATATGTACAAGGGATGACCTTACATCTTTCACCATTTTAGGTTTCCTAGTGATTCCTTGGATGACTTGTACTTTTTTGAGGTCCACCTCTATCCCTTTCTCTAAAATTTTGTGTCCCAATACTATGTCTTCTTGGACCATTAGATGGCTTTTCTACTAGTTGAGCTTCAAGTTAGAGTTCATGCATCATTGAAGCACTTACTCAAGATGATCCAAGACTTTCTCAAATATGGTACAATAGGTAGATAAGTCATTCATAAAGACTTCTACCCCACTACCAATCTACTATTGAAGGATGCTAAGAACCAAACATTGGAAGGTAATAGGAGCATTACATAGGCCAAAGGGCATCTTCCTGTATGCAAAAGTCTCCTAGTGACTTGTGAATGTGGTTTTGACCTAGTTCTCTGGTGCAATCTAGATTTGATTATATCCACTACAACCATCCAGAAAGTTGTAATAACAATGTCCTACTATGGTATCTAACACTTGGTTAATAAATTGACAACAAAAAATGGTTCTTGAAAGTTTCCATGTTCAGATCCTTCACTTCCTTTGATTCTTGGGTACAATCATGAGTGGGCTAACCCATTCACTATCCACAATTGGATAGATGAAGCCAGCCTTGAGAAGTTGTTCTACTTTCTCCTTGATAAGATGCTTTAGTTTTGGGTTCAACCTTCTCTACGGTTATCTCTTTGGCTTGATGGAAGAGTTTGTATAGATGTAGTGTTGGCATATACATAGATCTATCTCAGTAAGTTCATTATATGACCAAGCAAAGATTGTTAGTCACTTGTTCACCACCTTCAGTAGCTTCTATTTTTCTTAGAGATTTCTAAGAAAAGGTCTCAAATTCCCATTTTGGCATCTATAGTCCTGAAGCATGCCCTTTCCATAATGATACGAAAGTCCCCCTTATAATTCTTCACATGAATCACAAGGAAATTTGCAAGATAGGACCATCCATAGATTTTGATTACAATGTCCTCCATTGGCTCTAAAGGAACCATGATGAAATGATTTACCAACTCAAGTATGATATTTTTCTTGTTGAGAGGAGGAAGGTTCCAAGTCTTATATATGCCTTAGAAGATTAAGTTCACTTAGAACTTGAATTCAACAAAGCCGTACATAGATCATTTCCTACAATTTTCAAATAAATAAGGAAACTCATAGGATTAGATCGTTTGCTGGGAAGATGACCAATCTTTATCCAATTTGTGAATGTATGGGTCAACATAATAGTATGGACATTTGAGGTTCTTTATTTTGAATGTGGCTTGAGGGTACTTTCAAAGGTAGAGGATGTAGGATTAATAGCCATGTATGTCTATAAGGATTTTATGAGGCTATTTATTCTAGAGAACAATCTCTTACAAGGTTTTTGTTTAGAACCACTTGGATGAATATTTGTCTATAAATGCACTACCCTTGTGGTGTAACACTACTGTGGCTATGGTGGAATTTTCCCTTTCATAAGTAAAGCAGGTGGCAAGGGTATGTTCTTTGATAATGTAGGATTTGTTGAGGAATATTGAGGATAGAAAGGGAAAGGAGACTTCCCTCTTGGAGAAGATGCTCTAAATATTTTAGAGGATAGTATTGGTGAGAGAAGGAAGTGTGGTTGGAAGAGTCATGAAGGACTTTAGGCTGTTGGATTCAGTATCCATAAGGATCCAGCTTCTTGTAAGGATATTGTTGTCACGGTGGTGGCATCTCTCATGATTTTGGGTATTACTACAATTGCTAATACTCTTAAGATTGAGGAGGTACTCCACCTGGATAATATGTTGATTGGTGGAACTGCTGCTTATAGTTGCCTTGTGGATAAGCCAACCTCATAAGTGCTTACTGTCTTACTAATTTTGGATTTAGAGCATACATCCTAGATTCTTGTAGATGTGACACAATAGGACAACAACCACATCCTCCATGTCTATTTTATAATCTAAAACCTCTTTGACTATTGCAACTTTACCCTTTTTCTAATGGTAATCCTTTTTTACATCCTTCTTTTTTCTTCTTTCTTGGTAACTACTCTCTTAGTCTATTCTATCCTCTACAATTTTTACAGTTATTTGGAACTTCTCATCTAATAAGTCTCATATTTTATCCACCTTAGCTAATATCTCAATGATATATTTTTGTATCGACAAGGTCTTCCTTTGCACCACTTCATCAAGCAGTGCCTTCTCCATTGAGTCATAGAAATGCACATTCCTTTTGTGAATGAAGTAGTTCCTATTATATTCCTTTGCACTTTCATGTTTTTTTAACTCTCCTTCCTCCTTTTCCACATAGTTATTAGCCTTTGAATCTAATGGGATTGCATTTTAGAGAGTCTTCTTTGGGCATAGATCACAAGGATTTCCCTAGTCTTATTTATAAGCCTATCAACAATATGCTAGAGCTATTTCCTTTGGAAGTACCCATGGATTGGGCATTGTTGTAATAGAAAGTAGTACCTTCCTAGGACCACATCCAAGAACTCATGATTTCCCTATTTCCATCCTTGGATTTGCCTTCACAAGCTAGATGCTCTAGAGTATATTTGATATTTGTCATTGAAGAGTTTCAATAGAGTACTCAACGAATGGATTTTAGTTCCAAGGATTGATACTAGCTTTTTGCTTCTTTGATGAGTGTCATTGGGAATAATTTGGGCTTCTTTCATTCATTATCTATATTTTTCAAGGCATAGACATCATGAAAGACATGGAGATGATTTTGAGGATTTGAATTATATCCTCCTTAAAACCTAGGGATATTGTTCATATCTAAGATTTTAATTTTGTTACCTTTTTGATGCCTTGTAGTAATTCTCACTACCTTTAAAATATTAAGCATGTTTTGTGTAGCCAAGCTCATCATATTCATGTTATTTATGATGGCTCCTTTCCTAACCATGATGCTTATGATGAGTTTTACTGTGCCTTTGCTCTTGATGACATTCTTCTTCCCCTTGTGGTTTTCTCTAACCCTAATATTGATCATCCCAACAAGATCTTTGTTCATCTCTATCTTGTTGTTTGCTTCCATCCTAATCTTAATTTTTCATCATTATATCTTAGCATCTATTCCTTTTATCATAGTTTTGTAAATATGAAGAGGATGATGAGAGTAAAGAAGAAGAACTAGGAAAACAATGCCTGCTAACTCCTCTCCTTTAGTTTCTACCATAATCCTTTTTATTTTCTTTGTCTTTATTTTGATTATTTTTCTTACCTTAGATGAATGATTAGGATTTCTGTCCTTTGAGATTCCTTGGTCTTGAGACCCTATCTTCCAATCATTAAGGTTTTTCAAAGTTGACTGTAACCTTTGGTTAAGGGTCTCCTCATTGAAGAAAGGAGGAGAATGTGTGGATTAGGATTGGCAAAAAAAGAAATCCTTGTCCTATTTGTGCTATTGCAAGAATAAATGTGTTAGAATCCTCTTATTCTTAGAGGTCTCATATCATGTTTCCATGTGCTGATCTTCTTTATGCTAGACATCAGTGGGTTGATAGTCCCTATAAATGAAATCTTGGACTTCATACTCTAAGTTAAGTATAGCGATGCCTAGTTTGATGGGATTGGCCATCAACATGGTAGGAACTAATCAATTGGAAGGAAACACAATGTTACCTTCCATTTTCCTCTAGATTATTTGTTCATCTTGATGAAGGATGAAAGTGAAACCTAGATTATAAGGATCCAGATGAGAATACACAATTCTTAGTTGTTGGGGCTTCTGTAATGTTCCCTCTTATTGATTAGATTCTCTTGTATGTGGTGGAGATTCATTCCTATGAGAAGAAGATATATTAATGTTAAATAATTAGCATGCCTTAATATTTTAATAATGTATTTATATGAGTTCATAGTTTAATCCTAATTAGCACACATAGCCAAGCTAGAGGTCCTCGATAATGGTGCTAATGATAAGCAGTGTGTATCCCCTACATCCATCCATACAAATCACAAGTGTGCACTAATGATCTAGTCAAATCCCATGGACTTAGTTCCTAAGTTTGCCTATAGTATTAAATTGTGAAGCAAGGGGTTATATGATCATTATCTTCCTAACTCACATGTGCTATTAGTTTGTATAGTTAAATGTGAGTTAAGGCACATGATGTGTATTTTTATAAGTGTTTATATATATATATATATTCTATCCTAATGGCTAGATGAATAAATGGAGATTTAATAATTAACTATTCAACTACTTAACCTATTAACTAACTATGCTAATGTAAGATAAGCATTTCTATTTACCATACATATCTTGAACTAGTATCAATGTTACTAGGTTACCAAGTGACTATTATTAGGCATACCAAATGAACTTTATTAGGATTACCAAGTGTAATACATTATGCTTGAAGTGGTTGTACTTATGTGTTTATAGTTAAGTTCATTAATTAATTAAAATCATGAATGTAAAGTTCCTTAAAAGTAAAGTACAAATAAGAAAGTGTAAACTAATCCAAGTGCTACAATGAATATAAAACATCTTGACTTTATTGCTATTCACACCAATGCATTCAGGTCCATGACATTTGAATACAATCTCTTTAATTCACATGATAGACACTCATAGGTAAAATATTCTAACTTTGAAGAAAATAAACTACAAGGGCTTTACTATGCCACTAACCAAGATGTCATAAATGTAGGTGGTGGCTGCATTTATATAGGCTTTGCCTACATCAACATCAACACATATAACCATGCATTGATGGAGATATGTTGATGGGGCTTTGTCAATGCATGCCTGTTGACACAGCCTACCTTATAATGACTCATTAGTTACTTAAGAATATTTTATAGTATTTACTATGCATGAACCATGTCATCTAAACTTATTTGTTTTTAACAATGATGTGTTAGCCTAGTGGTATGGGTCTTGGCTTGGTAACCATAGGTCATGGGGAGGGGGTGGATAATAGTGTTGGAACTTGAAATAATTGAAACAGAGGTACACCCCATGATAAATAGTTCAATTAGAACTTCATAACTCATCATCCCCTACTAGAATTGATCCCATGACCTAAAATATCCAATTTAAGAGTCTTACAATTAAGCTAATACCTCATTGTTAATACTAGAGAATCAAGAATAAAAATGGCTTTAGGAGAAAGAAAACAAAGAATATAGTTATTAAAAAAAATAACTCTTACCATTTTTGGGTATTCTTGCATAAGTTTATTTCTGAAAAGAAGCATCCAAATATCATCTCCATTAATCATTTTACAATCCATTTTATTGAGAGAAAAACACCTTGCTTCTAATAATTAATGTGACCAAGTCCTTCATCTTTTTTGTTAGTAGCATACATATTCCAACCAACTCAAGAGAAGACTTTACCATTTTTCTTAATAGACTATTGATGAATAATTTGATCAATTATGATGAATACTAATTTAAGGGACTATATCAATGCTTTAGCATCGATTTATGCTCTACTTTATTAGTGCACTAGTATTGACATAAAGTTAAAAAATGCCTATATAACTGTGTGTATCCACAACATTTATGACACCATTTAGTCATATCCTTAGTTAGAATCTTATAATTTAATTTTTTAGAAGTTAGAATTTGTCACTGAATGTCCACAATATGAATTGAGTGGACTGTATGAAATTTTATTTGAGTGTTAATGTACCTGAATACATTCACATAGTAGAAATAAAATCGATATCTACTTCTTTCATGGCAATGCTTGGCTTAGTATTTTGATCTTTTAAATTGCAATATACCTTATTCTTTTAACTTCATAAACTTAGTTAATTAAATTACCTTTATTACACTTAGCTAATTTTCATGAGTGCAACCAACTTTAAGCACAAACACATTAACATTTTGTAATTCTAGTGGTGAATGCTTAGTATACCCAGCAGTGAATACTTGATGATCTAGCAATACCACTACATGTTTAATATGTGTACAAAAAATTAGGAATGGATACTTCATGCCTAGGCTAGACTAGATTTATTTTCTTCACACTTAGAATAATTAGTTATAAATTTCTAAGAGGATAGGCCATATTGGAGAACCCTTGAGTTGATCTTTGACTAGTTCGGGGGTGAATTCAGTAAAAGGCCCAAATTTAAGTTCCACAATCACTATAGTGGATGTGGACCTTTTCCAAATGGCTTGAATGCATTTTGGAAACAACGTGAGATGTTGTTCTTGTTTGGGTGCCTTGCCCTCTTTTCCTTCTACTTGTCTAGATTGTGTAGTGATAGGGATTTCTTGACGAATGCTAAATGATTATGCCTCCTGTTCTGCATGCTCCACATGAGGTTCATGGCCTTTTCCTCTTCTCAGATGTTTGGATGCAACTTGAGAAGTTCCTCCATATTTTCATCATTTAGGGACCATCTGTAATCACACAAAGATCGATTGTTAGTAAGGTTATTTAAAGAAGTTTAATTATCTCATACTTTACTCATTGCCTTTAATAAATGTTGAATTCTTTGCTTAGTGTGATTTCAAAGTTAGAAATTTTTCAAGCAAGTTCCCATAAAAATTTTAATGTTGGGCCTAATTTGATTAGGTGACTCCAAGAATTAATTTAAATGATTTGGATGAAGGAAGAAAATTAGTTTGGCATGAATTTTTAACATTTTTTAATAGTACTTACACCTATGATATCCTTCAGGTGTTAGCAAATTTCAAAAAAGTTGTGTGTAGATTCTACCATACCCCTCCCCCATGATTGAGTTAAACACTCTGGCTTTAAGTAGGTGTGATTAGAAAAGAAATAAGAGCATTAACAAGTGAAATATTGACAGTTGAATATTATACTCTCAAAGCACTAAAAATTGTGGAAGAAAATTTCAAAAACTCCCCTCATATCAACTGTTGAAAATGACTTCAACGCATATGGGGGGCCCCATATATATAGGTTTGGTGGACATGATAGCACATATTTGATATTGCATTGGACCCGATACCGAGTACCCAATATCACATCCCCTCCAAAATAGGGTACTTAGTAAAATTGATGAATTTTCAAGTTTTCATGGCCAAAAATGAAGGATTGGAGGTAGATTTGAAAGGTTTGGGGTAATGTCAAGTGAAAATTAAGGCATTAAAAGTGTAATGAAGTGGAGTTATACTATTAAGTTCTTTGAATAGGGTGAGGAAAAAGGACATGTAGTGGTTCTAAGGAACATTTGGTTGAAATAATGATAAAGGAAAGAATAGATTCAATGATGTAGTACGTAGAGGGTATAGAATGATGTGGTGGTATGCAACAAGTACAAATTACAAAAGTCACACAAGTGGATCCTCCCTAAATCAAGTTCCAACCTATCATGCCCTTATGTAACCACACCTTAAAATGTCTGTAGGCATTAGAAGGGTTAAATGCAATCTGCACTTGTGCAACAAAACACACATATGTTAAATACAACTGTAATGAGGTATAAATTCTATACCACACAAGGCACAAGTTAGAAATACTTGGACAATGAGATGAGAAAAATTGTAGAAGTGATTGCAAAGATCAAGACATGAGGTAACTTACCCTAGGCACAATGAATCCAAAGTTTTGTGCATGATTAAAGTACTATTAGGCTATCACTCCAAGATCAAAACCAAGTTCATATCGTTGATTAGTGACATCACATTGTTTCATCCCAATGATAGACAACCATAAGAGCATCACAAAATCAAGGTGTACAATCACTTGGCATTTTACACAAGGGAGGAGTGATTTGAATTTGCCTATGACATGTTTTTCTAAATCTTTTCTTTCTTCTTTTTCTTCTTTCTTTTCTTTTTTTCTTTTGGCCACCTTGGCACTTTGTCTTTTCTAAAGGTGATTTGGAGAAGTTGCTAACCTTCAGGCATGGGTGCATGTCTTTCTAGTGGGATCCTCTAGAATAGCATTGAGTTCCTTAATTACAACTCTTACTCCCATTTTTTGTTAGATCTACAAGGATCTTAGTACAACCAAGCTACATGATAGCACATACAAATGTCACTAAAGAGAATCCACAAATTCCCCTTGATGTCACACCCTTACCATTCCCTCTTAGTCTATCACTTTTCACTTTGGGCATAATGAGTACAAAGTTATATTAAGTTTTAATGATAATCAAGAATATCATCATACCCAGAGTAGAACCTAATAAGAATGGGTGGGTGGATTTTGTGGGTTCACTGTCCAAATAATTAGTTATTTGTGACTCGATAGCATAGAACACCTCAATTGATAGGTCACATGGGTATTTTATTCACAGATGAGATTACCCTCAAAAGGATAAAATGAAAAATTAAAAAAAATGAAGAATTAGAAAAAAAATTGAAAAAAAAACAAAACAAAAAAAATCAAAAAATTGTAAAACCAAAGAAAAGAAAAAACATTTACCAATTCTACTTGTTAGAATGGGGGGTATTCCACATGACTAAACCTTTGATCATGGTGAGAATTAATAAATGAAAAGTTTGGATCCATGCATGTTGGAAATATTGGGATCTAGTCATATCCAAACCATTGGGTGTCTTTTGGTGTGGTGGTAGGAATGTACCCAAATTGGGGTTCACACACTTGATTAAAGTAGCCATAGTGGGATAGATTATAAGATGTGGTCATGTGATAAGAAGCTAACCCACTATGGCACATGTGACCATAAGATGGTATGAAAGGATCAATATGTCTCCTCACATTGTTATATTCATTGGGCCACATGGTTGTTGGAGTGTTAATTGGTGGCTTGGATAAGGTAACAAGAGGCATTGAGTTTGAAGAGGAAGGTGCATCATAGTGTTGGGTTTGTGCTAAGTTGGAGGATGTAGTGGTTTTAGAACTATGCTACCTCTTTTTATGGCTATGCCTAAAGAAAAGATGCTTCCAAAAATGTGGAGGACTCCCACTATTGTTGACAGTAGTAGCACAAGTAATGTTCATTGGTTGGTGCTGTGGTGCCAAACCTTCCAGTACAACTGGTGATGATGTAGAAGAAGGTGGAGGATGAGAATATTGAGAGTAAGGAGTGTAAGAAATATGAGGTGGTGATCTCGTAGGAGAGGGCATGGGTTGATGATACTCAGGAGAATGATAACAATGAGGTGAAGCAAAGGATGTTGATCTAGTAAGAGAAATATGGTGTTAAACATAATAAGCACTTGACATCAGGGAACATGAAGGGTGAGGCTAGTTTGGCGATGGTCTCCCCCACGATTGGGGGTTTTGCCACTACGATTGAGCATAGTACTTCTATACAAAATCTAGATATAACGTTCTTCCCCAATGCTCATGTAGATGTAACAAGATTGGACATTGACCTTTGGGGTGATCATATAGGAAAACATCGCATTGATACTTATGATTTGAAGTTGAGCCCCTATCCTTGTTTTCTTTAGCCCTTCTATCCAATTGTTAAATGGTTTTCTATCCTATTTCTCAATTTGGTATCCTCTATTTGTTTTGGTTTTCAAGGTTATATTGCATGGTTTTCTCTCTAATAATGTTTGCATATTCTCCACATTTTTCATGTACCCACTCCATCATCTTATTGGTCTTTGCTTCGATTTCATCTAGTGATTTTAGTATTGGCAAAGATGGGAATGGTTCCACCTCCTCAAGGTAAGTTGATTTATCCTCTTCATGATTATGGACCTTTGTTACTTTAAGAGTTTGATCTTATTGATATTTTTCAACATTATCCCATTTGGCTATTTCTCCTTCTTCTTTTACTACCCACTTAATAAGCTCTTGGAATTGGTGGATTTTTAGTTCATATAGTTGACCTAGGGCATGCATCCCTAGGGTCTCCCTTGTTTTATTATGAATCCCATCCATGATGTGACACATTACCCTTTTCTCAAAGAACCCATGGCCTGGGCATTTGTTTAACAATGAGTAATATCTTTCTAAGGCCATGTCCAAGGGTTCATGTTACCCTTGTTTCCACTCTTGGATTTGTTTCCTCAAGACTGAAACTCTTACATAGGTTTGATATCTTTCATTGAAGAGTTCCATCATTGTCAGCCAACGGTGAATTGATTTTGGTTTTAAAGACCTGTACCATACTTTTGCTCGGTCAACGAGTATCATAGGAAAGAGCTTAAGTCTTTTCCACCCATTATCAATGTTATTTCATGCACATGCATCATAGAAGGCTTGTAAATGATGTTGCAGGTATAAATCAAAGCCTCTTGAGAACTTAGGAAAGTTGTTTAAATCAAGCATGGGTAGACAACTTTCCTTGTGATGCCTATGGGATATTTGAATGGCCTCTATTATATGCATTAGGCTCTTAGTGGCCAGCAGGGGTTCATCATCACTAAATAGGTTATGAGTTCATGAGTTGGGACGATGTTTTCTATGTTCATGTTGGTATTCATCATTTTTCTTGTGGGTTCGATTTTTATTTCTACATCGATCCTTTGAGGAATAGTCATCTGTGTCACAAATTGACATTGAAAGAGCATAGGAAGAGAGAGAATTGAAAGACTCGTCATGAATTTTGTAAGTCTCCCAATCATCGCTTAATGTACTCTTGCTAACCATTGAAAAGGTCCTAGGCCTTATAGGCCTCCTCATTCTAGGAGATGTCCCATCCTCACTAGAGGTTCTTGAGTTGGATGACAAGAGTCCTTGAGTATCCTTGGGGTGTCTATGAACATATGTAACTTCGACATAATATTGAGTACCCAAACTTCTTCTTCATCATAAATTGCATTGGTTCTCCAATGAATTGCCTTGCTAGATGTTACGTTATCATTATCCTGTGAGGGAGACATTGTCATGAATTGTGTGTGACTCAATTGAATTTAATTTCTTTTATTTGAAAGATATATCATTAATACCTTATTATAGTAATCTTATATGATATAGTTGATTTAGATAACTAGCACCATCCCTGGAAATGGTGCCAATGATGAGTGATGAGGTACCCCTACACTCAACCATACAAATATGAACATGTACACACGATTTGGTCAAACTCCATGGACAGACTAGTTGTGGCACCTAGATAGTTATATGTTGATCGCAGTTCACTATCTTTTCACTTGGACTAGTATTTTCTTTATCATGTATGGTTTAGTCTAGAGTGAGATGTATGATATGGTTCCTACTACTATGCTACTCCTAAGAATAATGAGAAGTAACTTAATTAAGCTAGTAAGCAATGAGAAATAAAATCTAAGCTAGCCTAAGTGCGATGAGCATCTATCTTTAGTCATCCATACACATCTTGGACTTCATGTACTACTTCTAGGATTACCAAGCACACATCACCTGAAATACTACTTGATACGCTACTAAGTTACCATGTAGTTACACTTAAATGTTTGTGATTAAGATGTACTCATTATGCGTTAGCAACAAGAATAGCTAATGATGATAAAAGAAATATTAACTAAGAAAATAACAATAAATAATTAACAATTAAAAAATTAAAAACTAAGTGAATGCTGCAATGATGGAGTAATCTTGAGCTTTATTGTTGATTGTGTGCATGTCCAAGTATGTCACACTCAAATAAAGGTTCCGTACAATTACAAGTATCACACTATGAGCATGCACTTGGGAAAAGAACTGAAAACTAACAAAAAGGCTCTCAACTCCTAATGACTAAACAATATGATATCATCCTATGCGTCTAAGTGCTATATTTATAGGCTAACACAGGAATCACGATATCGTATCCAAGCTACAATATTGCATACATGATATTAGGGCCTAGCAAACCATGATTCATCAATGTACAAGCCTTTTAAGTCATCATTCTTATAGCTTATCTAAAATACAAGCCACTTCAAGTCTTACTTAGCCACATCGAGTCTTACTTTGATGTCTTAATCATATAGTTTATCTCTTCTAGTAAACTTAACCACCATTGAAGTATTAATATATCTACCATATTGATTTTTTATTCATGCTCCTTTTATAGTGTCTAACATTCATCACCATATCAGATAGTAGGCCTATTTGCTATTCAATGAAATTTCCTCTTTAATTTTATCGATATTCTTTTATCACATAAAACACCATAGCATGTCTCCATTTTGATCATTCTACCTCGATTCTATTTTTGATATCATTATCAATTTTACAATGTACCTCAAAAAATATTAATAATAAAAAAAATTCAAAGTACATTGGAGTAGGTTCATTTCAATAGAAATTAACCTTCAAGCTTACTAAATCTAGATATTATAAAAAAAAATCAATATGCTAGAAAATGAGAAAACTAGCTATCCTTAATTATTAAAGAGATTTCAATAGTGATTTCTCAACCACAAAACATCCAAATACTCATGCACTTAAATGATATTATAAAGCATGAGGCTCTACAACCACATAACAATTATCCTTAATATAAGACACAATTGAAAGAAAATCTCTCCTACAACTCAAGGCTAAGATCTCAACTCATAAGCAAGACTATAAGAACATATAGGCCAAGCATACACATAAGTAACCTTCAAGCTACAACCATAATCATGTACTTACTTGATGTGCTTTCATGACACTTTTGTAAAATCTCATCTCATGAGCTCTCTCATGGTAATACAAACATGAAATAACATTACTGTTTATTAGAAAATCAAAACAATAAATCCAGAAATATTTTCCAAGCCTAACTTGAAGAGCTCTAACTATTTTCTATCTTTTTCTTTTTTTATTTCATTTTTATCTAATTTTAAATGATCAACTTGGAAGTTTTTCCAACCATATAGGTTAACTCAAAGCTTTTTGGATCATCTTCTATAAAATCCCAACTTTTAGAAGAAACATCTCATGAGTATGGGAGATGTTTCCATCAAGTGTGAGACATCTTCTCCTAGCTAAGACATCTCACCTAAGATGTCCCAATTTTGTGGAACATGTCTTCACTTTAGAGAGATGTCTTCATAAATTTCTAGATGTCTCATGCTTGGCTAAGACATCTCTTGTGAAAACTTAGTACTCATCCAAGATGTCTTATTAATCTTAAAGACATTATCATAGTGCCCAAATCCTAAAAAAATCATCTATAGTGAAGAGGAAAGGGAATTAGAAGAGATATCCCTATGCCAGCTTTCCTATCCTTTAAAAAGTAAACTTATGTAAATAAGGGAGTAGGGTTAGAAGTGATCCTCCACTCAAGAAGTTTGGTCTCATGGACCCATACAATATCATTGGTGGGTTAATCCTTCCAATGATTCATGTACACATGCCTCTTCACTCCTTCAGTGCTTGAAGCATCCCTCCTCTTGAGTACAATTGTCTTCCTCTCCATTGATAACTTGAATTGATCAATAGCCCCTTTGAGCTTATCGATGCTACCTTCTATGGTCTCATCATCAACTGATCCATTATAGTGCACAAAATCTACCACATTAAACACAAAAGACATACCAACATCATTTGGTAAATCAATTTTAGAAGCATTATCATTAATTTTGAACCTAATTCTAAAAGGACCCATCTTCTTGATCTTCAACTTGAAGAAGTTAACACCTCTCAATCTCTTCTTTTTTAAGCACATTGAAAAAAGATTATCAAAAACAAAGATAAGCTTTTTCTTTTCCTCATTCCTCTTGAGGACTCTTTTTTTAGCCTTCTTTCTAGGTTTTCCTTCACTTGTACACAAAAAGATTCCAAATCTCTTTCACAAAATCACTACTGAGTTGAACTTCTTCCTCAAAGCTCTTTACATTATCCACCATCTTTGGACAACAATCTTAATTTACCTCAAATGGGCTCTTACAAATCATAACATGAAAAGTATAATTATATAAAATTCAACATGACATAACAAATGTTTTCACTGATTGGGCTGTTCATCACATAAATACCTTAAAATTCTTAATAAGGATTTATTTACCAACTTAATTTGACCATGATATTATGCATGATAGGCACTAGAAAAATTTAACTTTATTCCTAAAATTTTTTACATGGACCTCCAAAAATGACTAGTAAACTTAGTGTCTCTGTCAATAACAATATTCAAAGGAATTCTATGCAACCTTGCAACATGCTAGAAAAATAAATTTACAATATGAGAAACATCATTAACATTTTTTCATAGAATGAAGTATACCATCTTGAAAACCTTGTTCACTATAACAAAAATTGCATTGCTCCCACTCTTGATTTTTGGAATACCACTCACAAAATCCTTCGACGCACTCTTCAATGGATCCTTGGAAATTGACAAAGATATGTCATGTCTGTCTACTCCTTTAGCTCCTTTGAATTTATGATATGTCAAATACTCCTTCATGAATTTTGAAACTTTAGTTGCTAGTCCTAGCCAAAAATAGTACCTAGCCATAAGTTCTAATGTTTTATCCCTTTCCATGTGACCTACCATGCTACTACCATGCTTTTCAAATAGAATCTTCTTCCTAAAATAACAATTAGGAACACATACCTTTTCATTATTTAATAAGAGTTCATATTAAATATGATAGTCCCTCCATTGGTCTATCCTACTCATCAACGCTTCCTTAAGACTTCTGCACACCTACCCAAAATCACAATCATGCTCATGTAGATTAGCAAAATCATCCATATTTTCCACATAAAATACACTAAAATTCACTGCATGCACCCTAGATAATGCATCAACCACTAGATTAGCTTTTCCACTTTGGGGCTTTGATGAACCACGATATCTTGACCATGATATTGCGTCTGCGATATTAGGTTCGTGATATCGGATCCAACCATGCGATGTTGGATACCTGATATCGAGGCTTGTCTCCTCACCTATAAATAAGAGGCGACACCCTTAGTTTTCACATTAGATAGTTAGTCCCTTAGCCGAACTCTTGCCATTTCCTCCCAGAGTTAGAATTATTTTTGTGTGCCTACAGTAGAAGTCATAGAGTGATTATTTTTGTGTGCCCGTAGTAGGAGTCATAGAGTGAACAGATCTTTATTCGAGCATTGTGTACTTGAGCACACTTTGTGTATGGCAATAAAGACAAACTTTATGATAAACCTTGTAGCATTTAGAATAGATTAATTAGCATTAATTATTATTTAATGCTTTCCTAGTTGATTAATGATTTCTCTCACCCTACAACTCTCTTAATTAAATACACTCAGTACGACCGCTTCGAGCATGCGTGTAGCACTTGGTAACCCAATGACGATTAGCATTTGGTAATCCCAACAGTGTTGCATTAGTTTAGGATGTGTAGAGAAAGTGGGAATGGATACTGGTGTTAGGAGTAATTAGAACCTAGTTAATGAGTAGTTAAATTAGATTAGTTACTTAGTTATCTCTCTCCCCCTGCTTACTAGCGCAGGATATAAAACACATAAAAGCTATAAAAATCATATGCCTCAAGCTTACTTAACCATACAACTGTGACATACAAGTAAGTTTGGGAAGATAACGATTAACCAACCTGTTATTATTACACGAAGGCGCATAGGCATTTAGTCCTTGGAATTCAACCGAATCATGCATGAAATGCTCGTATTCGTATGGTTGAGCGTAGGGGTACCTCGTTGCTCATCATTGACATCGTTGCCGGGGACTTAGTTGTTTGTGCACTAAGTAGAACTTAGGAAATCATTCACATCATTGGAACAAGCCCTTAGGGTTGGTTAAGGAAAAGATAATAGTACATTGCACACTGAACAAGACAAGATGTCTTCTTCTTCGCACAAAAGCACTTTACTACCTAGGACTAACACAAGAAGCAATTGGTGGCATGATACACATGACATTGATCCATCAATTCCTCAATAATTTCATGTGGTATATATTCATCCTAATGAATATATACCCAAATTCACCTTTATTCTCCATCAAGATGAGCAACTACATTGGTGTGACTTGGAAGGTAGCATAGTGCTACCTCTTGATCATTTAGTCCCAAGCATGCTCCTTCATGCTCTCACATGAATAGGCATGCAACACTTACATGCAAAATATGTTGTGAAGGACCATGATTCGAGAGACTATCATCCCATAGAGGTGCAATCTCAATGGGATTTGCAATAGGAGAGACACCATAAGTCTTTGAAGAGAAAATGGTCCAAGGATGCCCCCACGTTTTAAGCGAAATTGAGGGTGATGAACTTACCTCAGGTTGTCGCCCACATAATGATGTTCCTCCCCTTGACTTTGGCCAAGGGGTTGTGTATCAGAACCTTCATTCTACTATTCATAACCTAGGTGTTGATACCAATGGACACAAAGTATCTGAAAAAGGAACAAGGACACATGACAAAGGTGGGCATTCTGATTGCAACCACGATCGAGGCAAAGACCATTGAAGAGAAGGTAGTAGACATTGTCATGGTGGTGGTTCTCCTTCTTCTTTACCTTCATCATCTCCTTCACCCTCTCCTTAAGTGTTTGGATGTAGACATAGAGAAAATGATCATGAGGATAATAATAAGCAAAGTGGAAGTCACAAATGAAACAACCAAGATAGAGGATGAGGGCACTCTAGAGAATCATGACATAGAAGAAGGGAGAGTAGGGAACAACGTAGGCATCATAGATGCCACGAATGAGATGATCATGATGAACCCCTACTTGCTACTCAAAGCATGCTAGACATAACTGAGGTTGCGAGAGTTCCAACAAGGCATCAAAGAGATAGTAGGATCAAGAGGTTAGATATGAATAACATTCCATGATTTGAAGGGGGATATAACAATGATCCTCAAAATCACTTACAAGAATTTCATGATGCATGTGCCTTGCAAAACATAGAGAACAAGTGGCAAAAACTTAAGTTATTTCCACAAATACTAGTAAAAGAAGCTGAAAGCTAGTATCAGTTCTTAGAACCAGAATCCATTCATAGGTGGATTACTATGTTAGAATTGTTCAACGATAAGTACCAAATGTACTCCTAGGTGTCTAACCTATGAAAGAAAATCCAAGGATGGAAACAAGGAAGTCATGAACCCTTGGATGCTACCATGGGTTGCTATTATGCACTATTACATCGTTGTCCTAGCCATGGTTATTCGCAACGTGATCAGCTATGCCATCTCATAGATGGGCTTAGGCATGAAATGAGAAGAACCCTTGGGAATTATGCCCAAGGAAGGTTATCCAAGCATAGGTCCCATCAAATTCATAGACTACTGGAGCAAGTTGCTAAGGAAGAAGGTGAGCTACGAAAGAGAGAAAGTGCAGAATAATATAACCGAGATCCTTCCCTTCGAAAGAAGGGAGTAAGATTTTGTGAGGATGAGGAAGAGTCACCACTCGAAGAGATGGTGAATAGGAAAACCTTGCCTATCCAAAAGTTAACATCAGAAGTATCGGCAAAGGTAGACCAAATGTGGGACTCCTTGGATAGTAGGTTTCAAACTGTTCTTAAAATAGTAGAGGAGTCTAGAGAGCGAGGTAGTGATCGTGACAAAAGAAAAAAGAGAAAAGCAAAAAATGCACATAACAAGGGTAAGGGAAAAGTTGCTATTATTGAAGAGGTTGTGGACTCAGATATAGACAATGATAGTGGATGAAAGATATGTCAATATAACCATCATAAGGGATGTTTCCCTATGATCTCACATCTATAGGAGTCTAGGGTGTATGCACTTAATTCACGATTAAACAAATGACAAACATCCCGATGGTTACCTTATCCCCAAGGTAACCCAAAGCAATTCCACCAACATTTAACGTATTATCCAAGTGGAACTCCACCACAATCGATTGAGCAACATCAATAGTGGAAACACCCAAAATCATGGGGAGTGCCACCACCAAGGCAATAATATCCTTACTGGCAACCTAACCCATATGGATATTACATGCAACATCCAATCTCTCCACGTG
>MNCI01015115.1:161092-300203 GCA_015680685.1 Gnetum montanum
TTCTTTAGAACCAACAGTCCAACCAAGCCTTTACAACCACAAGCGACTAAGTCTTTGGACATCTCCATATCAAATAAAGCTTCAGAGCCCTCTTTGAGCCTAACATCACATTCAACGCATAAGGTCATGTTAACACATGCTGTTATCGATTGGATCAAAGCTGGCCACATTCCTAGGAAATGTTCTAATCCTACGAGTCCCTTGATATATCTACAAATTGCTAGGAATGAGCCCTACAAAGCTCTTTTGAATTCAGGTTCCGATGTCAACCTAATATCCTAAGAAATGTACAAGGCCTAGAACCTACCTCCATTAAAAAAGAGCAACATCCATTTAGAGTTGACCAACCAGTCCATCACTGTTCCCTTAGGATTAGTGGAGGACATTGTTACCGCTATTTGTGGATGGTTGTATCTAGCTGACTTCCTAGTGATTCAAGAACAACAGTAAGGGGGATTTCTCAATCATAATGGGAAGGGCATGGCTAAGCACTATCGATGTGCACCTAGGAATCTACAATCTTTCCCTAGAAATATCTAAGGCAAATATTTTCAAAAAGATCAAGAAGAAGATAGTTCCATGCATCGCATATAGTGACACATGGTGTAATTGTGTGTAGAGATCATGGGTTGTGCAAATTTTAACATTGTGTGCATGCAATCAGTATGCACAAGTGATCAATATACAAAGGCGCCTGTATACAATAGCCATATGACAAGAAGACACCTACTGGCTGACAGTTGATCAAGAAAGTAGCTCACTTATATGCATGGAACTAACTGAGAGTTTGACTTGCACTTACATAGATAGCATAGATGCATTAGAGCAATTCCACTTCCAACTTCCAAGTCCTAATCTTGAAAACCTCAACTGGGGAAAGTTGGAAATTCCTAAGAAATTTAAATAGAAGACCCTAGAGCTAAAACCATTGCCCACTAGTATGGAGTACACATTTCTAAAGAATGAAAAATCGATAATCATCAATGAAAAACTTACTCTACAACAAAAAGAGAGTCTACTAAAGGTAATAAACAAGTGGTCAAAAGCCTTTTCTTGGTCATATCTAGAATTAACTAGAATAGATCCTAGGATATGGCAGCATAGGATTTACACTGACTCCTCCATGAAGCCTCAAAAACAACCACAAAGATGATTGAACCCAAAGTTGAAGCAAGTAGTAAAAGAAGAAATCAAACAACTTCTAAAGGATGGGTTCATATACCTCATTGCTGATAGTGAATGGGTTAGCCCCTTAGTAATTTTGCCTAAAAAGGGAGGCAAATGGAGGGTGTGCATAGATTTTAGGCTACTAAACATGGAAACATTCAAGGATCACTTTCCATTGCCATTTGTTGACTAAGTCTTAGACACAATCATAGGGCATCGCTATTATAGTTTTCTAGATGGATATAGTGGATACAACCAGATATAAATAGCCTTAGAAGACCAAGAAAAAACTATGTTCACTAGTCCTTGAGAAACATTTGCATACAAATAAATGTCATTTGGCTTGTGCAATGCCCTTGCAACATTTCAATGCTTAGTTCTAAGCATATTCTAGCAGTAGATAGGAAATGGTGTGGAAGTCTTTATGGATGAATTCTCCACTTATGGAGCAAACTTTGATCAAGCCTTGGACCAGTTAGAGAAAGTGCTAAAAAGATGTGTAGAAACTAATTTAAGGCTCAACTGGCAAAAGATCCATTTGATGGTCCAAGAAGGTGTAGTACTTGGGCATAAAATCTCACATATAGGGATAGAGATAGAGCCTCAGAAAATCAAAGTCATCCATGGAATTACCCATCAAATGGAAACTATCAAAGACATTTGGTCATTCCTTGGACACATTGGCTACTATAGGAGATTCATAGAGAGCTTTTCAAAGATTTCCAAACCATTGGTAGAGCTAATGAAAAAGGAAGTACCCTTCAAGTGGACCAGGGAATGCGAGCTAGCTTTCCAAACTCTGAAATAGAAGCTGGTAGAAACACCCATTCTACAAGCTTCTGATTGGTTCAAACCATTCCATGTCATGATTGACATGTCCAACTATGCCTTAGGAGCCGTACTTACATAGTTAGATGACCAAAAATATCCTTATTACATCCACTATGCAAGTAAAAGTATCACTGGTGCACAACTTAACTACACTACTATAGAAAAAGAATTAATGGCTGTAGTGTTTGCACTAGAAAAGTTTAGACACTATTGTTGGCACATTTTGGCCATTTCATGGAACATGTTGATTTAAAAAAAGGAGAAATTATTCCTACCATTTACCAGAAAGCATGAATATGTGAAGGAATTTAAACAAGCTCATCGAAGGGATGATGACATTGCAATTGTGAATGCTGGCATGAGAGTTTATCTGGAGTCAAAAGCAAATGGTGTGTTAATTGTAGATATTTCTCTAGCTTATGGTGGGGTAGCCCTGGTTACTTTATCTACAACAAAGACATGAGAGTTTCTTATTGGGAAGCCATGGAAATTTGATACTTTTGAGAATGCTATCAAGGTGCTGCAACAAGATGTTTCGATAAAAAATGATGCTCCTGGTGGCATGGTTGAGTTCAGGAAATCATTGACATTGAGTTTCCTTTTCACATTCTATCTTTGGGTGTCTAAAAAGGTACATCTTGATATTCCTGATTCCTACAAGTCTGCAGTGACTCCTTATGAAAGGATGCCATCCTATGGAATTGGAATGATGGAACAGGAGTGGGTCTTCCAGTCACTCATTTTTCAGCAAAGCTTCAAGTTTAGGACTCACTAGTACAAAACTTGGCTGTGAAGAAGGTGGTTGTGGAGCATGCATTGTTCTTGTGTCTCATTATGATCCAGAGAAACAAAAATCAATACATAGAGTTGTCAATGCATGTTTGGCTCCATTTTACTCTATAGAGGAAATGCATGTAATTACTGTGGAGGGTGTAGGAAATCAACAAAAGCTTCATCCTATCTAGGAACTATTGGCTAATTCTCATGGATCTCAATGTGGATTCTACACACTAGGTTTTGTAATGTCCATGTATACCATATTAAGGTCTTCTAAGAGCCCACTTGAACAAGGTCAAATTGAAGATTGTCTTGTGGGAAACTTGTGCCATTGCATAGGCTACAGACCAATCCTTGATGCATTAAGATTGATAACAATTTGTATATTAAAAATAGTTTAGGATTTTTAGAACATTTAACGTTCATTTTCCCTTCAACAGGAAAGCCTTGTGAATGTTGGCAGGAAGTTAAAAATATGAACGGTGAGACAGAAACCATTGAAACCCTATGCAAAACCACCGCCAGAAGAAAACTATTGTGCAAAACAAAGCAAAACAAAGCAAAGATCAGGAGGAGTAGAGCAGAAACAAGGATTTTTTGTGCTTAAAATCAGAAGCAAAAATGATGTTCATGTGTTGAATCACTGTGTTCGATCTAGATCTGCGCTGCGATGCCGTGAGGGTTCCAACAAGAAGTTTGCATGATGCCAACATTTTTTCAAATAGATCAGCAGCACCTATTATTCTCGACCGACGACGTGATTCTCTCCCTGCATCGGCATCAACAGAGTTCAAGATTGGCGTGGCAGCCGAAAAGATGTTGTAGGCGACGCTCGAGATGAAAGACCGAGAATTTTGCAGAATGATGCTCTGTGGCCAGCCATTTCTGCTAGGGTTAGGGTTGATCCATTTTCCAGTGCACAACCTTGCAAGGATGTGCTTGTTAGGATTTCTTTGGATTCAGTGGGGGATCTATCCACAGAAGCAAATTTTTCGCTACGGCGGCAGCAAACAAGTTACAACAATAATGGAGCCTCATTCTTCGAAGAATTCCCCGTTTCTTGCTTAAGAAGTTTCCATCAAGGGTTATCAGGACATCTTAGGTCTTGTTAAAAATGATTAAAATCTAGAACCAACAAGAGATCTGGCCACCAAAAAGTGTGCCAAGGCAAGACTATGGCAGCAGAAAAGAAAAAGTAGGAACCTGGACTCACCAATGGCATCTTCATGCTAAACCTGGACTGTGATGACCACAACACAAACTACATAACGGCAAGCAATGCTATGTGTTGAAACTATAAACTATATACTATCTACATGATTAAACTATAATTAAATTATATACTATCTACATAACGTGACACTTGCTTTGTGTTGAAAATGCAAGAGTGCCACTCCATTTATGCATTCGGTTGTACACACTTACATATATATTTATATATTCACCCATCCATGTATGCATCAACTCCATGGTTACTATCTCTACTACTATGATTTAAATAACAATAAAATATTTTATGATTTAAAAAGAGAATTTGTGCAACAATTGTTCAAAGTCCCATGTGAATTGAACACTTGTCAATTGAAATGGTGGTTATAACCACCACCAAGGACACTTGTCAACTATAGCCTTTTTGTCTCCATGGTGACCACTTGGTAACTGAATAGGCCACTTGACAACTACATGGGACACTTGTCAACTATAGCTTTTTTTATCTCTATGGTGGTTATAACCACCCAAAATAGTTGTAACTTACCTAACTACCTTTGAACCCTATAAAAAGGCTTCAAGGGTCAAGGAGGGAACACCACACTCAAGATCATACTTGGGGTCACACATTGTGAAAGATTGCTTGTAAGATGGCTTACTAAAGAAAAGGTTTCAGCCTCTTTGTCATAGTCCTGTGAGTTATGCTTATTGTTTTTTATTTTGTTTAAATTTTCTAGCTAGTGGTTTAGATAGTATCATCCTTGGCAAGTAATTTTGGGATTTTTAGATTGCTCTTATTGTTCTTGTTGCATAATAGAAAATTTCTATTAAAATTTTTCCATAGAAGCACTTGTGTTTGAAAGCCTTAAGAGCATTTTAGTAGTAAATTTGATTATTGTGCAATGTATAAGAACTACTATTGAGATCATTGTAAGAGAGCCTCTACTTGTAGTTATGCCGTTGAACGATTCAATAGTCAAGAGGGTTCAGAAAATCTTTGGTATTTTGATGAGACCAGAATAGCATCTTTTTATCTTTAAAGTGAATCTCCATGTAATTTCAATTAGAAATTGTCAAATCTTTTGAAGGTTATGTTGAATGCAATTGTTGACATCCGTTATCTAGCCAAAATAGAGTCTCGTACGTGATAGTTTACGCAGCAAATTTTTGGGATGCATAGTGGGATTGTCTTGAAGAAATTGCTTATTTGAGCCTTGGAAGTTTGAACAATTCGTAGATATTGAATTTGGGATAGCTTTATTGCAAAGTGTTTACTTGTATCATTTTACCTTGTTTAAATATTTGAGGTCTTAACACAAATCTGCTTTCTTTTCTATCTATTTCCATTGAATCTTGCTCTATTTCTAGTTTTCTTGTGGAACTATCTCTTTCTCTAGGGAAAATTAGAAGTAGATTCGCGGAGTTGTGCTCAAATGTTTTTGCAAAATTTTATTTGTTACAAGTAGGTATTATAAGGACTGCGTAGACTAGGCAATTGAACAAAATAGGAACTCCCAACAACTGACAGTACTTGGCAAAGTTGGCTGAATCTATTTAAGATAAGTTCATTTGTAGTTTACACACAACATAATCATTTCATTTTTCACAACGCATACCACAACAGCACACACACATACTCACATTAACTACTGAGTCTATTTGGAGGTATCTGGGCCTTGGTGTTGCCAGAGACTAGCAAGCACCTAAATCCTGTTTGAGGATACTCGTTGGCGATCACGTCCTAAACGGTCACCAACAACTATGTATTAGGATACAAAGTATTCATACACATAGATCATATTGCAATCTAGTTCCTCATGAATAAGCCAATGGGAAGCCCTTGTATTATATGATGGCTTGTAATCCTACAAGAGTTTGATTTAATGATGATTGATCACAAAGGCATTGAAAATGTAGTTTCCAATCATTTATCTTGATTACGTTGGGACAACAAAGAGGATGAGTATCCAATTTCCAATCATTTCCCTAATGAATTCCTCTTTGCTAGTGTAGTGAATAACCAATCACCCACAAAGACAAACTGGTACAATAGCATTCTTACCTATCTCCTTACCCAACAAACACCATAAGAGCTAGACCTTAAGAAGAAACAATAGTTTCTTCACAGAGCTAAGTACTTTATGGAGATCAATGGACAACTTTACAAAGTATATCCCAATGGCTTGGTTCAATGGTGTGTTCCCAATAGAGATCAACTGAGAGTTCTCTAAGATGATCATGAGGGCCCTTGTGGGGGTCATTATGCTAGGAGATGAATGGCCATCAAGATCTTGATTGCAGGGTATTATTAGCCTACCTTGTTCCAGGATGCCCATCAATTTTTCCAATCTTGTGAGCATTGTCAATGTGATGGGGGAATGAATGCTAGAATGGAGGATTCGCAATAATGGATTCAACCATTAGAACCCTTCAACATTTGGGGAATTTATTTCATGGGGCCCATTACACCAATGTCCAATGGAAAAGCTTACATCATAGTTGTTGTAGACTACTTAACAAAATGGGCTGAAGCAGCCATTGTTAAAGATTGCACATCATCTACAGCTACACAATTTGTTCAACAACAAGTTGTCAATAGGTTTGGTATGTCACGTGCACTTATTTCAGACAATGGTACACACTTCACAGTTGCAAATTTTTGGAAGTTAATATAATGCTTAGGGGTTGAGCATAAATTGACTACACCATACCACCCCCAAGTGAACAGTCAAGTCAAGGTCATCAACAGGGAGATTACTAAGATACTAACCAGAACCATTAGCAAGTATAGGTGAGACTAGAGCACTAAACTAAACGATGATCTTTGGGCATACCACTCCACATGGAAACTCCCTATAGGCTACTCTCCCTACGAGTTAGTGTATGGAAAACTTCCAATGCTTCTTATCAAAATTGAGCTCCGTACACTATCCACGACATGTTACCTCAACCTTGACCTTGATCTAGCACAAAAACAAAGGTTTATGACTTTTAACTTGCTAGATGGAAATCGACTAGCTACCCTATCATGTAATGAATTGTAGAAGGAATTTAGTAAACAATGTCATGACTTGAAAATTAGGAAAGTTAAGTATCAACTAGGAGATAAGGTTCTCTACTGGAACCCCACACATGTGTCACAATGTACCAGATTTCAAACACTGTGGGAAGGACCTTACATTATCTATGCAACTTTTCCTTTAGGGGCCATAACCATATATAAACCTAAGAGCCCAGATGAGGGATTGTTAGTTAACATGGAACAAAAAAAAAAAATACCTTTCCATGAGTTTAGAATAGCCAGAACACATGCTACCTCTGTAGGTGGGCAACCTTCCTCATTATTTTGGATCTCCTCCTTCCAACTCAGTCAAGGGGGAGATGGCCACCTTTGCTAACCATTGAAGGTCCTCAGTTCTTTGTAAATTTTTATTTTATACATTTTTGTTTTACATGTTTTTGTTTTGCACATGTGTTTAATCTTTCTTATTTTTGTTTAACGCCATTGTTCATATTTTTACCATTTCTTTGTGTGATTGCTTTATTTTGTTTGTTCCCCAATAAGTGTTCATGATGATGGCATGAATAATACCATATTGATTGCTAATGTTTGGGTTTTATCTTTGAAACATGATGTTGATATTAAGGTATGGTTCTTTTGATTAAATAGGCAATGAGTCCATGTTGTTCATGCATCCATAAAATCCTATGGTCTCCCTTGGCTTGGAACTGTACAGTCCCTTTCTCTAATAAAATTGTTAACGAATTGGTGGTGGGTATTTCTCAAACTAAGGAAAGACTCACATGATGAAAAGGGTGTGACTTCAAGGGGATTCGATGCAGTTGTGCCGGCTATTCTCTTGAGTGCTTGGATTTTTTTCTTTGGGTTTCTACCATTCTGCCGTTCATCAAATATCTAGAAGTTGAGTACATAAAAATAAGTCTTTGCATGGTGTGGTTCTCATGAAAAAAACACAAAAAAAGTGAGAATTCAAAGCACACCCCTTAGAAAAAATAATGAACTTGGGCTACATGCACTGGTTATGGCACTGGAAAGACATGTTACCCATGCTTGAAGGTTCCCTCTAACTAAGGCCCTTTCTCGCTTCTTGATTCTCTATCTCGCTCTCCTTGGAATGGTGGTGACTTTTTGTAGAGGCATTCTTATTGCTTCAAGAGGATAGGTTGGTCAAATGTGTTGATGTGAGGTCATTGAATGTGGTTGGTTAAGCCTGGATTTGGAATGAGTTCTACTTGGTCACATTAACCATAAAACACACACAAGGGAATTTACATGACCTTGTTCTTGGATTTCCATTCCATTCTCTCCTCTCCATATTTATTTTCCATTTTTCACCTTATTATCAATTTTATCATTAGTCTGTATCTTGGTTGATGCATTTTTTTCCTTGGTTAATTTTTGTGGGTAATTTTTTAACTCTTGCTTCCAAATGAAATTCCTAGAGCCTACGGACTCTTTGGTTTGTGGGTCTGTTAGGGCATCAAGGGCATGTGCCTGCTTTGGGGAGGACCCACTAGCATTCCTTTTTGGTGCATTTGTTAACTTCTTTTTCTTAAATATTTCTTGCAATCAATAGTTTATTGTTTCATTCCCATCCATGACATCCATTTTATTGGAATTTTTGTTGTTGCTTTTTCTCCATATTTCTTATTCCTTATCTTTTTCCATCCTATCATTATCGGAAGTTCGCTCTTAGTCATGGGGGCCTTGGCACAAATTTTTCAATTTTTCCTAACCCCTACACCTTAGGTAGTCACTAGTGTTAAATATCTAGAATTAGTATTTGCAATAACCACAACTCAGCCAATGCACTTTACATCGAGGCAAGGTATCAACTGCATTGTGATTTATCTACCCTCGCTCATTTGTGACTGTGTTGTGTGTGTAGAGGGTGATCATACAAAAATGGACTAGGCCTGGAGGAAACACTTAGGATGGACTAGAACTAGAGTGTTTACGAAAGGAGCAAGATTGATGGTGTGGCTATGGATAAACAATGAAAGGTGCAATCTTGGCATCGACAGAAACATGCCTTATTCTTTCTCTTTCTCCTTCTCTTTCAGTTGCCAAATAAAGGCTAGATGTCATTTATGTATAGTGTTCACCTCAGTGGTTATGAACACTAATGCTGTCATGTATTGTATTGTTGATCTGTTCACTGGGCACGTTGAGTCTATTACCCTGTTCCACTATCAATGGTCATTTAGTTAATAATCCCATAACTTTCCAATATTTTGTAAGGAACTCAAGGATGAGTTTTCATTTAGTCATGGGGGTATGATGAACTGTAATATCACATCCATGATATCGGGTCTTGTGATATTAGATCCAACCATGCGATGTCAGATACTCGATATTGAGGCATGTCTCCTCACCTATAAATAAGAGGTGGCACCCTTGGTTTTCACATTAGATAGTTCGTCCCTTAGTCAAACTCTTACCATTCCCCCCAGAGTTAGAATTATTTCTACATGCCCATAGTAGGAGTCATAAAGTGAATGAATCTTTATTCAAGCATTGTGTACCTGAGCACACATTGTGTACGGAAATAAAGACAAACTTTATGATAAACCTTGCAGCATTTAGCATAAATTAATTAGCATTAATTATTATTTAATTCTTTCCTAGTTGATTAATGATTTCTCTCACCCTACAACTCTCTTAGTTAAATACACTTAGTATGACCACTTTGAGCATGCGTGTAGTGCTTGGTAACCTAATGACAATTAGCATTTGGTAATCCTAGTAGTGTTGCTCTGGTTCAGAATGTGTACAAAAATTGGGAATGGATACTAGTATTAGGAGTAATTAGAACTTAGTTAATGAGTAGTTAAATTAGATTAGTTACTTAGTTATCTCTCTCCGCCTCCTTACTAGCACAGGATATAAAACACATAAAAGCTATAAAATTCATATGCCTCAAGCTTACTTAACCATACAACTGTGACATATAAGTAAGTTTGGGAAGACAACAATTAACTAACCCGTTATTGTTCCACAAAGGTGCATAGGCACTTAGTCCTTGGAATTCGACTAGATCGTGCATGAAACGCTCATATTCATATGGTTGAGCATAGGGGTACCTCACTGCTCATCAGGCTTTAACACAAAATTAAACTCTTGTAAGTGTGTAACACACATCATGTGATTTGCACCTAACATATTTTGGGAGTTTAGAAATTGAAACGCTTTGTGATCTATCATCAAAGTGAACTTCTTGGAAAATAAGTAATGCCTCCAATGTTTAATTGCTTTTAGAATAGTATAGAACTACTTCTCATATGCACTATATTTCTACCTTGACTCATTCAAATGTTTAGAAAAGAAAGCAATAAACCTATCTTTTTGGAGAAGTACCCTATCAATGGCAAGTTCACTTACATCCTCATTTACTTGAAAATGTTTTTAAAAATCTAAAATTATAAGTACTACTTCACTAGTTATTTTTTCTTTTAGAAATTCAATGCTCCTTTAGGTTTCATCACGCTACTGGAAATCTTTATTTTTCTTCAACAAAGAAAACATACATCAAGAAATATCACTAAAATTTTTTATGAACCTCTAATAAAAACCTGCTAAACTAAGGAATGATCTTACCTCCCCAACATTCTTAACAGTTGGCCAATCTCTAATAGGCATCAACTTGATTATATAAAGCTAGCAAGAGATTGTGAATTAAAGCTCATATTTATCTATGTTTTTAGTACATGAAAAGCTAAGTGTGCAAGCTATATAGATAATCTATTTAGTGGAAAGAATAAGAAGATAGACTACACTAGATTTGAAA
The DNA here is from genome assembly GCA_015680685.1 of Gnetum montanum. Classification (NCBI taxonomy): domain Eukaryota; kingdom Viridiplantae; phylum Streptophyta; class Gnetopsida; order Gnetales; family Gnetaceae; genus Gnetum; species Gnetum montanum. Next base: position 171,886 of record MNCI01015115.1, read on the forward strand.
AAAGTATGTGCTCCATTAAAAGGAAGAACAACTTCTAAGTTCCATGTGTCATCATGTAAGTTATGAATAAAATTATTAGATTTATAACAAGTGATAAAATTAGCTATAACTTGATCTTTAATAGAATGTTGAGACAAATAACAAAGATCAAAATGAATGAGAAAAGTTTTCTAATGAGCTAAGTGATATGTATCAAAAGGTTTATTACCAACCATCTTAAGAATGTTACATTTGGATACAACAAATAATTTAGCATTTTAAAGATAATTCCTCCACAAATTAAAAGTGAAAATTAAATTTAAACAAGATTTTTTTATATTTAAATGTCTAGTCTCACAGTCTAAGAAATGATAAAATATGTAATATATAGGAAGATCGTATTTATCTTCATGTCTTTGAGAAAGCATGATAGCTATGAAATTGTTAGATTTGGAAGGATAAAGGCTAAAATATTGGTTAAAAGATAAAGCATTATTGAGTTTAAAGAACATTTTAGTATAGCAAAATATTCCACAAGGATTCATAAAAGTAGAATATTGCTAGTACTCTAGATTTATTTTAATTTAATTGTAACCAAAAAGTTGATCCATAAAGGATAAAAGAGCATGAGCAACTAATGAATCTAAAAGCTTACCAATATTTGGTAAACAAAAATCATCTTTAAGTGTGACCTTATTAATATATTAAAATTCAATGAATATGTAGAGGCCATCATTCTTCTTAGAAATCACCACTATATTGGATATCTAGTTGGAATAGTTAACATAGATAAATCTATCATCATAGAGTTTGGCAATATTTTCTTTTATAGTAAGAGATATAGCTAGATGAATTTTTCTAATCTTCTATTTAATAGGCTTAGAATCTTCTTTCCAAATAATATTATATTATACTAGCCTTTAACCTAGACTAGAAATATCACTATAATCCTAGGTAAAAGCAATTGAGTGCTTCTATAAAGTAGCTAAGATAGTTTCTCAGTAGTTTTGAAAGAGAAGAGAACTAAGTTGAAGTGTCATCTACTCATCTTTCTTGTTTAGTACAGGTAAATTAATTAGGTAATAATTTGTTAGAGATGGCTCTTAGTCAAGAAAGGAGAGATCAAATTGGGAAAGTAATTCATCTTTAGTAATATCTAGGAAACCTATAAGAGAAGGAGCATTTATTAAACTCTATTCAAAGTTAATAAAAGACATCTCTAGGATCTCACATACTTGATCTATAAGATAGTATAAGATGATAGGATGAAGAAGAGATAATGAGTAGGTAGCCATGTTGACCTAGACTAGAATTATTTTAGTTAGAGTTCATAAAGAGTTTCAAAAAATAAATGATTCAAAACATCAGTACAAGACAATGTTGAAATAGTACACATCAAAAACTTGAAAGTTTTCCTAAGAAAGAACATCATTTTTATCAAGCTATATAAGAAAAAAAGAAAAATAAATTAGTGAAAATTCCTTTATTTGTAACATAGCAAATTATAAAACAATATAAGAGTAAAGCTAGAGTAGAGCCAAAAGAGACAAAAATAGAAAATGATAGGGTACTAGCTAACAAAGAAGCAATGATAATTGGAAATAGTAGGTTGATGTTCTGGGTTGATCCTAATCTAGTTATATCCCAAGATCCTATCCATAAAGGACAATAAGGCATGTCCAGCCATAGTATCAATAAGTTGATCAATACTAGGCAAAGGAAAGTCATCCTTGATGGTTGCCTTATTTAGGTCTTGGAAATTGATGCAAATATGGATACTTCCATTTTTCTTAGGGACTACCACTATGTTGGACATCCATTCTACGTAGTCAATTGTCCTAATGAAACCATCTTGATAGAGTTTTGTGTTTTCATCACAAATAACTAAGGCCAAGTTAGGTCTAATCTTGTGCACTTTTTGCTTAACCAGTTTAATGTTAGAGTCAAGTATGATGTTGTGTTGTACTAGGCATGGGTCTAGGCCTAGCATATCTTCATATGACTAGGCAAATACCATAATATTTCCTTGTAGGACCTTGGTGATGTCATGAGCCTATTGAGGTTCTAGTGAGGAGCCTAGTTTTAGCATTTTCTCCTTACCACTATTTGTTGTGATAGGAACTACAACTAGAGAGTCTTCGGTTATGTCACCCACCTCTAAGTTAAGGGTTTTGACTAGGTTTTTAAGCCATTCTAGAGGTTTCTCTATCAAGGCTATGTGGTCAACAAGACTGTCAAGCTCAAGATTTAAGCAATTAGGGTCGATACACCATTCAACATCATTGTGAGGCCCACTTAGGCTCAAAGGTAAACTAATATGCTCACAGGTACTCATACTTCAATTCTACATGTCAACCATAAGTACATTAAGTGGAACCTGGGTAAAGATGAGTAAATAATGCTAAAAGACTATGAAATTATGCAAAAATATGTTACTCTAATGCTAAACAAAATGCAAATGGAGTCATATAAGGCTACAAACAAAAAAGGCAAAGATAGGTGGATGCAATGAAATAAAGGCTAAAAACAAGGTCACAATAGGTTACAATAGGTCACAAGCTTGCCAATCTAAGGCCATGGTGCCAATTTAGAATATTAGTAGACTATGATGACATGGTGCCAAATGGTGGTCATGGAAGGTCAAAACCCACCATTCAATACCAATCCAATGCTAAACAAGGCCACATAGGACTATGATAATGATAAACACATTGAAATAAGAGTAGTATTGAGGCTAATTAAGGTTAACAATGCAACAATGGTTAAACAAGTCATGATGATGATAAAGAAAATATGAAAGAAGGCAAAGTTGGATACATATGGTGAATCTTGGTCAAAACATGATTAAAAAGGGTTAGTTTTTTCTAGTTCTAGGTCTTAGTGAGCCATGGTTTAAGGCTATAAGATTGTGGGATAGGTTTGGGCATTAACAAAAGTGGTTTCTAGGTAATTCGAGCCTAAAAATCAAGGGTTTTAAGGCTTCTATGTTGGACATCCTTGTTTTCATGTTGGCCAATGTGGAAGGGGTGATCTCTAGCATGGATGAAATTATCTAGATAGTTTCCCAGGCTTATTTTAATTAGTTTTCAACTTCTAATGGCTTGCATTTCAATGTAGTTGTCTAGGGAAGGGAATGAGCTAGTTTTGACATTAGTTTAAACCCTTGGAATCCCCCTTTTAAGGTTGAAAATGTCTTTGATGCTGGATCCACACTAGCCAACATGGAAGAAATGATCCCTAGTGTGAAAAGTAATGAAAATGGGTTGCATGTTATTTAAAGGGTTAAAATCAGGATTTTGAGGCCTTTCCAAGGCAATGTAGTGCTAGATCTATTAAAATTGATCACTTTGGAGGCTAAAAAAGGCCAAAAAGTAGGTTTTGGATCTTCAACCCCTTATTTCCATGCTAGCTAGTGTGAATTGGAGGGGGATCAATGTGGATAATCTAGATCCAACCCAAAACAAGATCAAACAAGATCAAATTGGTAGCTAGAACCCAAATATGGAAGTGGTGCATCTCCTAGCTTTGTTTTAAGGCCATTTTAGAAGGTTTTGAATGTAAAAGCAAATTGGAATAGCTTTCCCCTCTTTTTTTCCATGTTGAGCATGGTGGCCTTAGCATGGAAGAATGGGGGTGTTCTTGTTCTATGGTTTCGATGTGCTCTAGGAGTACATTGACTAGGTTTCTAGGCTTCTAAGGTTATAAACCATGATATCCCAAGTTTTTGGCTAATTTTAGTCATGTTTGGAGGCTGTTTGAGGCTATGTAAGGTTACACCCCCTTAACCCACACTAAGGAAGTGGCTACAACATGGAAGATGGGAGTGGATGAGATTCAAGGGCCAAAACAAGGTCCAATAGGCATGTGCTTAAGGCTATGAGGTATTAGGCTTCTATGATGTAGGTTTTTGGATTTTGGAAGTGTTAAATTGCTACTAAAAGTGGAAAGGTAGATCTTCAAAGTTGATTCCATGCTACCCAATGTTGATGATACCTTCCCTAGCATGGATGGATCAAGAATCCCAGATCTATACTAGTTTTAACCACAATCGACCATGCATGTTAGCTCTCAAAGTTACCAAGGTTAAGGGCTAGCGCTTAAGGTCAAAATTTGATAGTTTTGAGTGTTCCTAAGTGGATTTTGATGTTACCTCCTTCTCTTCCACACTAGGATTTCCATGCTCAGTGTGGATCTAGCTAGGAAGATCTAAGGGGAATAATGTTTGACTATTTGTGATCAATTTTGAATAGTATGATGGCTTTGGAAGGTGCAGATAGGGTTCTAGATGCATGCAAGGCTATTTGGTGTTAGTTTAAGGTGTCTATGGGTCATTTTTGAGTTACCCCCACTATGGATGTTGGCCAGCATGGAAGAGGTGACCTCTATTATGGAAGAATCAAGGAAGTCTATTTTTTGCTATTTTTTATTAGTTTTGGCCATGCATGCATGTCTCTAGGGTTGCTTGTGTTGATTGTTGATGCCTAAGGTTAAAATATAGTCATTTTGAGGGTCGTAAGATTATTTTTGAGCTTTCCCCTCTTCATCAACACCAGAGATAGGATGATCAGCATGGATACAACCCTCCCCCAACATGGAGAACCAAAAGGGAACAATTTTGGATTATGGTGGTTAACTCCTGGAAGGGTTGGATTGCTACTAAAAGTTAATATTTATGTAAATTTCATAAGTTCTAGGTTTATCCCCTTCCATTCAAGGTAAGGCTAGGATGCTCAATGTGGATAGGGTCCTCCAAAATATGGAGAATCCTTGAGGGGTTGATTCTTATTGATTTCTAGAAGTCTAGTGGTTTTAGAAGGGCTGATAAGGTTTTGGTGCAAGTACAAGGTAATTTGTCATTATTTGGGTGTGTCTAGGATCCCTCATGAACCTTCCTAGTTTTATCCATGCTATCTAGCATGGATGAGGTCTCCCCCATCATGGATGAACCAAAAAAATGTTATATCTAGGCTCTCTTGATAGAAAATTGATCATGCATGTTAGCCTTTGGAGTTGCCAGTGTTAATTGTCAAGATTTGATGCCAAAATCTACTAATTTGGAGGCTTCTAGGTAGCTCATGTAATCAACCCTCTTTCTTCCATGTTGGGCATGATGGCCCTAGTGTGGATGAAATGGGGATAATAGTTTTGTGCCATTTTTGATCAATTTTTGGACACTTGGAGGCTTTGGAAGGTTTTGGCAGGGTTTAGACATCACTAGGGTAGATTATTAGGATATTTTTGGTTGTAAATTGGTTTTTATTACATATCCCCTAGGCTTTCATACTAGATCCATGATGGGTAGAATGGAGGGGGATTCACCAACATGGAGAAGGCTATGGGTACAAGAATGACTTGTTTAAAGGCTAAACTAGGCTCCCGGAGGTTGCTAATGCATGTTAGGTTTGAAAAATGGCCACTAGACATTTGATTTTGGTAGTTTTGTATCATCCTGCCATCCATCCACACTAGATCCACACTAACCAATGTGGAAGAGGCTTTCCTTGGTGTGGATCAACCAAATCCTAAGGTTTCAAGCACTTTTGAGTAGATTCCATGAGGTTTCAAGGCTACCAAGGTGATTGGAGGAGTTTTAGGTTATGTGGGCCAACTTTGGGGGTTAAATATGATTAAATAGGTACTAAGGGGTAAGAATAGGTGTTACCCCCTTACTCCACATTAGGCAATGTTTCCCTAGCATTAAAGCCAAAGATACCAATTTTTGACTAGATCTAATCCCCTATCGAAGCTTGGGGTTGGATGAGGTAGGTTATAGTTGCCAAAAATAGCAAGGAAATTTGGTTTTAAAGGTTTTAAAAGGTGGGAAGTATGCATACACATTGGATCCACACTTTCCAATGTGTATGCATGGGGTTTAAGGCTTAAATATGATTTTTGAGTGTTCAAGGAGTTAAAATCCTAGCGTTGATAGAGTTTCCTAGCCAAGAGTAAGGGTGTATGGTGGGGCCCATTGCCCAAAATTCAAAAATTTAAAAATCAAGCTTATCTCCCACCATTCTCAGTGTGGAAAAGACTTTATTCCTTTTTCACTTTAGTGCACTTTGAGTTTTGGTGCATAGAATTGGTAATAAGGGTTTAAGAATAGGCATTTAGGTTTTGCTTGGTTTTTTATGTCAAATTTTGCTAAGCTTCAAACATAATTTTACTCTACACAAAAAATTCATTGGAATAGATCTCTAGAAGAGATTTTTGACTACAAATTCCATCCATCTTCAGCATGGAAGCATCACATCTCCCCCTAACCAATGTAGAACCTTCATCCCTTCCAGTTTTCTCAACTTTCTCTGTGTTGGTGGAACAAGATGAAGCAACGTGGAGGCAAGAGAAAGAAACCATGGATTTAGAAGATAGATGAGTCTAAAAAAACCATCTTTAAGCTTACCAAGCCAATCTCCATCCAAGCATCTTCCATGGCCACTCCAATGTAGTCAAAATCTAGTCATTTTTCTTATTTTTGGTCATTTTTTCTTATTTTCCTAGCTAGGGTTGGGTTGTTTATGTTAGATCTATGCTAAGGGAGTGGGTAGAATGTAATTTTGATGAAATCCCACCTCATATTTTGGTTTTTTTATGTATATATAATTTCATTTTACTATTTTATCTTTGATAGATTCGAATTCCAAAATTAGGTTTGCTATTTTGCATGCTTTTTCTATTAATTTTGAGGATGGGGCCATTTTTTTCAGATCTAGGCCTTAATGCTGGTCAAAATTAAATTCCAACAAAATTCCATCCCTTATTTTTATGGGTTTTACATGGGTTTAAGGTTGCATGGCTATTTTGGCTTCAATTCATGGCAAAATGAAATTAGGTTTTATGAATTTTATGTGTTTTTTAAGGTTTTGGATGCAAAAAGTAAGCAATGTTGTGAATTTTTTATTACAAAAATGGTTGATTATATTTTTAATATAAGTTTTTTATTTATATATCTTTATTTAAACTTTCTAATGGCTATGGTCTCATTTAATTTGGGCTTGAAACAACAAAGCTGTGACCATTTTAGTCAAGTTGTGCAGTTGGGTTTTTGTATCATTTTTTAGAACCAATAGGGATTTTGGCTATTTTTTGGTTATGGAAATGTAGGTTATGTATTATGCTTTCCAACAGAGTTGAATCACTCTGTTTGGAGTTAAAATGAAATTTTGATGAATTTTTCATTAGACTTGTGCAAAAAAGGGGCTTTTGAGTGATGGCTAGGTTACTGCTCAATTTTTCATCATTGTTGTTAAAATAGCTATAATTTTTTGTTGTGTTGGTTATGGTTGAAAATTTGAAGACTTCAAGATTTTTTCCATGGTGGAATCACTAAAATTAGAGTTAAAAAAAACTTTTTATGAAATTTCCCCTACAATTGCATGATTTAGGACTTTTTCATTGATGGTCAAGCTATTACTTGGTTTGCTCTATTTTTTATCAAATACTCTAGAATTTTCAAAGTTTCTAGTCATTGCTATGTAGTGTATGATTTCAAGATTCCAACGATGATGTAATGTTCAAATTTGGAGCTACGGTTAATTTTTTATGAATTTTCCTATATGGTCACATGCATAGAGCTTTTTCTTAGTTATAACAATATACCCCTTGGGGATGAGCAGTGTAGACATGCTTAGAAATTTTTCTTATCAATGGCCCATGCTCCTAGGTATGCTAAAAGATATTAACTATGCTCTAAGATTCATTTTATGAGAAATAAAAGTATTTTACTATTTTTTGTAACCTTTTTTCTATAGCTATCTTCTAAGTTTTAAGGCTATTTTTATGTTAATCATGGTTTTGGACTAAGGCATGATTTTTAGTTATAATGAATAATGGATAAAAGGGTTGTAATGATGTTTTTGTGAATTCCTAAATAAAGTTGGATGAACAACTTAGAGTTTTTATAGGGGCTAATTTCACCCCTAACTATGATGTTTTGCAAGCGTAGCAAGAAATCCTAATCGATTGTGATATTTTTATTTCTCCATGTAAGGCCTTGCTAAAACCCATACTCATCATGGTTGAATTAGTGAGTGTCCTATGTTTCATCAACCATGCCAAGGCAAACATCTCTGTGCCTAATATGACCTTGGAGAGGGGCTCTCTTTGGTTCTGACTAGGGGCAAGGGAAATCCTTACCTATATCCTGTAGAACTTTCGTGTGATGCTATGGCTACACTTTTTTGTAGATGTGGTTGGGGTCATAGTGGAGGAACTAATGCCTCAAGCATCTAGTTTGATCACTAGTTTCATCACTGACAATCCATTACCTTAAGAAGTAGGGGAAGGAGTAGACGTCATCGTCACACACTACCTTGTGGAGATTTAGACTATGCTAGAGTACCATTAGTATAGTGCTGACAATACTCTAATGGTGGTGTAGAGAGTCCACATGCTACTTCAAAACCCACCTAGCACTATATAGTGTCTACAAGGGTAAGCATAGTTGTCATGGTGTTTTTATGTTTTTTGGTTTGTTGGTTAAGTTACCTTTTCTAACTTGTTAGTTTTATGAACTTCTTGCAAGTACAAGATTAATGATGAAGCCTTGATCACCAATGTTCAAACCTTGGCAATGGCTCAAACCACCATAGATGTATTTATCATGGCCCCTAGATCAAAAAAGTTATGTATGAACAATTAAGAGGGAACTTTGATAAATACACTAAAGATTCAACCCTTTCTACAAGAAGTGCATGGCCAACAAGACAATACACAACTGGTGGGTGAACTCCAAGAGCACCAAGGATTAAATTTTTGCAGCTTAGACCTCTACATAAGCCACACCAAGCAAAAAGAAGAAAGGTGAACACAAGGGTTGTAATGCCTAATGCTCAATGGTTACTAAGATTTTAAGCATTCTATTGTTTTAAATAGTTGTTAGACATGCCTATGATGATGCTAAACATTTGTTATTGCCTTGCAAGACCTTTCACCTCTATCAACATCACCTTATTAGCTTCAAGAAGTCATGAGGATACCCTCATTTTGAAATTTGATGAGGTGATACTAGCATAGGAGTGGCTGAGGGGATAGGTTTTCTTGATGTATTTATGATGCATATCCCTTCCATTCCCACTACAAAGATGCTAAACGTCATTGACTCCTTTGATGAGAACATCAATAATTTCAGCACCAAAATTTGAGGCATGCTAATTACCATAATCATTGATGAGGGAACCTTTTGTAACTTGTTTAGTATTCCCACTAATGGGGAAAAGGTTGCCACCAAAAAAGTAAAGGAAGTAGGCCATTATGAAGAAGTTTTGGGATGGTTCGGTGCTAATAAGGGCCACTCTGGGCTTTCCATGGATAGTTTCATGAATCCCAAGGAAAAGGCATAATATCCTTTATTCAAGTCTCATGAATTTCCTAAGCTATTGTTACAAAAGAAAGTAATTGACATCATGTAGGGGTGGCCCTTTAAGAGGGTCCTGATAGAGGATACTAAATTCAACTGGGTAGCTTCCTTGGCTACTGGGCTTCAAGAGGAGATTCTAAAAATCTATGATGATACCTCTACTATAATCCACATGCATTTTGCATTCTTTCTAGGTTATTTAAAGAGGTTCATGGAATTTTTGGTGGTGTGGAGGAATGGGTGATGGATGGCCTAAGACCTAGGCCAACTTTCTAGGCCTTGGATAAAGCACATTTATCCAACCATGTAGGCCTAGAATCCTCTAGATGAGATGGATAAGTCACTTTCTATTACCACTAAGGATCATGGTGGTAGGAAATGTGAATTCCTTGATAGCATAGGGGAGGAGCCCCTCAAAATTCCAATGAGCATCCTGATGGCCTAACAATTAAGTAAAGAGGTCAAAGGAATAGCTAGGGCCAAGCTTAAGGGGCCTATAGAGGAAGCATTGCTAACATCAGAGTAACCTACCCAAAAGAAGCTTAATTTTAAGCTTAAAATATTAAATCAGGTAATTATAGGTATGTTTTATCTATGTTTTGGTTAGTATATGTTTTAAGACTTATGGCTATGTTATGGTTTCAAGTGCTAATCAATTTTTAATATGCTATCATTTTAGATAAGCATTAGGACATGATAGCCTAAGCTTCCATGGAGGAGAAAGTGCAAAGTCATGCAGTCACAGTAGTGAAGGAAGAGAAAAAGTGTGTAGAAGAGGTGTGATTAAAACATCATGAGGCTGAATGGTTAGCCAACATAGGTCTAGATGATATAGATGCCATGTTTGGTGAGGTAGTGCTAGGTGCATCCCACATAGTCATCTTAGAGTAGGAAGAGGAGGAGCTAGGTATGCACATGTCTTAACACTTCTTGTTAAATCCTATAGTTTTAGATTTAGTTTTCATTCTAATTATTCAATGATTGTTATGGTTATAATAGTTCTTAAGCCACCAATGAAGGTTCCTATCCCTACGTTTCATGAAAAATCATGGGTAGATGTCCTAGAAAAGATAGAGTTCATGTGCAGGATGGCTAAGGACCTCATCGATTGGTTGCAACAAGTTGCACCGAAGATAGGTAAGAGATTTGTTTTCTATGCCTTATTCATTTTTGCTATGTTATAGGTCATGTTTATGTTATGGCTATCTTAGGTTGTAAAATATGTTTATGGCTATATTTTATGGTTATGTATTGTTTGCAGTGCCATCTATGGAGTTGGACCCCAACATAACTCCTTGCCAAAGATTCCTTCCTATGTACAAAGTATATCCTTGAAGTTGTACAAAACTGCTACTGATTTAGCAATGTTGTATATAGAAAATTCATGGGAGATGGAGAGGCCCAATGAATTCCTATGGAAGTAGGTTGTGGACTTAAGAGAGGAGACTCAGTAGCAACAAAGATGATCAAGGATCTCTAGGAATGCAATGCCTTTGTAGAAGCCCAAGTGGCTAACTTAGAGAACTTGTAGACGAGAGAGATCACATGGGCCCACTACTGGCATACCATCCAAGACAAGATATGGAGGAGTAGTGAATGTAGATGGATCTCATCTCTCAAAAGGTCAAGGATTGAAAACATCACTGTGCATAGGTTCTAAAGTGGAGTAAGATACAAAAGGACCACAAGTGACAGTATAAAGATAATCAAGAGGTCTACTTAAAGTGGCTTAAAGAGGAGTTAGTTGAATGATGCAAGAGAGAGTTGTTCATTTAAGGGATTCAAGCAGAGAGTGCCTACTAGCCCCTTAAGAGAACTCTCATAGTGGAGAAATTCCCTACTCAGATCACCACTATTGCAGGTGATACTTCTACAACTACCATTACTTGGGAACCACCTACTTGGACCACAGTGGATAGAAGTAGTATCCTCCTAGGTGTTGATTATGGGGATATTGACTAGGCCAACATGATGGAGGACCAAATTCTCTATCATTTGGAGAATGGCCTTCAACATCTACCCCTAGAAGTTATGAAGTCAGATTTCCCACAAGTTTGATGTATTTTATGTTTTAGTTTTATTTTTGTTTAAGTTATAGCTTGATTGTTGGTTATTTATTGGCTTTATGTTGTTGTATTTTAGGCATCACGAGACATCAGTGGCCCCAATAGTGAAGGTGAGGATGATCCACTAGTTCCTCCTCTAAATTCCCCTTAGCATTCTTTATTTTTCTATTTTAGCTTGCTGTTTATATGTTTTTATCATTTTTGTTGATGGCTAATATTAGCCAAGACTATGTTATGGTTGATTATTATTTATTTTTGGACATTTTACCACATAGTGTGGCCATGGCTATGTATGTTATAAACATCTTAAATTTAAATTTTTGGTTTCATTTTTTTGGTTGTATATGGTTCTAGTGTTATGAATATTATAAATGGCTATGTTGATTTTGACTATAAAGTTAAACGACTAAACGATATGATTGTAGGCTAAAATGTAAATAAGGTAAAAGAGATGCTTGCTAGTTTTAGGCCATGACGAGCATAGGTTGTTTAAATGTTTTTCTAGTTTTAGGCCATGGAAGTCCCACAATGTGATTATTTAACCAGTTTAAGGCCATGGCAAGCCATGTTATGTGTTTTCATTGCTAGTTTTATGCCATGGTAGACCATGTTATATGTTTACAATGCTAGTTTTAGGCCATGGTGGGCCATCATTGAAACGAAACTCATATTTTTTGGTGATTTTTTTCTCTTTTACTATTTCTATGGGTTTTTCTAGTTTATACAATGCTTAAACAATGAAAATAAAGAAAGAAAGAAAAGGAAATAATAAATAGAAATGAAAATAAAAGTAAGTCTCTAGGATATATGCATAAAAAGTAGAATAAAATGTAGAAAAGGGCACAACTAGTGAACAAAGAGAATGTCTACTAAATGGGTATGGTACGTATGGTTACATGGTCTTAAGGGCTCAACATGGAAGGATCAAGGGTGCACATTACTTGTGTAGACTCTTCCTAATCTTTGAAAGGTTAGGAAACATGTAAGGCATATTTTTCATGAGCTTATATTCCTTATCCCCTTCACTAATGATTTTCTAGGAAAGCTCCTCTCATAGTGTGTCCCACTACTCATTATTATCACTTTTGGCTTTCTCTACTCTCTCAGGTTGTTGGACTTCGTGGTTGGGAGTTTCCTCTTGAAACTCCACTTCAAACCCCTATTCTATGTTCATGTTGTTGACAACCAAGGGATTTGCATTATCATCATGAATGATGATTTCACCTCCCTAGTAAGGATGATGAATTTTTTGGTGGATAGTTGAAGAAACAGTTCATAATTAAGCCAAACAAGGTCTTTCCAAGATAAAGTTAAACCTTGGCATCTCCTCCACCACTAAGAAATTAGTAGTTGTGGGGAATTACTCCCCTACCACAAATTCCAAGGAGATAGACCCCTTGATAGCAACCCTTTACCTATTGAAGGACTTGAGAGCCATGATTGTCATGTGTTGTATTTGCTTAGTCAAGCCTAGTTGCTCAACAATGGTGCATGGGATAATGTTAGTTGTGGCACCATCGTCCACATGCACCCAATGCACCTTAAACTTACCTACACGTATGGCTATGAAAAGAGCATCCCTAGTCACTTTGTCATTTTGGAGTTTGATCTTAACCTCATTATCATTGAACACTAGTGATGTTAACTTCTTTCCCTTAGTGAAGAAGGAACCATTATCACATGGATAGATTCCTTGTTAGTAGGGATGTCCTTGTTAATAGGAATAGGAGTTAACATATTAACTAGCACCTTGTGATGTATAGTGGAAGTCATAATCAAGTCATATAAGCTTAGAGTTATATTTTTTTGTTTGAGGGATTGCTTAACCTATTCCATCACATTGAGGAAGATTTTGTCATTGGACATGGGCTTTTCACACTGATTGTACTTCACTTCCTCCATGTGTCCCAAAATGTGAACTTCAGCCTTAGGTTGTTGTTGTTGGGGTCTCTTCTCTTTCTTCTAGTTTTGGTTCTTAGGGTCCTCCTATGGTTTGTTGGTTGAGGTGGGCTAGGAAAAGGAGGTTATTGGCATAGATGATATAGTAGTGGGATTTGGTGAACCTACTTCCTTTTGTGCCTCATCCTACTTGTTGCCTTTGTTGTTATGATTTTTCTTATGCTTCTTCCTCTACTTAATTGAATCATTTTTATTGTTGTTTGTGGTTTGTGAGGAAGAGGCTATAGCATTGGCTAGCATAAGAGGTCATTGCATGGTTACAACAATTGGTTGGGTTATGGCTAGTTGGGTTACATTGGGCTAGGGTACCTTAATGAGAAAATTCTTCCTTGGATATGCCTATGAAGGTACTCTCATAACAAAAGAGGGTCTTGAACTAGTGGAAGATAAAGAGGACCTTTCATCATGAGAGGGTACCTAGATCAAAAATAGTTCCCTCACTAGTCTTTGAGTGTTATTGATGTTGAACATTGATATAACATAGGGGATATTATTAGCATTCAATAGGTCCTTATACACCTACATCGATTGGTTCTACTGTCAAACCAGGTTGGAAGCATCTAGGACCAACTCTCTCCTATCTATCATTTTTGCAAGTCATCCTTTAGTGCATGGCAAAAGTTTCTATCATGAACAAGTAGTTTTTGATAGTGGAAAAAGTATCATAGATTAAAATAACTTGGTAGTTGATGGTAATTTTTCATTGCTCAAGTAGGATCTTTGGCTATTTTTCATAGCTACTCATTTTTCTTTCAAGCAACTTTGGTCATTTGCTTGTATTGTATACGTCCACTCTTCAATAGTTGATCCAATAGTTTGGATGGCTTAAAAGGTAAGCTAGTGTATTTTGTCCTATCCTTTTGCTCATAGTTTGACCTAGTAGTAGTTAATTCAGTGTCCCCAAAGGTTGATGGTTGGTTTTCTTGGTTGTTAGTAGAGGCTTTGGATGGGTTGGCCTTTGGCCCTTGGTTAGTAGTTTTGGTCTCTTTGGTTATTGTTGCTACAACCATGTTGTTTTATTTCTACATGTGTTGGTTTTTGTACGCCACATAGGTAGGTTCATGGCTAGCCTTCGTAGCATCCTCTATGTTTGTTTTTTGGGAGAATGCTTGACTAAGGAATCGAGAGCCAAGGTAGTAAAGCTTGGGCTTGATAAAGTCATTAACCATCCCCTTAAATATAACAAAAAATTGTGTTTCAACTATAGGCTCTGGAATCTTGTTGAGTAGACCATTCTATCGTTGGATGAACTTCTACATCAGTTCAAGGGATTCCTACTTGACCTTCATCAAGTGGTCAAGCGTAATGTTAGGCTTCAAGTTATACTTGAAGCAATTAACGAACTACTCTATCAAGTCTTCAAGAGAGGATATAGATACTCATAGTAAGACATGGTACCAATCAAGTGCTTTCCATGTCAAATACATACGGAAGATCCTCATTATGGTATGTGGTCATGGCTGCAACAACAAGCACTTGGAGTAGAAAGTAATAAGGTGAGTGTTGGGATTACCTTCTCCATTGTACTTACTAGATTGAGGGATGGAGACACCAAGAGGAAGCATCAAGGATGGGAAAACAAGATTGATGGGATCATACTAGTAGAATTCCATGACCTTGATGCTTTGGGATGTAGAAGATTTAAGCCTCTTAAGCTCTTCTATCACATCTTAGATCATTTGAAAGGCTTGATCCATGTCTTATGTTACCCCCATTGGATATAGGGTTTGCACAAATGGTTTTGCAATCTGTTGGAAGGCTTGTGGCCTTACTATCAATTGTTATATAGAGGGAAGAGGTTGCATAATGGCTATAGTTGGTGGACCAAATAAGGAGAAAAATGTTTGTGCCCATATCAAGGGCACAAATAGAACAAAAGGGGTATGTAGCCCTTGGGTTGCTTGGGGTTCCGTGGTGGGCCCCACTTGGTTGGTTAGATTTGTGATGGTAGAAACCACCGTTGATGGTCACATAGATTAGGATTATGTAGCAAAAGGCATGAAGAAATGAAATGTGGTGGGTTGCAACACCAATTGTACTTGATGCATAGTGATAACCAGTATGGGGCCAAACATGGTCAGGTACGGTAGGGACAAAGGTGGTGGAACATCCTTTGTGGAAGAGATAGAGGGGGTGGAGATGGGCCTTATTGTCTTAGGGTACCTTGTTGGAAAAGTGCACCTAAGAAATTTTTGGGCTTAGATTCAACCTTGAACTCATCCACCTCCTCATCTAGTTCATCTAAGGTAGCTTTTTGGTCCTCTTTGTCCATCTCTATTAGGTGGGCTAACATGGTAGCATAGATGTTAACGAGGGGTATTTGATCATAGAGTAAGGGAATGTATTCCTAACCATTGCAATGTATAAGTTCAAATTTCCTCTTGGCTTCTGCTTCTACTCACAAAATTAGCATTTTAAAGTGGATTTTGACACAACTGAAGTTATAATGTTCTTCATTTATAACCAAGAATTTAGGACTCCCCCCCCTCAATCTCAAAGATTGTTAGCATTTGATGATAGCTAGGTCCTTGGGATCATGTACCCTCATGACCTATTAGTCAAATCCATTGTTAGTATAGGTGAATGAAAACTTGGTCAACTATTGAAAAGACATGGCTATAATGCTATAAAAGGCTTGAGAAAGGTTGTAAAAGGTGGGGAAAAGAGTAAATTCTAGCAAGTGGAATTTAAAAATGACCAAAAGAAACAAAACCAACTAAAAACATGCTACTTACTATACATAATAAGTGGGGATTAAGGGAGGTACATGCCTTTGCCAAAAGTGGAAATTTGGAAATAAGGTTCCAAACTTCACCCACGCTAGGATTCCTAGTTGCACCTACACTAGGTGCAATAGCAAGAAAGGGAGGGGGGAGGGATGTGAGATTAGGGAGATCTCATACCTTTCTTGCCAATTTTGGTGAAAGGGAGGGGGGTGTGGGGTGGTGGCGAGTGGGTGTGTGGTGGTTGGAAAAAAAATGAAAGTTGATGTTTTTTACTAGAAAATAGTTTTGGTAGGCTACCAATTTTCTTAGCTAGGAAGTGGGGGATGGAAGTTTGGTTGACTTCCAGAAATTTGGTGGCTTCTAAAAGGGTTGAAACCACCAAGGCTACAAATTGAGAGAATTTTAGTAGCCAAGAGGCGTAGGGGCGATGGGGAAGGGGGCAAAAAATGCACCAAAAGAACAATGCTAGCTTTGG
Source organism: Gnetum montanum (assembly GCA_015680685.1). Lineage (NCBI taxonomy): Eukaryota > Viridiplantae > Streptophyta > Gnetopsida > Gnetales > Gnetaceae > Gnetum > Gnetum montanum. Next base: position 188,446 of record MNCI01015115.1, read on the forward strand.
AAACTTACAACAACTATTATAAAATTATTTAAAATCCAAACACTTGCCACTCTCACATTGGGTTTTTGAAACAAAGGGGGATGGACTGTACTATTGATTATAAGGTATATTCAAAGGTTTTGGTAGAAAAATGAAGGTTACAGCTTTAATGTCAATTTTGGCTATGGACAAGTAGATTTTTGACATAGAAATCGAGTGAAGGCCCTTCTTCTAGTGCTAGAAAACTATTGCAACCAAAAAATTTAATTGCTGGAAAATAAAAAGTGCTGGCATAGCAGCTTTAACCCTGAATCCCTAGGGCCTTCTAAAAAATGGGATTGAGGATACCTTGAAAAGTTTGGAAGATCACTTAGGGATTTACAAAATGCAAAATGGATAGTGTAAAGAAAAGTGTAAATTTAGAAAACTAGGAAGCAAATACAAATTACGCACAAATTAAAACTTTGAAACTTTATTGAAAAAATAAAGAATAAGTTCAAAGTATGTGAAAAAATGTTGCTTGTGGGAGAGAAAAGGGGGTTCACTTGGGTGGGGATTTAGAGCTCGTTAAAAATGATCTGATCCACTTCATGATTTGGATGCTCAGCCACTCTTGATGCTATCAAAACGCCTTTGTTTTTGCTCCAAATTTTCAATGTTGGTCATTGCTAGGGAGTTGCCAAATGTGAGAGATTTGGCTGCCAAAAATGCTCCATGCTAGGAGTTAGGGTTCCCAAGAGTGCACAATAGAGAACCAAAAGCCCACAAGTCTTAGGAGGGTGGGGGGGAGGTGGTGGGGTTGGGGGTGTAACAAAAAGGGGTAACAAGGCTATAGGAGTTCCACACTAGAAGGCTTCAAGAAGCTATGTTTTTGTAGGTTTGAAGAGTTCTTGGAAGCAAAATTTATTGTAGTGCTCAAAATTGCAATGTGTGGAACCTAAAAATGATGTTGAGGTTTTGGTTTTATAGGTTTTTGGGCATGAAATGAGCTACAAATCAGTTGTAATGTGGTTGCAAATTGGCTATAATTTTTCTGAGAATTTCTGCCACATATAATTAAGATGGGTGTCCAAATTTATGGGTTACCATATATAGTAAGTGCCAAACCTCTATGGCCATTCCATTTCTATAAATAGTAACAAGGGCACACCATCTATGCTAGAGGTAGATCTTCTATGCTAGGCCTTCAACCTTCTATGCTATCATGTAGGATCACCATTGAAGTACATGGAGTATTAAAATCTAGTCTTTGTGGCTTCTACACTAGGGGCATGTAGTTTCCACGTTGGGCATGTAGTCTCTATGTTGGAGGTGAGTTTCCACACTGAGCATAGAGTCACCCACACCCTTCCATGTTGGGAGTAGGTGACCAACACCCCTCCATGGTAGGGGTAGGTGAGATCTACCCATCCATGCTAGGGGTAGGTGAGATCTACCTTCTTGTGGGTGTTTTCAGCGTAGAAAACTATATACCCCTATAAACCCATCAAATTACCATTTATAGCATCCCAAAATGATTTTTTGACCTTTCCAAGATCAAATATAGACATTATGTGATCCTTTTCACTTGGAAAATAAGGCTTTGACTACTTATAAGGTATTTTTAGCCCCAAAAGTATGACATATGTGATATTTTCCCTCATGGATTACAATATTTAGATTTACAATGAAGTTTCATCTTAGGTTTCATGGGATGGGGTTACAAGGACTATAACATGCAAATTTGGTGGTGTTTCAATCATCCATGGTGATAACGTTGTTCTCCTCATAGTTAACAATGTAGACATAGAGTAGGGGTTTGAAGTGGAGTCTTAGGGAGTAGAGAAGGCCAAAAGCAATAACAATGAATCAAGAGATATGCTATGGGGAGAACTCCTCTTTAACATCATCAATGAAGGGGATGGGGAGCACAAGCTTGTGCAAAACAAGCCTTACATATTTCCTAACCTCTTAAAGATTAGGAAGTATTTGCACAAGTGATGTACACCCTTGATCATCCTACCCCATGCACTTGTGACCTTGTTATGACATTTTGTTTACTTTATTTTAAACTTTCTTTCGCATATAGCCTAAAAGTTTACTTTTGTTTGCATTTTATTACTTGTTAAAGCCTATTGCTTTTTTCTCTTTTAGCTTGATATAAACTCGAAAACATTATAAAAATTTTAAAACTAGAAAACCCATAAAAATTTAAAAAATAAAAGAAAAAATATATTTCTTATTGCAAATGACATACCATGGCCTTAAACTAGCAAACATCACACAGCTTGTTGTGGCCTTAAATTAGCAAATATTGCATGTATTACTGTGGCTTTAAATTGGCAAACATCATTTTACCTTATTCCTATTTTAGGCTACAACCTTCTCATCTAGCCATTTCAACATTTTACATCATTATAGCCAAGATAGTTAATGTAGCCTTGTACAACATTTATAACATTAAAATCATAAAATCATAAAGCCATAATAAAACCATAATACTAGAATAATATAGCCAAAAATGAAACTAAAAATAATTTTAAAAAAATGTTCATAACAGAAATAACCATGGCCACACTGTGTGGCAAGATGTTCAAACAATAATAACAATAAAACATAAAACTGTCTACAACCAAAATATTGGCTAACACTAGCCATCAACATTAACAACAATAAACATAATGTGATCATTAATAAGAAAAACTCAAAATGGAAAACTAGGGTATGCTAGGGGGCATTTGAATAAGGAAGTGATGGACCATCCCCACCCTCACCGCTAGGGCCATTGATATTGCCTAGTTCCTTAAATGTAACATAAGACTAATCAGTAACCAATGCATAACAAAAATAATTCTATGACCTAAGTAAGACCAAAGCAACATTAAAACCAAGTTATAATGAAATCTATGGGGAATCTGGCTTGATGAACTCTAGGAGAAGATGTTGAAGACCAACCTTCAAGTGATGGAGGATTTGGTATTCTATCATGTTGGCCCAATCCACATCCCCAAGATTAATTCTTGTGAGGATATTGTTGTTATCAACATCTATCCATGTCAGTGGCTCCTGTGACACCATGGTTGTAGAAACCTTGCTTGTAGTTCTAGAGACTTGAGGAGTAGGAGATTCAACCACCATGAGAGTTCCTTCAAAGAGTTTAAAAGTTTTCTGGCTTGAATCCCCTTGATGAATAGCTTCATCTTGCATCGTTCAAGAGTCTCCTCCTTAAGCCACTTTAGATATGCCTCCTAATTAGCCATGTACTTTTGTTTATGATCCTTTTGTACCTGGCCCCACTCTAGGATACAAGCACAATAATCTTTCCAATCCTTGGCTTTGTGGGTAATGAGGTCTAACTACAATTTTTGGTTCACCATATCTTTGGAAAGGGAAACCTTATCATGGATGAAATTCCAGTAGTAGGCCCACGTGATCTCCTTGGGCTTTTAGAAAGGGCTTATGATCCTAAAGATCAGTAATCATTTATGCCTGTTACTTTCTCTCCTCCTTCAAGTCCACAACTTGCTCCCATATGGATTCATTGAACCTTTGGAATTCGCATGAGGTTTTCACACATGAAATTGCAAGATCAGTGGTAGTTTCATATAACCTCTATGGTACATTCTTGACTTCCAGAGGGAGCTAAGGTAAGGGGTTAATCTTCATGTCATGGCTGGGATCCCATGTAACTATAGGCATTGTAAGAAACATAAAAAAAGTATATAATCATAAGCATAGTGTACAACATGAATAACCAAATATACCTCTAAAAATTAAAAGTAAAACAACTAAGGAAAATAAAAAAAGTTGTTACCAATCTCAAGTGATCAGGAACAACTTGTTGCAATTGATTGATGATTTCCTTGGCCACTCCACACATGAACTTCATCTTGTTTGGAACCTCTACACATAGTTTCATATTAAACGTAGGTGTAGAGGCATATGCCTATGGCTTGGGAACTATAACAAGCATAACAATCATCAAACAGTTAGAACAAGCACTAAACATTAAAATCATAAACTATAATGAGTAGCACAAAGGTGTATGCATACCTAGATCTTCCTACTTAGGGATGATGATGGGGGTTCCCCTAGAAACAACTCACTAAACAAGGTGTTCAAGTAATTCAATGCCATGTTGGCCAATCCATCCTCCTCATGTAGCTATAGGAGAGCCTCCACTACATACCTTTGCTACTTTGCTACTATAGTAGATTGGGCTACCATGTCCTATCACCTTTCTGCAAGGGCAATGAACCAAAAACATAAGAGTGCCTTAGCAACATTACAACCTTATAACCTTAGAAACTACAACATAAAAAGAAAGAAAACCAAAACATAGCCAAGAGTTAGCAACTTACCTATGACCACATGATGAGTCCTACCAAACTTCAACATGAACCATATCTTGGAAGGTTGCTCTATTGCTAGTGCTGCTTCCTCCATTGGCTATTTAAGATTTTCTTTAGTTGCCCTATTAGTTTTAGCACATATCTCTCTAACCCTCCCAATGTTAGCATGATCTACGTGAGGCTCTACCCCTATGTTGTCAAGGGAAGCACACTACCTACTACTAGCTTCCTTAGTGGTTATAGATAGCAAGTCCTCCATCTCCTCTAGTGGGTTCTGGGCTTGCATGGTTGGATAAATGTGCTTTGTTTAAGGCCTATAGATTTGGTATGAGTCTTGGCATACCCATGGCCCATCCCTTCTCACCACCAAGAACTCCATAAATCTCTTAAAATATGCTACAATAAATTCATAGTTCATGTGCCATATCATGGAAAAATCCTCAAAAATTTTGAGGATTTTCTCATGCAACCCAGTAGCCAAGTGAAAAACCCAATAAAGTAGAGAACCTTCTCCTAGGACCTTCAACATGGTCCATGCTTAGGAAATAATAATCACCTTCTTCTACAATAATAGTTTAGGAAAGACATGGGATTGGAGAAAGGATAGGACTCCCTTGATTCAAGCACCTGGAAATCATCCATGGATAACCTAGAATGGCCACAACAAGCACCAAATCATGCTTGTACCTCTTTGCGATGTCCCATCTCCTTAACTATTTTGGTGGAAACCTTTATCCCTTTAGTGGAAACACCAAAGAGATCATAGAAGGTAGTCTCATCAACATGCAAGATGATTGGTACCCCACAAACCTTGGTGATAAAATTATTGACTTCTTTGTTAAACAAGTTAATGATGTTCATCATCTTAGCAACATGAATGGTTAGGGTAGGTGCCATGAAGAGATCAAGCAAGCCTACATGAGAAATGCATGCTTGAACATGTCTAGGTGCTTGTTTCCTAAAACAACATTTTTTTGCTTCCACTTCATCAAATTCAAGATGAGGGTCTCCTCAACACATCCTAAAATGATCAGAGTGATGCTAGAAGAGGTGGAAGCCCCTGCAAGATAACATGAATGGCCTGTTAGCTAAGGCACAAAGACATCGTCCATAACGAAGATACAATGATAACAAAAGATTACAACCATTAGCACACTTAGAGCTAAAATAGCCTAAAACTACATAGCCATAAAAACATTAACTTAGCCAAAACTGTATTTGTTCTTACCTCTCTTTCTCTTGCTAGGTGAGGGTTGTGTGGAAGTCTTGCTAATGGATTTTAATTTTGGAATATGTTCTAGGGCCACCTAGTAGCTGTGAGCCATTTTAGTAGCCACACATGGATTGGAGGCTAGGGAAAAGACTTGGGTGTACTCATCGAAATCATCCTTCAGTTGGTTAACCATTATGTGTATGATTTTAGGGCCATGGGTAAATACATACATTGCAATCTAAGCCACCTCTAAGGTTCAATCATTACTAACCAAGCCTTTGTTGCTAATCCTATACTTGTAAGAGAATTATCATTCAAAATTTTAGAAACTCATAATGCTAGAAGGAAGGTAGGTATAACAAATTAAAATTAAAATGGACCATAAGATTAAACCAAACTCACCCAACCAAATGGTACATTATGCTAGGAGGATTCTGGAATAATGTATGGGCCCGGTGCGCCACCATCAGAGTATTATTAGCATTATACTAAGAAAAATTTGGCATGCTCTAGATTTGGGCTAGCTTACAGGTCTCCTAGGTGCCTACTCTATCAAACACCTTCCCCTCTACATGCATCTTAGTGTCATCCATTATGAACTTAATGACCATGTTGGATGATTACGGCAGTAGGGTCTCGACTATGATCTCAGTCATGTATGCGGATAAGTGTGACCACACCATCACAATAAAATTTTGAAGAAGGTAGGTAGGGAATTCCCTGTCCTTGGCTAGAACCATAGGGAACCCCACCATAGGACCATATTGGTGGGGGAAGTATTTGGCTTGGGGAAACTAACATAGCACAAAATCCCTAGAAGCTCAACCATGATCAGGATGGGCTTGAGGAAAGCCCTGCATAGGAAAAAACATTAAATCATTGAAACCATAGTTACAATAATTATAATAACATTAGAAAGACCAGATACAACCATTATAGCCAAGCAGTGTATACAACTATCCAACACTTAAAATTTTTAGGATATTTTTCCTAAACATCCTAGTTAGTGGTGAAATTAGCCACCGTAAAAAACTCTAGGGTGTTAGCCAAAATTCCTTAAAAAATTCAACAAATTCAACATGTTTATATCCTTAACAATCCTTAGACATCATAGGCAAAATAAAAATGTTTTCTTTAGCAACCAAAAATTAAAGCACATTGAAAACATTGTACCACATTTTGCTTTAGTTCAAACAAAATTCACAATAACGTCTTAAAGCCTAGAAAAAGGCCATAAGAAAATCATTGTTAAAAGTAGTAAAAATTTTCAATAGGCATGAAACCAAGTCTAAGACCCCTCTAACATCTCCAAGTATCCCCATGAGTATGGGACATTGACAAAAAAAAAAGAAAAAAGAAAAAAAGAAAATCATTCAATATGCCAACACTGCCCATCTCCAAGGGGTGAAACAACCACAACCCAAAAACCTCCATTTCTGTAGCCTCATGAGAAAAATTGTCAATAATCAATTGTAGCTCTGATTCATGTGGTTCAAATACCATTGGAAACCTTAAATCAAGACCTACACATGCATGACTAGAAACCATGCAAAACCCTTTCCATTTTTTAGAAAAAAATTCATAAACTTTCTTGAAAAAATTGAAAATAATAAAAACCACAACTATATGACCTAGCTAAATTATTCACAATGAATTGATTACAACTCTGAATTAAATGAAACCACATTCAATAGAAACCAAAAACCTAATATTATAACTAAAACCTTATAATTTGACAAATCATAGCCATTTTCTTAACAAAAATTCACAAGTAGGATTGCTTTTTTACAACAAATAGTAAAAAAACACATAAAAATTACCAAAAGCTAATTTAAAATAGCCATAGATTAAGACCTAAATGACCAAATAACCCTGAAAACCTATAGAAGCCACCAAATTAGGGGGTGGGATTTTGCTAAAATGAAATTTTATTAAACAAAAGAGCCTAGATCAAAAAACATTCCCTCATCCTAAGCTAGAAAACAACAGAAAATAACTAGAAACACAAAGAAAATGGCTAGAAATGGCCTACATCAAGGTGATGGCAGATGAACTCTACCCTATTACAAGTATGGAAGGTGTAAGATGCTCTTGGCCATGGCATTTGCATTTTTTAGCATTAGATTTTTGTTGCTTCCTAAACTCCTCTTCATTGTGCTTGCTTCTAATGTTGAAGAAACCTTGCAAATCTGAAGGATCTAAACTCCAACACTACCTAAAGGGGCTCTTAGATTATCCATGTTAAGGATTGAAAGGTTTTCTAAGGCAAAGATCTCTACAAGAGCTCTAGGCAAGGTGCTAAGATGAAAGAATGAGATTTGTGTTTGATTTTGGTAAAATTTACCATTAAAACTAGATCTAAACCTAGATGCCCTCTTACATACCTCCATTGCCAAATCTGGGCACTAAAACTCATGGTGCAATGGAAGTGCAAAGGATGGAAAGTCCAAACAATGCTAGTATTGTAGGAGTTACCCCCAATTTTCAAAATTTGAATTTTTTGGGATGGGCCCCACCAAACGCCTCCCATGCAAAGTGGGCTTTAGGCCCTAAAACCTCTTCTACATTGGGGTTTGAACCCCTTGAAGCCCATACAACTACTTTCTAGCCTTACTCCCCCTTAAATATGTTGGATAGCATGGATCTAGTGTGGGTCTTGACCTCCTATACCACTTGACCATGCGACCTTATCCCCCTTGTCATTTTTGGTAACTGTAGTTAACACTACCAAACCTTAGACCCCAGTAGGGAGTTAAACCTTTGTACAACCTACCACTTTGGGCAACCACACTAAGTAAGGACTCATCCATGTTGGCCAATGTTGGACAAAGAGGTAGAAAACTCATACTATTTCTCTAGTGCCCACCAAGCCTTAATTCGACCCCAAGGTAGGCCCACATAGCTTGAGATCACTCTAGTCACCCTTGGCAACATCTATACCTTGTTAAACCTATGAAAAAGTGCCTAAAAATTTTAGATCTGGTGGATCCATGCTGAGGGAGATCCATCCATGCTTCCTAACATGGATGGATGGGGTATGAAACATCCCAAAATTTGAAGGCATGCTTGCTTCACCAGGTCTTTGCAATTCATGCAGTGTTATGGTAGTTCTTCAGGAGATGGATGCACTTATGTTCAGACTGTCCAGTTTAGCAAGTTTTCTACCCCTAGTGTCAATAGGCTAAACAGATTCTCTAGCCTACCCACCTAAGTAGTTCATCTAGCTGACAACGCACTTAGGAGTGGTGCGTGGAATTGTTGGCGATGCTCAGAATGTGCAAAATGCTTTAGCAAGTTTTCTAAGTCAAGGAGTTTTGCTACGCAATGCTATGCTATGTAGTGTAGCAAACTTCAGAAGACGTTTGCAGGAGTGCAGTGCTACACTATGCTATGCCATGCAGCATAGCATAACATAGCAAAAACTAGATGGTCAGTCCCCTCACCCGACTTCAAGTCCTTCAACAATGTCTCCTTCTGTCAGAAAGCAGCAAACTTGGCAAAAAGCAGGCCATGTTGGCGGCTACGCTACGCTAAGCTACATGGTGCAGTGCGACATAGCAATTTTGTGAAAGTGATAAAAGGCATCTCAAAGGGTGGGATCAGCAAGTTCGTAAGTTTCGCAGTGTAAAAGGCAAAGTCTGCAGATTGGTGACATTTTTGCGACTAAGGATAGCTACTATGCTATGATACACTACGCAGCATAGCATAGCATAGAAAATATGTAATAAACAGTTAGTGCGCTTCAAAGATTCCCAATGCATGTAGCAGGACACAATGTAATTTTTTTTGCTTTGAACTGGTGGCTACGCTATGCTACACTACGCTACGTAGTGTAGCACAGCGTGAAAAGATTCTACGCTACACCAAACATGCTATGCTACAAAGCATAGCAAAGTGTGGCAAGTAGTTACACTACATCAATGCAGTCCACCTAATCACACTGTTACTCTGATAGCATAATTACAATGTGGAAGGCTTGTAATTATAACATGGTAGGCTTGCCCAATGGTCATGTAGGCACGTGTAGCATAGACAGGTCAGCATAAACCCAGGGCATGTGGCATCCAAACTACATCTTTCGTGCACCCTTGGTCCTATAAATACCCCAATGAGAAACGCTTGAGGGGTCTGGCTCCGGAGTTTTTTTTGGCAATCTGGTTGACTAATAATTTTGTTGGCTGACAAGCAAAAAAGTTATCATTGTAACCTTGAGCATTGTAAGCTTTCTGTTTGACATTTTAAATAGGTAGCACTCTTAGCTGGCATTTTTTTCTGCTCTTTTCTACCACCTTGGTAGCACTTCACATTCTTAACGACTGAGTCTGTGTTCAAGCACATAGCCGTCTTGCTCTACACATCTTGGTTACTCTTGGGATCTCTGCACTTCTCAGCGCTGTGCAACTAATTGTATCCACCTTGATAGAGCGAAGTCGTAGCTTCAAAGTGGTGCATTTTTCTAACTGCATTTCACTTTGTCTCTTGCTTATTATTGCATTTTACACTATTTTCTGCCTCTTTTACATTTAAGCATTATTTCGCTCTATTGGTCTCATTTTCAAATTATCTGGTTGCAAAAGGTTATATTAACACCGACTCAGTCCCTATCTAATTGACCAGACCGTTTAGGGTGCCCCGTTTCTGTTCCTTCCAGCACGACACTTCCACAGAAACGGGGTTAAGACTATCAATAGTTGATGACCTCTTGGTGTTTTCCAGCTGCCAACGTTTTCGATCACTGCAGGGTATATCCTCAAAACCAAAAAATCAACCACCTAGTGACCTTGTTTTAACTTTAACACCACCTGTTAGCCTATGGTAGCCTAGATTTGACCAAAAATAAGTTAAATTTGATATCATACCAATCCCCATGCTAGTGAAGCCCCCACCCATGATGCATAGCATGGGTCCAATCTGGATGCCCTAGGGGTAAGCCTCAAAATCCTTTTTGTAGCCTTAAATGATCATAAAATTTACTCCAATGGCCTAGACATCCCTCCATAGTCTGTAGTNCCAAAAATAGGCCTGACGCTTGCCCTAGTGACCTCATAGCCCTATTGGAGCCTCATAGAGCCATCAAACACCACAAGATTAATCAAAAATGAAAAAACACTTTCACCCCCTTTCCATCCATGTTGGGGCCACACTACCTAGCTTTCTAGCTTGCCCTAGCTTTCTGATTCCCTTGCTTTTTGCATTTGCAAAACTATCTAGCTTAGTAACAATGGCTTCTGCAACTACTGCTGCTAATACCTTCAACATTGAAGTTCCCATCGCAGTTCAAGGCATCACAGGTGTTGAAAAACCACTTAACCCAACGTTGGAAACATGTCGATCCCTCAGGATCCAAAATTGGGGACCTGAGGGCTTGGCCCAGCAACATGAGCACTATAACTTCCTCTGTGCAAAGGTTTAGGAAAACTTGCCTTTGGATGTACATAAGTTCAAAGGCAACCGTAGCTTCGGGTTCTTTTACTACAATGGGAAGGAGTTTGTTCCCACTCCCAATGCTTCCATACCTTTGACATAGACAAATCAAAGGCTTCTAGACTAGCTAATCTAGTTGGCCAGACTTAGGGAGCAACAGGACACAACGTATAACCAAGATGATGCCTTCTAGGATGGACAAGAGGAACTTGATTCCCAATATGACGAGGGAGGTCAAACCAACCCTGTTCCTGTCCCTCCTACCTAGTCCTTCTAGGCCAATCCGTTGTCTGTCACTACTCCCTTTGTGATCATGCCTAGGCTCCTATAGCCTACAATCATAACTGCAATGGGTAGCCATGTCACCTTCTTGGCGTATCAACGCCCTTGTTTCCCTTTTTTATTTGTAGCAACTATGCCTCCAAAAACTATTCATCAGTCCATTCTTGTAGCACATCACACACCAATCACGGCTACCCTGCTGCATGTTCATACTATACCCACTTCACAATCATACGTAACTTCCATTTCAATTTCTACATTCACATCTATTCCACCCACTGTGGTGGGTCCAGGCCTGTCCACATGGTGAACCCCATTTACTTCTTCGCCTATTCCACAACCATCACAGATGTCTCATTATGTTCACCCTTAGACCTACCAAAGCACTCAAATGGTACAACCCAACACAGGGCTATGGTATGTTCCATCGGTGACACAAGCAACCTATTCGGTAGCCGAACCCATGATTGCTGCTCCAACAGAACCACCTGCTAGGTGGTGGATAGCGCAAGCAGCATCATTCGTGGGGGCTATCCCAATGGTACTGTTGATGGATCATGCTACCACCCCCGCCATTCCATAGATGGGAGCTACCTCAGCAGTTCCCCAACCATCCACAATGTTGTAGGGTTTGGATCAAGTGTTCGAGCTTATCCAAACTCTCATCGAGGAAATAAAATGCCTCAAAGCTGTTGGGTCTAACATGGTACAAGTCATGGACTTTTACCAGGATGATCCCATTAGCCCTGCAATCCCTGCTCTGACGTTGCCCCTAGGGATGTCCCTCCCCCACTTTATGAAGTACAATGGGAAGGGAGATCCCAATGCACATCTTATTACCTTTAGGTCTGAATCCCTTCTGTTGCAACAATGGCCACACATGATTATTCATGTCTTTGCTATGTCCCTAGCCAGGAAAGCCCTAGATTGGTACCGCACGTTGCCACGCTCATTCGTTTCAACTCTAGAGGAGCTTCTGACCTAGTTCATGACACACTTCAAGTATAACTTGAAGGTAGAAACCACGCTAGACCAATTGATGAGTGTGAAGCAGGATCCTCTGGAACCAGTCCAGAAGTTCATCTAGTGATGGAGCGCAACCCTTAACAAAATCCACGAGCCCATCACAGAGGCCTACTTGCTAGCTATCTTTAAGGGTGCAGTGAATAACTTTATCAAGTCTAAATTGTACTACCTCGCCCCTTGCACTCTTAGTCAAGCCTTTGCTCAGACTAAGAGTATACAGGATGCAGCCGAGGCAAGCAAAGACCTGGCCTAAATTACGTAAAAAAATACCTTCACAAAGAAGGACAAGGGTAAGGCCCCAAAAACCATAGTGGCCATTGTGGTGATCAAGGCCAAGCCCAAACCTAGTAACAATGGTAATAAGAATAACAAGAAACTAGCCAGACCCGCAGCTAACCCCGTGCCCAAGCAAGGTAATGCGTCGCAACCTCTAGTACCCGCACCTGAGACATCTGCACAACCCAAACTGAACTTTGAGTGTAAAGATCACTCAAAGTACACCCCATTGCTTCTCAAGCCTTCAGAACTTCTGAAGAAGCTAGTGGCAGTAGGGCACATCCAACACAAGAAGATGTCAGAAGAAGGAATCAGGAGACATCAATGCTACTGTGAACTTCTTAGGAACCCCTCTTTGGCCCTACCCAATGAGCCCCCACTTCCTAAGGGTTTCAGGCTAGACAAGTTTTGTGACTATTACCAATAGTGTGGTCACAACACAGATTACTATCTGGTGTTGCAGGATGACATCCAGAGATTGATTGATCAGGGAAAACTGGTGTTAGACGAAAGCAACCCAGTACACCCTGAGAACCAATCTATGCATGTCTACACAAACCCCCTCAACACCAACAATGCTAGTTACATCATCAATGCCATCAGTATTGACATTGATCGTAGGCTACCCCAGCAGCCATGCATGGTCCGTGTGCCTTAGCGTAGTGCACTAGCACCATTAGCAGCTGGCCGAAGCTTGCAATAGTCGTTTATCTTGAGAGTCCCTCCATGAGCATCCATCTCCACGTCACCTATTAGAAAAACCATGCTACCCCATCCATTAACATCGTTAGCTCCTTTCATCATCAGGGGGTTGACTCCTTCAACAACTCCCATCCCATGCAAGATAGCTGAACAACCTTCTCGTCCTAGAAGTTGAGAAGTGCATTTCGTTGGTGAGACGTCAAAAGAAAGTACCATCCCTGATATTTCCAAGCCCATGTCTTCATCCTCTATGTCCACCCCCTCGTCACCAAAGAGGGACATCGCTATAACTGCATAGTCCACACTACCCTACCAAAAAGGGTCTGAACCTAGACCTGAAATTGACCCTCCTCAGGAAATTTGTCTTTTGGGATGAATAGAAGAGGAGGAAAGAATCAAACAAGGGGGTAGCCAAGACCTCTTGGATGCCCTAACTTAGGATAAGCAAGCTCTAAAATAGAAAAACACTACACTGAGCTTGTACGACCTAATCATGATGTCTATCCCACATTGTGAGGCTCTGATCCGCATGTTGATAGCAATTCTAGTCAACAAAGACATGCCAGCGGAAGAGGAAGTGATCTACTCGGTCATGCTCCCCTCTGCACCTGTAGAGCCAAAACCATCTCAACTCACTTTCTACGATGACTCCATTAGGGAAGATCCTAAAAGGGGCCAGGAGACTACAACACCCCTTTTAATCATAATTCAGGTTAGCCAACACTGGATCCAAAGGGTACACGTTGATGATGGGGCTACCACGAATGTCATTGCCTTCCCTATTGTGGACAAGTTGGGCTTGGTTGATCATATCAAACCCACAACGACGTCATGTCTGAGGTTGTTCAATGGGGCACATGTCCTAGTGAAGGGCATAGTCTACATAGACTTTGTGGCAGGGGACCAGTTCCCCACAAATGCGACGTTCATCGTGATCGAGGAAATGCCCAAGTTTAACCTGATCTTGGGGAGATCATGGTTAGCACAACTTAGGGATGTATCTTCACCCATTCACCAGGAAATCCACCTACCATACGTAGGTAGGGAGGTGGTGATCCATGATGATGAAATAGTAGCATAAGAAATTAATAACATAGACATGGAGCAGGGCTTAGAGGTCGTAACCTTTGAGAATGAAGCACTTGCTTATGCACACATTAACCATTTAGCAGGAGACTCAACTCAGTAGATCGATTTCCAAAATGAAAGCGCATGGGTTGAGTAGCCCTTCCAAGTGGGGGACAATGATGCAAACGAAGGTCCTAGCAAAGCACCTTGACCTTACACTCTACTAAATCTATGATGGGTCAAGAAGTAGCTACACATGGCATAGCAACCCTGTTGCTTCCTGCCCAGCTTCCATTCTTTGCACATTACCATCTTTCGTTGTTTACAATCCATCTGTCTACATAAGTTGCCAGTTAGCTATTGTTCAAGTTGTTAACATATCATCTCTTTGGCATGCTACGCTATGGCCCGAAACAACCTAAAACTAGTAATGGCCCAAAATGGCCTAAAACTAGTAGTGGCTCGAAATGGCCTAAAACTATCAATGGCCCAAAATGGTCTAAAACTAGCAATGGCCCGAAATGGCCTAAAACTAGCACATGAAAGCATGAAAATTTTACACAAAACGTAGCATGTAGACAATGCACAAGTTAATGCAGAATCAATTTCTTTTCCAAAATTCTCTTCTTTATTCAAAAGTTTTGCCTTTTGGACAATGTTTGCAAAAATTTTACAAAAATTCAAAATTTTAAAAAAATCCCATGCTGTCATGGGTTGTCCCTGTTCACATCAGCTTCGCATTCTTTTCTACATCATTTCCTTTTGCATCTCCTTCCCCTGCATTGTCCTCTGCTGATTCTTCATTTCTTCCCTCTACAGGCCTTGCACCCTCATCTGGAGCCTACATCGTAGGAATGAAGTGGTCAACTAAAGCAACGCATGCAAGCTACAATAGAGCATAAGCATTAATACAGTAGAAAGTGACTAACCTAAGAAGGGCTTACATCCGTCTTGAAGGGTATCCAGTCTAAATCGAGCTTGAGGTGGCGCCAGACCTCCTTTGCTGTGATGTCCATCCAACGCCCATTACTTGGTCCAGCATCCACAACAGATCTATCCCTTTCGATGGTTGTCCACCTTGGTGGTCCCAGAGAAAAGGAGGTAGTTGTGGTCTCTCCTATGGGAAGGTCCATTTTCCAGTTAGGAGATTCTGTAACCTTTACCTGCTCTTTGAACTTGGCATAGGCCTCAGAAGCTTCAATGGCATTTACAAATGCTTTATACGTAAACACCTCCATAGCAGTGTTCCTGTATAGTTTACGAGTGGTGGCATTTTTTAGTTTATACATGTGTTTATGATTTTTCTAGGATTGCCCCCATTCGTAAACCTTGGCACTGAAATATTTCAAATCTTGACATTTCTAGGCTAACAAGTCCATTTGCATCTATTGTTCTATTATTTCGTGGGTGGTTTCAACGTTCTGACGTGCGACTGTTCAAAATCTGGCATAATGTATCATAGCCGTGTGCCAGTCCTCATTATTAGTATCATGGACTATGAGGAATTCGTTCCTCAACTTGAGATCCTCCACCTCGGTGCTCAGGTCGAGCTTCTCTTGCTTAGCTTTTTGGACCTATTTCCACAGGTCCTCATTAACACGCTTATACTCCCACAAGGAGCATGCCGAGTGCAAAGTGCATTTTCAAGCCTCGTTGTATGCATGGCGAGACACCTTGGTTGCTTCAGGAGGGAATGTAGGCACGATACCGACTTTCAAAGGCCATGCCGGGTCCCATTTGATCTAAGAGGCTGCCATGACATAAAGAGCATAGCAGTCGTGTTAGCATGGCAAGATTAGCAAGCTCAATAAATTCTAGCATAGCAACATGAGAGAACCTAACACTACTACTTAACCACGTCAGGGTCCACCTATTGAAGGTGACTGATCATGTCGTCGACGATTCCCTACATGAACGTAAACTTATCAGGGATTTCAGCCCATGATTCCATACAAGTTAGAGGGGGTCCTGCGACATCAATAGTGGCACTTGTTACATAACTAAGCACATCAGCAATGGCCAAAATGGGCTATGAAAAGGTAGACATATTTCCAAACTCACCAACATTTAATTATGGTCCACGTTCCTGCTGATGCAAAATGAGGATGGAAGCCTTGGTAGAAGCCCCTACTAGGTCTGTACAGACCTCTTCTTCATGCACTGGTGCCTTTCCTTTTAGGAGACCAACATCTTTTTTATTCAAGGGAGACTCCTCTTCGTTAGTAGGAGGATTCTCCCTAATAACAAGAGCCCTTGCCTTAGCAGTGGGAGCTCCCTTCCTGTTGACTGGGACCCTTCTCTCTAAGACTGGGGCCTCCAAGTCTTTATTCGTCGCCCCCGTCTTAGGGGCCAATACCTCTTCATCGCCTTCTTCTTCTTCTTCTTCTTCCTCTACCAGCCAAGAAACATGTTTGTATTAGTCCAAAACAAGTTAGCTTAAAGTAGGTACTATGCTATGCTACGCCACCTAGCGTAGTAGATGATAACAAAGTAGGCATTAAACAAAAGCATTTACCAATGAGGGATTGCATTCTCTGCAGCTTAAGCTGTAGTCTCCACCCCTCTTCCTCCTCCATGTGAAGGGTTTCCTTAGCTGGAGGAGGCCTCTTCTATTGCAACTTATTGGTCACAATCTCAGCTATGAGACGTTCCCCTCGCAACACGCTACCAGCTATAATAGGGGGTGTTTCTCCTATGCTGTCTTAGTCACAAAAGTTGCAGGCCACCTGATCCTTAGTCATTACAGAGAACGACTCCCCAATTATTTTTCGAGAATATTGGGCTCAGATGGTTCGGAGGATCTAGTGGATCCATGGTTTGGAAATTTGGTTGCAATTTCACATGACCTAGGCTCCATTCTCGTGAACCACCAAAAACTCCACGAAATGTTTCAGAAAAGCTATGTAAAAGGCATAATGTATATTGGTATGGGACTCCAGTTTCTTATGGAGCCCCAAGATTTTAGTCTACAAGCCTTTACATAGAAACATGGCCTAGTTGTAACGGGCCCCTTCCTCCATGACCTCATGCATTATCTAGGCTTGCTCAATCCCCAGGACCTTCCATTGGGAAAGCAGCTGGGGAAATGCATGAGCACAGATGACAGTGTAAATCTTCCTGGTGGGTCCTTCTTTGAGCTTCTCCATGGGGAGCCCCTTCTGCTCCTTGGCAATCCCTAACCACTCCTGAATGTTCTTCTTTTGAAAGGTCAGCTCCCTCTTGGACTTCAACCCTATGAGGATGCAATCGGTAGGGACATCGAAGAGGTCCACGAATGACTAGCCATACACCCTATATGCATGTGTGGAAGTGTCCTGCCTTATCAGAAAAGGAGTTGATTAGGGAGAGCATCTGAATAGCAGGAACACTCAGATTTGTGGCTAGGAATAGATCCATAAGCCTAGCCTTTTGGATATTTTGGACCAAGGAGTCTGAAGCCACACCGTTTATCTAATGTTGGCTCATATCTACTTCTCTGTACTTGAAGTAGATGTTTGCCTTCTATGTCTCGGCGGTTACCACTGTCACCTCCTAGGGTTTTTTTGCCCCTATAAAAGTTTTCACAAAAAAATGTTTAGCATAAAAATGTAGAAAATCCAAAGATTGCAAAGACACTTAAGCATGTAACACTTACTGTTTAGCCTACTAGGTCTATACGGTAATGGGAATGGCGAAAGATTAACTAGCACTTATTCAACGGTGATCAGTTTGAAGGGTTGTGCCCACCCCTCATCTAGCCAACTCGACTCCTTGCACTGACCATAGGGAAAGGGGCATAGGTATGGATAGGTGTGGTATTCACCTCTGCATTGACCAATCACACCCGCCCATAGGTTCTCAGTAGAACAGAACTCTTGTAGGGCTATTCGTGCTATAGCCAGTAGATCCATTCGATCGTGAAGCCCTTTCTTGTTGATGTAGAACTTGGTAAAAAAAACATACTGTTAGCATTTGGCCAATATGGCCAGCATCACACAACATAGCAGAATAGGGCTACAAAACTCACTAGCTAGCACAGTAGATAGTTCTTGATGGGTTTTGGAGGCACATTGCCATATAACATGCAACAAACAATGTGTTGTAAGGATGGTAGCAACATTACTCAGGCATGTCCTAGATCTAGGTTAAATGCCTTAACCCTATGGGGCATTGACTAGATCCTTCTCCTTACCTGCTAATGATTTCCCCATCCATTAGAAACATTAGGATGACCTAGCTTACCCCAAGAAATATGGCTTCTATTATGATGACCGCCTCTTCCTCCTCTAGGTATGACCAAACGATCACAATGAACTATTGAAGGAGGTATTGTAGGAACTTCTATGCTCCTTCCCTAAACTAGACCCCCCACTCTCCCAGATGTATATGGGGAGGAGGAGCATTAGCCACAGGTCTGCTTACGTGACACAGGACCCTTGCAATTTCTAAGATAATCAGAATTGGCCTTAGCCCCATCCTGCACAACACAACCAGCAAGTGTTAGCATCATGTCTAACTGCAATGCACATGCAACATAGCAATACCTAGCAATTCATGCATATAGTGTAGCATAACCCTCTTCTCGCACATAGCATAGCAAGAACATGAAAGCGATAGCATAGCTAAAATAGCCTAATGTAGCAACAGAGTAATTAACCCTAACAGGTTGATTAGTAATATGCGCTGACAAAACACGTGTCGCATTATCACATCACACATGGCCCAACCCTCTTGAGGGTCCTATGCTATGCAATTCAAAAGCCAAGTAACTTAAACTATCCAAACCCTTGCGATTATGACAACTGCAGTGATGACAGTTTAAGCGACCTTACATGCAACGATAGCATAGCGTTTATGCATCTGCCGCGGTCGAAACGACAACAGTGGCGATGCAAAAGCCAAAAAAATGCAATGAAAAAAAACACAGATGACTATGACTAGGATACAAAATGAAAGGAGGAAACAAAAAAGGAAAACAATAACAGAATCACAAAAAAGCAGAGGAAGCATAGTAGCCTACTGGGTCAATGGTGTGTCCTCCCGTGCTGCGATGCATGCTTGTGTCACATGCCCTAGGGTTTTCTTCACCTCCTTGACCTTTGCAAGCACCAAGTGAGTACGTTCTTCTTTGGAGCTATTGTCCTGCTTACAGAATTTTCCTCGTCGCAATGCAAAAAACCATCTTACTCTTTGTTAGCACGATTGCCCTATGCTCCAAAATCACCTTGTGCTCCGAATATGGGCTTTGCGCTCTTATGGTGAGAATGATAAGCTTACTAGGGTTTAATGCCTATTTATGGCCATAATGGTAAAAAAAGGGAAACTTCTCGCTCTCTCTCTCCATTTAATGTGGAGTGCACCGTACAATGTAGCATGCTCACCATGACATCATAGCACTGTTGACATTAAAACCTTAACATGCTTCAAGCTAACTGCTTGCTTTTCCAAAAAATGAAAAAAAAAATAATATGGTTTTCATTATCGGTCTGAAAAGATCTTAAACTAGCAACCCTAGTGCAGTTGTAACATTCGCAGTCCAAAAGACCTTAAACTAGGAACCCCAACACAGTTGTAACTTTCGTGGTCCAGAAAGACCTTAAACTAGCATTTTTAGCGTAGCGTTCCACTCATTACTAATCCAGAAAGACCTTAAACTAGCAATCCTAGCATAGCAGCAACTTTAATGGTTTGGAAAGATCTTAAACTAGCGATCCTAGCATAGCAGTGACTTTAATAGTCCAAAAAGACCTTAAAATAGTAGTTTTGATCTGTTATACGTTCGCAGTCCGCAATGACGCTAAACTAGCAGTTACACATTTTTGCATTTGCAGTTTTGTATTTCTTAGCAGTTTCACATTCTCATATTGACAGTTTTACATTTCCTATTTTAGAAGCTCTGCATCTCCATGCCATAGCAGTCTGCCATGACTTTAAACTAGAAAAATTTTAATCTTTACATCATACTTTGCTAGTTACATATCATCATTGCTTTGCAAGTTCTCATTATGCACAATTACTACCAACAGGTGCCTCTTAACCAGGCTTTCATCTCATCTTGATAGGTTAAGAAAAAAATGGAAATCCATCGCAATCTCTCCATGTCTTTAGCTTTAGTAGGTCCACATGGCAAGCTCACAAGACAATTGAACCTAGACCTGATTGACTGGGGGTTGACCACTGCTAGTGCTATAGCGTCCTTAGAAACATTCCCAGACTAGCCCGAGCATTTGGTCCAAACTCTAGATTTGAAGGTTAGGGATGTAACTAAGGACATTCTCATGGAGACGCCTGTGAACACGTCCAAGGGGGAAGTAAAAATGTTAAAACTTAGCTCCCTCCTAGATGTGCAGATGCACGAAAACGTAGCCAAGATTCTGCAAGACAACATCAAAGTCTTCGCATGGTCATACAGTGACATCCCAGGTTTAGATTCGAGGCTGATACAACACAACATCATCCTAGACCCACGCATGAAGGTAGTCAAGCAAAAAGCTCGTAAGGTTAAAGCAGAAATTGCACTAGCCATAAGGGATGAAATCAAAAAGCTATACCAAGCTTGTTTCATCCACACAGTTGATTATTCGGAATGGGTGTCCAACATCATCGTGGTTTCTAAGAAAATGGGAGGAATAGAAATCTGCATAGACTTTTGGCATCTGAACAAAGAAACAATCAAAGATGATTTCTCACTTTCAAGGATCGATCAACTCATTGACACTATGGTTGACCATGCCCTGTTATCCTTCATGGATGGCTTCTCTGGCTACAACCAAATTCACATCAACTTGGAGCATTAGCTAACAACAACCTTCATGATCCCATGGGGGACCTTTTGTTACACCATGACGCCTTTTGGGCTCAAAAATGCCAGGGCAACCTACCAATGAGCCATGACTTACATCTTCAACGACTACATCCTAGAAATGTTAAACAACTATGTGGATGATATAGTAGTCAAGTCCAAGGAGGTAGTTGATCACCCACACAATCTAGGGGTAGTGCTTAAGTGTTTTCAAATGCATGACCTATGCCTTAATCCTAAGAAGTGTGTCTTTGGGGTAAAAACCAGACCCATGTTAGGGTTTGTGGTATTGAAGGCTAGAATACGGGTAGACCCTGACAAAGTCAAGGCCATCGTCAACCTGGCACCTCCTACAAACCTTAAAGAGCTACACAGTTTGCAAGGTAGGGTACAGTTCATCCAAAGGTTTATAGCAAAGTTGACTAACAAGTTACACCTCATGCAACATCTTCTAAAGAAAGGGGTTAAATTTGAATGGACAACCCAGTGTCAACAACCCTTCGATGACTTGAAGAAAGAGCTTTCACACCTTCCAATTGTGCATCCACTGCAGAGGGATAAGCCTTTCTTCATCTACCTTGCCACCTCTGACACATCTATCACAGCACTGTTATGTCATAAATGAGATGATGGATCTAAGATACCAGTGTATTATTTGAGTCATGCATTAATAGCATATGAGGAAAAATACAACAAAGTGGAGAGGAATTGCCTTGCCTTAGTGTTTGCATTAAAAAAGTGGAGGCACTACTTGTTTCGCAGTACAATTAACATCATTTGCAAAAGCAACATACTCTAGGCTATCACTAACAACCTATATGAAAGTAGTCGGATAGCCCAATGGAAAGCAATAATTGTAGAGTTCAACCTATGCTATATAAGCTAGGCATTGACTAAGGGTCAAGCCATACCAATGCAACTTATGGCCTCATGCGTCGACAACCATGTAACCATAGATCTCGAATTCCCAGACAAGCATGTTGGTACTATCAACATCGTCCCATCACACTTGGAAGCTACTTTACACTTTGATGGTGCTTCAACAGTGCAAGGAGGTAGTGCAGCTACCATCATTACATTTCCCTCTGGGAAAATGCACCCATTTTCTTATTATTTTGCGTTCCCCTGTACCAATAATATGGTAGAGTATGAGGGGCTACTTAGAGGCATCTTAGCTACCCAAACACTACGTATACAACACCTGGCGATTCGCTAGGATTCACAACTAGTTGTGAATCAAATCACTGAAGTCTATGATTATAAAGCTATGCACCTGCAACCCTATTGCAATCTAGAAAAAATCTTGCTTAAGCAATTTGCAACCATCAATGTGCAACACGTGCCACGCAATGAGAACACCGTGGAAGATGCCTTAGCCACCCTAGCACTAAATATTCCACCACACTCATTTGCAAGTCTACCAACTTCGATTATCAAATGTATTGAGCCTATCACTTAGGCGGGATAGATGGCCTCTATTAGTGTTGTGGATACCCAAGAGTGGTATGCTAACATTAAATCCTACCTACAACATGATGAACCCCCAAGCAGACTGACATCTACCCAGAGAGATGCGATCTATAAGTGTGCCCGACAATATACACTCATGGGAAATGATGCCCTGTGTAGACACTCCTATGATGGGATATTGCTGGCATGTGTGGGTGAGGAGCAGGTGTAGAAGGTAGTTAATGAAGTGCATGAGGGACTATGTGGTGGACACATAGCACCTAGGGCTATGGATCCAAAAATTAGACACCTAGGGTACTATTGGCCCCATATGGAGCATGATTTCCTGTCAACATTCAAGACGTGTGACACGTGACAAAGATATGAAAATCTCATACATATTTCACCTACAAACCTGCACCTAACACAAATCACATGGCCTTTCCAACGATGGGGACTAGACCTCATAGGACCTATAATGCCTAAGTCCTCCACAGGGCATAGCTTCATTATCACCACCATTGAGTATTTTACTAAGTGGATGGAAGCTATCCCCCTGAGGAA
Organism: Gnetum montanum; assembly: GCA_015680685.1. Classification (NCBI taxonomy): domain Eukaryota; kingdom Viridiplantae; phylum Streptophyta; class Gnetopsida; order Gnetales; family Gnetaceae; genus Gnetum; species Gnetum montanum. Next base: position 211,541 of record MNCI01015115.1, read on the forward strand.
GATGACATCTCAGCAGATTTTCCACTTCATCTTGGATAACATCGTGACAAGGTTTGGGCTTCCAATGACTATTATAACCGACAATGGGCCACAATTCAGTAGTACGAAAACCTGAACCTTCTGCAACAATCTAGGCATCAAACAATCATTCTCCTCCCTGTATTACCTAGAGGCGAACAGATAGGTAGAGGCTACAAATAAGTCCATCATCAACTTGCTAAAGTGGATGCTTAGCAACAGCAGGAGGTAGTGGCATGAGAAAATCGTATATGTTCTATGAGCCTACAGGACGACGTGCAGAACTACAATGAGTAAGACCCCTTACAGCCTTGTTTATGGATCTAAAGCTGTGCTGCCTCTTGAGTTGTAGGTACCATCACTCTAGATGAACCTATCGGATGTCGTGAGTGAAGCCTAGAATAATGAGTCATGGATCATCGACCTTGACTTAATAGAACAGGAGTGTGCGTAGACGTTGAACCACATAGAGCGCTACCAGAGCAAGAAACAGCAAAAGCACCATGTAGACCCGCATCAATGGCTAGTACAAAAGGGAAACCTCATCCTCAAAGCTATCCGTGAGCATGTGAGAAAATTCTCAGCCAACTGGGAAGGCCCATACATGGTTACTAAAGCCTTTGGGAATGGAGCCTTCAAGCTCGTAGACATGGACGACAATGGGTTCGCCAACCTGATGAATGACTCGTACCTAAATCCATACTACATCTGAATCATGAATGCAACAAGTAGCATCTGCTATGACATTAAACTGGTGGCAAGAAGTAGTGTCCACTATGATGTTAAACTGGCAGCGACCATCCGCTATAATGTAAAACTGGCACAGCTAGTTCGCTATGACTATAAATTGGCATGGCACGTCCGCTATGATGTTAAACTGGCATGTATGGTCTGTTGGGACCTTAAACCAACATAGTTGTCCGTTGGGATCCTAACTCAGCACACGGTCTACCAGGACCTTAAATTGGGTTCGTGTCACATCCCTAGCATGCATCTACACCAAGTACACATCGAACGAGTGTGCACAGTGCCAACATAGCAGTGGGACGTTGCAGCTCCAGAATGCAGTTCATGACATAATAAGAACATGATCTAGAACGTACGTGACGCCACCACCCTTGGCATCATGCTGACCCTCCGGAGATGTCGTATGACATTGCATTGGCCCTCAAGACCTACTGTCACCACGGCCCACTGCCCTGACGGTAGTTCCTTGGCCAGTGCCCACCACTGGAGTTCCAACAGTATTGTGGCCCAGCCACAATATTGTTATCCTCCAACTCCCTGTCGATGCATGGGCTTGCATGACATTGATCTATGTGGTAGTTGATCCCATAGATGAATTGAGGATGTATGCCTTCTACAGGGATTCTAGAGCATATGCACTCACAACAACTCCCCGATGCCTTCGATGCTGTCTCCACCACACCGGTGCTGTTGAGGCCACTGCTGGCCTTCCTAGCTTGGAAACCACACACCAGCACGGATGTCCAAGAGCTTCAAAAACATCTACAAAAAGTAAGACCGTTACCCTCACTTTCCATCATGGTTGTTTCACTCTCTGTCGTGCTTACAAGGTGTGACCAAAGGGACATCTTGCCATAATAGCAAATGCTACAACATTGCGAAGTGAGTGCCTCGACTAGCTTGGCTACTTCAAAGTGAAAATTCCATGAGGTGCGTAACACATCTCACTACATGGGAAGCATCTGTAGGTAGGTCAAAACCCCACACGGATGTAATACAACTCATCCTGGGAAAGAAACACCTATCCTACAAGAGGTCGAAGGTCAGCGAAAGTAAAGATGAAAATGCGAAAAACTCCCTCATGAGCACTTCGACGAGGGGCTTTGCTAAACCTCATCTTTACCCTTTTCCTGAACCTCCTTCCTCCCTACAACTCTCTCAAGCACAACCAAGTGACATCCTAGAAATCATCGAGCTACAACGCTAGCATCGTGTCTTCCATGGTGTTTCGTATTCTTTGTCAACGTCTCTAGAGCCCACCCTCCAGACATTGACAAAGAGGGGCCAATGAAACACCCCAAAATTTGAAGGCATGCTTGCTTCACCAGGTCTTTGTAATTCATGTAGCATTACGTCAGTTCTTCAGGAAATGGATGCTTTGATGTTCAAACTATCTAGTTTGGAAAGTTTTCTACCCCAAGTGTCAACAGGCTAAACAGATTCTCCAGCCTACCCACCTAAGTAGTTCATCTAACTGACAGTGCACTTAGGAGCAGTGCATGAAATTGCTGGCGATGCTCAGAACATGCAAAATACTTTAGCAAGTTTTATAAGTCAAGGAGTTTTTCTATGCTACGCTATGCTATATAGCGTAGAAAAATTCAGAAGACGTTTGCAGGAGTGCAGTGCTACGCTATGCTAGGCCATGCAGCATAGCACAACATAGGAAAAGCTAGACGGTCAGTCCCCTTGCCTGACTTTAAGTCCTTCAATAATGTCTCCTTCCATCAGAAAGAAGCGAACTTGGCAAAAAGCAGGCCATGTTGGCCGCTACGCTACGCTAAGCTACATGGCACAGCATGGCGTAGCAATTTTGCAAAAGTGACAGAAGGCATCTGAAAGGGTGAGATTAGCAAGTGTGCAAGTTTCACAGTGCAAAAGGTAAAGTTTGCAGATTGGTGATGTTTTTGCGAGTAAGGACAGCTGCTACGCTATGATACACTACGCAACATAGCATAGCGTAGCAAATATGCAATAAACAGTCAGTGTGCTTCAAAGATTCCCAATGCATGCAGCAGGACACAACACAATTTTTTTTGCTTTGAACTGGTGGCTACGCCATGCTACACTATGTTGTGTAGTGTAGCACAACGTGACAAGATGCTACGCGACACCAAACATGCTACGCAACAAAGCATAGCAAAGTGTGGCAAGTAGTTATGCTACATCAATGCACTCCACCTAATCACACCATTTCTCTGATAACATAATTACAATGTGGAAGGCTTGTAATTACGGCATGGTAGGCTCACCCAACGGTCATGCAGACACGTGCAGCATAGACAGGTCAGCATAAGCCCAGGGCATGTGGGATCCAAACTACATCTTTCGTGCACCCACGGTCCTATAAATACCCCAATAAGCAATGCTCAATGGGTCTAGATCCAAATTTTTTTTTGGAAATCTGGTCGGCTAACAATTTTGTTGGCTGACAAGAAAAAAAGTTAGCACTGTAACCTTGAGCATTGTAAGCTTTCTGTTTGACATTGTAAATAGTTAACACTCTCAATTGGCATTTTGTTCTACTCTTTTCTACCACCTTGGTAGCACTTCGCATTGTTAATGACTGAGTCTGTGTTCAAGCACATAACCATCTTGCTCTACACATCTTGGTTACTCTCAGGATCTCAGCACTTCTTAGCGCTGTGCAACTGATTGTATCCACCTTGACAAAGCGAAGTCATAGATTCAAAGCAGTGCATTTTTCTAACTGCATTTCACTTTGTCTCCTGCTTATTATTGCATTTTACACTATTTTCTGCCTCTTTTACATTTAAGCATTATTTCACTCTATCGGTCTCGTTTTCAAATTATCTGGTTGCAAAAGGTTATAGTAACACTGACTAAGTCTCTGTTTGATCGACCAGACCATTCAGGGAACCCTATTTTTGTTCCATCTAGCATGGCCCTCCTATGGAAATGGGGTTAAGACTGTCAACAGCTGACGACCTCTCGATGTTTTCCAGCCACTGATGTTTTCGGTCACTACAGGGTATATCCTCAAAACCCCAAAATCAACCACCTAGTGACCTTGTTTTAACTTTAACACCCCTTGTTAGCCTCCAGTAGCCTAGATTTGACCAAAATAAGGTTAAATTTTATATCATACCAATCCCCATGCTAGTGAACCCTCCACCCATGATGCATAGCATGGGTCCTATGTGGGTGCCCTAGGGGTAAGCCTCAAAATTCTTTTTGTAGCCTTAAATGATCATAAAATTTACTCCAATGACCTAGACATCCCTCCATAGTCTCTAATGGTCTAAAATTGCCAAAAATTGAGTTAATTTTCATATCTAAGGCCTTGACCATGTTGATAAAACCCTTCACCCACACTAGCTAGCATGGGTCCAACATGGATACTTTGGTAGTAAGCCTTGAATTCCCTTTTATTATCAAAAATAGGCCTAAATATTGCCCTAGTGACCTCATAGCCCTATTGGAGCCTCATAGAGGCATCAAACACCACAAGATTAATCAAAAATGGTAAAAAACTTTCACCCCCTTTCCATCCATGTTGGGGCCACACCACCTAGCATGGCTCAGGGGGGATGACTATAGAAAGCACCAAGAAGTAATCAAATCAATTTATTTTGATGTGAAATCATGACCATTAATCATTGAAACGCCAATAGCTCTAAAGATTTGACAAACTTGATAAAAATATTTTAAAACCATGAACTCAAGTGGATCCATGCTATGGGGGATTCTATCCACACTAGGCAACATTGCCATAGGGTGGATGATTGGGGTATGACCATGTAATGCCAAGATTGACTTAAAATTAACATATATTGACTCCCTAACCTTCTTAGAGACTCTGATAATCAAACTAGATAAAATCGATTCCATTCCATGACCACTCCCATTTCACATTAAGCATCCCCATCAGCCATGCTAGCTAGCATGGGTCTAGTGTGGGTGCCTCAAAAGAAGCCCATGGAGGACTCATGAATTCATTAGAATCACTCCACATTGCACCATACTAACCCTAGGATCATACTAACACCTCTAGAAGCCATAAGACTCAAGGAAACCAACTAAAAGTGGTAAGAAATCTATCTCCCCTTATCCATACTAGGGCCACACTGGCCAGCATGGTCCAATGTTTCTTCAAGGGGGTTGACTTATAGAACCATCCAAAGACCTTCAAAATTGTTAGTTTTGACTCTAAACCCTATCCTTTAATACCAATAACCCTAGAGGCTCACATGCATGGTCAAGTTTTTGTCAAAACCGGTCAAAATTCAATATCTTAAGGTGTCTACATTGAGGAAGGCCTAAGCCATGTTGGACAACATGACTCTAGCATGGATAAGTTTCCTTACCACTTTTGATCATAGATTAACACTCTTAGAAGCCAAAAATCCACACGGATAGAGCCTAGGACCCCACAACCTTGAGTTTATAGCTATTAAGCCTTGTTTCAACCTCTAGAGTTTACTAGAATCCCTCATCCATGGTGGAGCAACATTGCTTAGCATGGCTTAGGGGGGTATAACCATGACCTACCGCAAATAGCCATCAAACCTAGCCAATTTTGATCAAAAACCTTAGTTATCATTATTGATAATCATAGAAGCCTAAAAACTTTTTTGATTTGCTATTGAAGATATTATAAAGCCAATAAGAGAGAGTGTCCACAATGAGCCATGCTATTTAGTATAGATGAAGTCTCTAACTCAATTCCATATGAATAGTACCTCTTAAATGGCCTCAAAACTTGGCTATAAAGCCCACAACTATAAAACCTTCACTTTAGCTACAAATCGATCTTGTTTGATTCTATAATAGCCCAACTCTAGATCTTCCATGTTGAGACCTCCCTCATCCACATTGGCCAGCATGACTCTAGGGGGTGTAACCTTTAAAATTTTTTTTGATAGTTTTGACTACCAAAGTGGCCAATATTGAATTTTATGGCTCTGTGCTCCCTTGGAAAGACCATAAAACCTCAATTTTGATCCTCTAGATGCTAAAAAATCCATTTTCCTTGGTATCCATGCTAGGGCCATGCTAGGTAGTGTTTCTCCAGTGTGAGTGGTAGTTCCAGGCTTCAATGGAGGCTTCTAGAGGTTGAATTTAATGAAAAAATTAATCTATTTCCTTTTCCAATCCACTACCCTAACCATGCAAGCCATTGGGAGTTGAAAATTACTCAAAATCAACCTAGAAAATCACCTAGCTATCCCATCCATATTGGAAATCATCCCACCCATGCTGATCAATGTGGGTCCAGTGTGGGTACCAAAAAACTCTTAACTTTTTGTCATGAAAAGCCTCAAAATAGCCCTAATAGGTCCCCAAGCTCATCTATCATTCTTATAGCTTAATGTGATGATCCACTAAGGCCTAAAACTAGCAAAATCTAACTTCTTTTTTTTAATAAATATAAATCATGTTTTTTCACACATATTTCACTTGGACTCATTTAACCTTATTTCAAGTTGTTTCAACATGTTTTGACCTATGTTATGAATTTTTAACCTTTTTTGCCAATAGTTGACTGTATTTAGCCTATAAATTACTTTGGTTTCATCATACTTGAATCATTTTCTCTATTTTGACCTTTTTTGACCTTCTACAACCCTTGATTGATGTTAGATGATGAGATTTCACTATCCTTAACCATCATTTAGCACTATGTACCCATGGCCTACTAAGGCCTTAAACTAGTAACATGGCCTACCAAGCCCTTAAATTGGAAAAAGTGCAACCTTATTTGAAACACCCTAAAAAATTTGAAGTCATTCTTGCTTCACCAGGCCTTGCAATCTATGCGGCACCATGACAGTTCTTCAGGAGGAGAACGCTCTAAGTTTAGGTTGGCCAATTTGGGAAATTTTCTACTTTGGGCATGAACAAGCTCTACGGGTCATCCTGCCTGTCCACCCAAGTAGCTTGCCCAACCGACAGCCTACTCAAAAATAGTGCACAGAGTTGGCAGTAGCATCCTAGATGCGCGAAATAGTTCAGCAAGTTTTCTAAGTCACGAAGTCTACTACACTACGCTACGCCTTACTATGTAGCATAGCAAGCTTTAGAAGATGATTGCAGAATGGAGTGCTATGCTACACTACGCCATGTGACGTAGCACAGCATGGCAACAGCTTCACAGCCAGTCCCCATGCCCAATTTCAAGTGGTTCAACAATGTCCCTTTTTGTCAAGAAGCAGTGGACCATGTCTGCTACTACGCTACGTTGAGCTACATGGCACAACAAGGCATAGCAATCCTGTGGAAGAGACAGAAGGTAGCTCGAAGGGCAGAAATAGCAATGTTTGCAACTCTTGCATCGCAGGAAGCAAAGTTTGCAAATCGACAAAGCTTTCGCGACTAAGGCCAATTGCCATGCTACGCTACGCTACGTAACGTAGCATAGCATAGAAATCATGCAACACACATGTAGTGGAACACACAACAATGTGCTACGCTACAAAGCATAGCAGGGTATGCGGGTGGTTGTGTGACATCAATGTACTTCACCTAATTGGACCATTGGCACACGTCTCTAGACGCTGATGGCACAATTACGGTGTGGCAGGCTCACAGTTATGGCATGATAGACTTGCATTACAATAGTCATGCAAGTCCAAAGGTCATGCATGGCATGTGCAGCATGAGTGAGTCAACATGGGCCCAAGGCACGTGGTGTCCAAACTGCCCCTTTCGTGTGCCCTTGATCTTATAAATACCCCAACGAGCAGCATTCAAAGGGCTGGTTGGAATTTCTTAAATAATGGTAGCATTCAAAGGGTTCATAATTTTTCAATGAGCAGCATTCAAAAGTTTGAAGATTTTTTAGATTCTCCAACTTTTCCTCTCTCTGGCACTCAAGTTCTCTTTCTGGTACATTGTAACATCAAGCATTGTAAGCTTTCTATTTAACACTACAAACAGTTAGCATTTTTTGCTGGCATTTTATACCATCCCCTTTCTACCACCTTGGTAGAATCCCTGCATTGTCAGCGCCCAAGGCCATGCCCAAGTGCATAACCTATTTTTATCTACACGTCTTGGTTACCCTCGAGATCTCTACACTTCGCCACACCGTGCAACTGACTGTATTCACCTCGACAGAGCAAGCTTGTAGCTTCGGAGTGGTGCATTTTTCTAACTGCATTTTACTTTATTTTCTTACTTATTATCGTGTGTCGTATTGTTTTCTACTTTATTTATTTTCAAGCATTACTTCGCATTTTCATTCCTGCTTTCAAACCATATGTTCCAAAAGGCTATATAGACATCGATTAAGTCCTTTTCTAATTGACCAGACTGTTCAGGGCACCCCGTATCCACACACACCCAGCACACCCTTCCCACGGGTACAAGGTCGAAACTGTCACACCCGTCGACCCCTCGGTGTTTTCCAGTCGTCGATGTTTTTGGTCGTTACAGTTTTTTGGTGCTAGAAGGAGGGCCTCTTGGTGCCTTTTTCACTTGTTATGGTAGTTCTATGAGCCTTCTACACCCTGATACGCATAAGTGTAAATGTGACACCCTTTTGCGATTTTTTGTGCTTTGTGCGGTGCAGCTCGTTCGCCTCGACGATTCCTCGAGAGCCCTACAGAACATAAGACCTCCAATCGCTAGCTAACTAGCTCATCTTATGATAGTCTTGCATGCGTTCTGTACTCCATCTCATGTGGTATAGAGCGGTCACATCGACGGTCCCTCGGGGATCCTCCGAGACGCAAAGCCTTCTTGACCGCTAGTTAGCTTACCTATCTAACGATAGTCTTGCATGCCTTCTATACCCCATCTTGTGTGGTATAGAACAGTTACTTTGACGGTCCCTTGGGGATCCTACGAGATGCAAAGCCTTCTTGACCACTAGTTAGCTTGCCCATCTTACGATAGTCTTGCACGTGTTCTGTACCCCATCTTGCATGGTATAGAACGGTCGCTTCGATGGTCCTTTGAGGATCCTGTGAGATGCAAAGCCTTCTTGGTTGTTAGCTAGCTTTCCCATCTTACGGTAGTCTTGCACATGTTCTGCACCCTATCGTGCACTGGCATAAATGTGACACCCATTTATGGTTGTTTATGCCTTATGTGGTGCAGGTCAGTTGCCTTGACGGTCCTCTAGAATTTGGCAAGATGTAAAGCCTCTTTTCTACTATTTTTTGATTTCCTTGTTCGTTCACATTCTTTTGCATAACTTTTGCACATTTTTGCACAACTACATGCTTAACAATGGATTTTTCAACTACTGCTACCAATTCCTTTAACATGGAAGTTCCCTTCAACGTTGAAGTTCCCATCACAGTTCAAGGCACTACTGGTGTCGAAAAATCGCTAAACCCAACACTGGAGGCACGTCGATCTCTCAGGATCCAGAACTAAGGACTTGAGGGATTGGCCTAGCAACATGAGTGTTACAGTTTCCTCTATGCAAAGGTGCAGGTCAACTTGCCCTTGGACATACATGAACTCGAGGACAAACGTAGCTTCGAGTTCGCTTATTGCAATGGGAAGGAGCTTGTTTCTACTCTCGGAGTTTCTTTACCTTTAACACAAGCGTATCAAAGGCTTCTAGACCAACTAATCCATTTGGCCAGGCTTAGGGAACAATAGGACACAATGTCCAACCAAGATGATGCTTTCTAGGATGGATAGGAGGAACTCGATTCCCAATCAGACAAGGGAGGTCCAACCGGCCCTGCTCCTGTCCCTCCTGCTTAGTCCTTCTGGGCCAAGCCATCATCTGTTACCGCTCCCTTTGTAATTATGCCCATGCTTTCACAAACCATGATTATAGCTGCTATGGGTAGCCATGCCAATTCTGCGATGTTTCAATGCCCATTCTTGCCTACTTCGCCTATTCCGTTTGTAGCTACTATCCCTTTGTAGGCTATTCAGCAACCCATTCCTGTGGCACATAACATGCCAACCATGGCTACCCTGCCACATGTTCATGCCATACCGAATTCGCAAACATACACGACTTCTGTCTCTATTTCTACATTCATGTCAGTTCCACCCACTGTGGCGGGCCTCGACCGATCCACATGGTGGGCCCCATTTGCTTTTCTACCTACCCAACAATCATTGCAAATGTCTCACTACATGCGCTCTCAAATACACCAAGCCTCGCAGACGGTACAACCCAACACGAGGCCATGGTCTACACTACCGGTGACACAAGCAGTCTATCTAGCAACCCAACCCATGGTCACCACCTTAACAACACCACCTGCTAGGTGGTGGACAACACAGGCTACACCGCTAGTAAGGGTTGTCTCGGTGGTACCATCGATGGGTCATACCGTTGCCCCCGTCATACCACAAGTGGGAGCTACCCCTGCAACTCCCCAGTCATCTACGACGTCGCTAGGTCTGGAACAAGTGTTTTAGCTCATCCAGACCCTCACTGAGGAAATAAAATTCCTCAAAGCTATTGGGTCCAACATGGTACAAGTCATGATTTTTTACCAGGGCGACCCTGTTAGCCCTGTAATCCCTACTTTGATGTTACCCCTAGGGATGTCTCTCCCACACTTCATGAAGTATGATGGGAATGGAGATCCCAACGTGCATCTTGTTACCTTCAAGTCTAAATCTTTGTTGTTGCAACAATGGCCGCACACGATCATTTATGTCTTTGCCATGTCCCTAGCTGGGAAAGCCCTAGATTGGTACCGTGCATTGGCATGCTCATCCATTTCAACTCTGGAAGAGCTCTTGACCCAATTCGTGACATGCTTCAAGTACAACTTGAAGCCAGAAACCACGCTGGATCAATTGATGAGTATGAAGTAAGAGCTACTAGAACCAGTCTAAAAGTTTATTCAATGTTGGAGTGCAATCCTTAAATGAAATCTGCGAGCCCATCACGGAGGCCCACTTGTTGGCTATCTCTAAGGGCACAGTAAATGATTTCATCAAGTCCAAACTGTACTACCTCGCTCCTCGCTCTCTTAATCAGGCTTTCACTTAGACTAAGAGCATACAGGATGCGGCCGAGGCAAGCAAAGACCTAGCCTACATCGCTTACAAAAATACCTTCACAAAAAAGGACAAGGATAAGGCCCCAACAATCACAGTGGCCATTGTGGCAACCAAGGCCAAGCCCAAACATAGCCATAGTGGTAGTAAGAATAACAAGAAATTGGCCATACTTGCGGCTAACCCTGCACCCAAACAGGGCCACGTGCCACAACCTGCTACACCTATGCCTGAGACATCTACACTAACCAAACCCAACTTTGAGTGCAAAGACCGCTCAAAGTACACCCCTTGCCTCTAAAGCCTTTAGAGCTTTTGAAGCAACTACTGGCAGTGGGATACAACCAACATAAGCAGATGTTGGAAGAGGCAAACATGAGACATCAACGCTACTGTGAGCTCCTTAGGAATCCCTCTTTGGCCCTGGCCAATGAGCCTCTAGTTCCTAGTGGTTTTAGGCTAGATAGGTTTTGTGACTACCACCAATAGTGTGGTCACAACATGGATTATTGTCTAGCATTGCAGGATGACATCCAAAGATTAATCAATCAAGGAAAACTGGTGCTGGACAAAAGCAACCCAGTACGCCCTGAAAACCAATCTATGTATGTCTACACAGATCCCCTCAATGCCAAAAATGCTGGTTACATCATCAACTCTATCGACATTAACAGTGATCCCAAGCCACCCTGGCCACCATTCATGGTCCATGTGCCACTGCATAGTGCACCAGCACCACCAGCGGTTGGCCCAAGCCCACAGTAGCTGTTCATCTTGAAAGTCCCATCATGGGCATCCACCTTTGCGCCACCTATTAGTGGAGCCATGTGGTTCCATTAGTTAACACCTCTAGCTCCATTCGTCATCAGGGGGCCAACGCCTTCGACGACCCTTATCTTGCGCAACAAAGCTGAACAACCTCCTCGCCCCACAAGGCAAGAAGTCCATTGGGTGGATGAGACGTCGAAGGGAAGTACCATCAAGGGTATCCCCAAGCCTACTTCTTCCTCCCTTGCAGTTGCACCTTCACCCCCAAAGACTAAGGTCAACATGCCTACGTAGCCTACATCACCCTGTTGACAAGGATCTAAACCTAGATCCAAAGTCACCTATGCTCGAGAGATTTGTCTTCTAGGACGAATTGAAGAGGAGGAAAGCATCAAACAAGGGGGTGGCCAAGACCTACTGGATGCCCTCACCTAGGTCAAGCAAGCTCTAAAGTAGAAAAACACTACACTAATCTTGTACAACCTAATTATGACATTTGTACCCCACCACGAGGCTCTAATCTGCATGTTAACGATGATTCCAGTCGACGAGAACATGCCAGCAGAAGAGGAAGTGATCCATTTGGTCATGCTTTCCTTTGTACCCGTGGAGTCCATGACACCTCAATTAACTTTTAGTGACAACGCCATTAGGGAAGATCCCGAAGGAGGTCAGGTGACTACGTCACCTCTCTTCATCACAATTCGGGTTGGCCAACACTAGATCCGAAGGGTACACATTGATGATGGGGCTGTCACAAATGTCATTCCCTTCCCTATTTTGGATAAGTTGGGATTGGTCGACTAGATCAAACCCACAACGACATCATGTCTGAGGTCCTTTAATGGGGCACACGTCTTGGTGAAAGGCACAGTTCATGTAGACTTTGTAGTAGGGGACCAGTTCCCCACAGACACAACGTTCATCATGGTCGAGGAAATGCTCGAGTTTAACCTAATCTTGGGAAGATCATGGTTAGCACAAACTAGGATTTTCTCCTCAGCTATACACCAGGAAATCCACTTAGCATACGTATGCAGGGAGGTGGTGATCCGTGGTGATGAAGCAACGATGCAAGCAATCAGCAACGTAGACATGGAGCAGGGTTCAGAGGTCACAACCTCTGAGAGCGAGGCACCTGCTCACACATGCATTAACCATTCAACAGAAGGATCAGCCCAGCGAGTCGACCCCCAAATCGAAAATGCATGGGTTGAGTTGCCCTTCCAAGCAGAGGACGATGATGTGAACAAGGGTCCTGGAAAAACACCTCGACCTCACGTTCCAATCAACCCATGACAGGTCAAGAGAAAGCTACGCATAGCATAGCAACCCTACTACTTCCTACCCAGTTTCCATCCCTTGTACATTCGTCACTTTCTACTTTGTTAACATGCCATCCTTTCGGCATGCTATGCTATGACCCAAAATGGCCTAAAACTAGCATCATCACTTTTTGCTTTGTTAACTTACTATCTCTTTTGGCAACGGCCCGAAATGGCCTAAAACTAGCATCATCACTTTTTGCTTTGTTAACTTACTATCTCTTTTGGAAATGGCCCAGAATGGCCTAAAATTAGTATTTTTGCTTTTTGCTTTTTTAACATATAATCCTTCTAGCATGTTACGCAATGGCCCGAAATGGCCTAAAACTAGCAATGGCCCAAAATGGCCTAAAACTAGCATATGAAAGCATGAAAACTTTACATGATACAAAAGTTAACGTAAAATCAATTTCTTTTCTGAAGTCTTTCATTTTATTCAAAACTTTTGCTTGTTGGAAATGTTTGCGAAACTTTTACAAAATTTCAACATTTCAAAATTTCAAGAATTGCAAAAAGAAAAAAATCCCATGCCATCATGGGTTATCTCTGTTTACATCGTCCTCACTGCTCACCTCCGCTTCATCTAGTTGTGCATCATCCTCCCCTGCGTTGCCTTCTTCTGGTTCTTCATTTCCTCCCTCTACAGGCCTTGCACCCTCATTTGGAGCCTACATCGTAGGAATGAAGTAGTTAGTTAGGGAAACAAATGTAAACTATAACATAACATGAGCATCTACATAGTAAAGCAACTAACTTGAGAGGGGCCCATGTCGGTCTCAAAGGGTATCCAGTCTAGACCAACCCTGAGGCAATGCCAGACCTCCTGTGTCATGATGTTCATCCAACGCCTATCACTAGGTTCATCATTCATAGTAGTGGCTCTCTTCCTTTCCACAGTCATCTATCTTAGAGGTCCCGGGGAAAGGGAGGAGGTCGCGGTCTCTCTTGTAGGAAGGTCGAATTTCAAGTCAAGAGATTTTGTAACCTTTACCTGCTCTTTGAACTTAGCGTAGGCCTCAGAAGTGTTGATGCCATTCACAAATTATTCATACGTGAATGCCTCCACAACAACGTATTTGTACAATTTTTGATGGGTGTTATTCTCTAGCTTGTACACATGTTTGTGGTTTCCCTGGGTTTTCCCCCATTTGAAAACCTTGATGCTGATATCTGTCATGTCTTGACACTTCTAGGCTAGCAAGTCCATCTACATTTGCTATTTGATTATTTTGCGAGTGGATTCAGTATTCTGATGAACGACAGTTCAAAGTCTGGCATAATTATTTATAGCCTTGCACCAGTCCTCAGCATCAGGGTTATGGTTTACGAGGAACTCGTTCCTCGACCTGAGATCCTCCACCTCAGCAACTAGGTCAACCTCTCTCTGCTCAGCCCTTTGGACCTGTTTCCATAGGTCCTCGTTGATGCGCTTATACTCCCACAGAGAGTGTACCGAGTGCAAGATGCACTTGTAAGCCTCATCGAATGTGCGACGAGACACCTTGGTCACGTCAGGTGAGAGTGTAGGCATGGCACCAACTTTCATAGGTCATGCCAGATCCCATTTGAGTTGAGAGGCTACCTTGACACGAAGAGTGTAGCAATCACGTTAGCATAGCAAAATCAACAAACTCAAAATTTTTTAGCATAACAACATAAGCAAATTTAATACTACTACTTACCCACATTAGGGTCCGCTTGCTGAAGGTGTTTGATCATGTCATTAACAAGTCCCTGCACGAATGCAAACTTGTCAGGGATCTTGGCCCATGACTCCACACGAATTGGAGGGGGACCTATGGAATTAGCAGTAGCACCTGTTACATGACTAAGCATATTAGCAATGGCCAAAATGGAATATAATAAGGCAAACATATCACCAAACTCACCAGAGTCTGACTATGATCTTTCTTCTTGCTGATGTAAGACGATGGTGGTAGCCTTGGTGGAGGGCCCTGCCAAGTCCATACGAGCCCCTTCCTCATGTGCTGGTGCCTTTCCTTTCAGGAGACTAGCATCTTTTTTATTGAAGGGAGGTGCTTCTTCGTTGATAAGAGGTTCCCTAATGACAAGAGCCCCTGCCCTAGAAATAGGAGCTTCTTTATTTTTGACCAAGCCCCTTTCCTCCAAAACTGGGGCCTCTGTATCATCATTCGTCATCCTCATCTTAAGGGCCAACACTTCTTCATCACCTTCTTCTTCTTCTTCTTCCTTTACTATCAAAGAAGCATGTTTACGTCAGTCCAAAATAAATTATCTTAAAGTAGATGCTACGCTACGCTACACCGCCTAGTGCAGCATAGCATAGCAAAAAATAGAAAAGTAAGCATTACACGAAAGCGTTTACCAATGGAAGGTTGCGTCCTCTACATCTTAAGTTGCAGTCTTCATCCCTCCTCTTCCTCCACGTGAAGGGTTTCCCTAGCTAGGGGAGGTCTCTTCCTTTGCAACTCCTTGGGCATAGTCTCGGCTATGAGATGATCCCCCCATGTCATGCTATCGGCTATAGTAGGAGGGGTCTCTCCCATGCTATCTTGGCCACAAATATTGAGAGCCACCCGATCCTTGGTCGTTATAGACAATGACTCCTCGATTATTTCTAGGGGATCTTGGGCTCGTGTGGTTTGGAGGATCTATTGAATCCATGGCTTGGAAATCTAGTTGCGATCTCGTATGGCCCAGACTCCATCCTCTTGAACCACCAGAAACTCTATGAAGTGCTTCAGATAGCCTATGTAGAAGGCATAGTGTATGTTGGAGCGGGACTCCATTTTTTCATGGAGTCCCAAAATCTTAGCTTGTAAGCCCTTATATAGGAAGCTAGCCCAGTTGTAATGGGCCCCTTCTTCCATAACCTCCCACATTATCTAGGCTTGCTCGAGCCCTAAGACCTTTCCTTGGGTAAGCAGTTAGGGGAATGCATGGGCACGGAAGATCGAGTAAATCTCCATGGTGGGACCATCCTTAAGCTTATCCATGGGGAGCCCTTTTTGCTCCTTAACAAACCCCAACCACTCCTTGATATCCTTCTTTAGAAGGGTCAACTCCTACTTGCACTTTGATCCTATGGAAACGTCATTGGCAGGAACACCAAACAGGTCCATAAAAAATTGGTCATTAATTTCAATGACCACCCGCATGCCCTATACGCATGTACGAAAATGGCCCACCCTCTCAGAGAAGGAGTTGACCAGGGAAAGCATCTCGGCCACTGGAACACTCAAATTCGGGGCCATGAACAGATCCATAAGCCCCGCATTTTAGATGTTCTTGACCAAGGAGTTTGGGGCCCCCTCGTCTAACCACCACTAGCTCGTTGCTACTTCATTGTATTTGAAGTAGATGTTTGCCCCCTGCATCTCGGCGGTTACCACCATCACCTCCTGGGGCTTCTTCGCCCTTGCAACAATTTTCACAAAACACACTTACCATGATGATGCAAGAAATACAAAGATTGCAAAAACACTTGAGCATGTGACACTTACTGTTTGACCCACCAGGTCTATATGGTAACAGGAACAGCGAGAGCTCAGCCATAGCTTCTTCAACCGTGACTGGCTTGAAGGGTTCTACCCACTCCTTATCCAGCCAACCCTTCTCCTTATACTGATTGTAGAGAATATAAAACATGCTTGGGTAGGTATGGTATTCTCCCTCACACTGACCAATCACACCCACTTGCAGGTTCTTGGCAGAAGAGAACTCCTGTAGGGCTAGCTATGCTATAGCCAGTAGACCCAATCGATCGTGAACCCCATCCTCATTGATAAAGAAGCTAGTGACAAACACATACTATTAGCATTCAGTCTATATGGCCAACGTTGCACAACACAATGAAGCAAGGCTGCAAAACTCACCTGCCAGCACAATAGATAGTCCCCTATGGGTTTTGAAAGCACGTTGTCATGTAACGTGCGAGGAATAATGTGTTGTACTGGTGGTAGGAGCTATATTCAGGCATGTCCTAGATCTAGGCTATATGCCTTAACCCTGTTGAGTGTTGGCTAGATCCCTCTCCCTACCTTCTCATGATTGCCCCATTGGTAAAAAATCACAGAATGCCCCGACTTGCCCCAGGAAACATGGCTTCTGTTATGTTGGATGCCTCCTCCTCCTCTAGGGAAGATCAAACGATCACACTAAAGTGGTCGAGAAGGAATTGCAAGAAGTCTCATGCCCCTACTCTGAACTAGACCCCTTGCTCTCCTATATGTATTTGGGGAGAAGGAGCGTTGGCCATAGGTCTGCTCACATGACACAGGACCCCTCTAATGTCCAAAATGATTAGCCTGGGCCTCAACCCTACACTGCATGACATAATCAACGAATGTTAGCATCATACCTAAAGGCAATTCACGTGCAACGTAGCAACGTCTAGCAGTTCATGTATATAGCGTAGCATAACCCTCTGCCCATACATAGCATAGCAAGAACATGCGAATAAGCCTAGCATAGCAACAAAATAATTGACGACATGCTATAATAAAACACATGTCACATTGCCACATCACACATGGCCTAGCCCTCCAAAGGGTTTTATGTTATGACATGCTAGGGTCAAGTGACTTAAACTACCCTAGCACCCATGGTTATGACAACCACAGTGGTGGAGATTTTAGCGGCCTTGCATGCAACCACGACGTAACGTTTATGCATCTACCACGACCGAAACAGTGATAGCGGCGATGCAAAGGCTAAAATGACGTGACCACAAAAAAACATAGGTAGCCAAAGAATGGATGTAAAATAAATAGGATGCAAAACAAGAGCAGAGAACAATAGAAAGCACAAAACGAAAAAGTGAAGAAGACATAGTAACCTACTGGGTCAATGGTGTGCTTTTTCGTGCCACAACGTGCGCTTGCGGTGCATGCCCCAGGGTCTTCTTTGCCTCCTCAACCTTTGCAAGTGCCAGATGAGTCTTAGGAGCTATTGACTTGCTTGCGGATTTAAACTTCTCTTTGTAAAAACTCGCCTTACTAGTCAATTAACACAATTGCTTTGCGCTTTGAAATCGCCTTGTGCTTTAATGTGGGCTCTACGCTGTTATGGTGGAAATGGAAAAATTGCCAAGGTTTAACCCCTATTTATGGCTATAATGACAAGATGGGAAAACTTACCTCTCTCTCTCTTCGATTAATGTGGAGCACACTGTACAATGTAGCATGCTTGCCACGACACGCACTATTAGCATTAAAGCCTTGACACGCTTCAAGCTAGCTACTTGCCTTCCTGAAAATAAAAAAAAAGTATATTTGTTTTTGATTAAGAATCCAAAAAGACCTTAAACTAGTAATCCTGGAAATTGCAATACGACCGGTCCGAAAAGACCTCAAACTAAGCAACCCTAGCATAGTTGCACCCCTAGCGGTCCGCAATGACATTAAACTAACAACACCACATGCTTACATGGGAGGTTTTTCGTATCTTCTTCCACATTGGTGATGTGGCAAGTTCTAGCGGGTTCATGTTCTCATGCCTATAGTTCGTATTTTCACATTAACAATTTGGTATTTCTCATATTCAAAGTTTCCCATTTCGTGTACTATTATTTTTCATGTTAAAATTTTGCATGTCGCAATTTGGCAGTCCAAAATGACATTAAACTAGCAGTTTGGGCACTTGCATATTGACAGTCACATAGCTTCACACTTTATATCAGTAGTTCTACGCTCTTATGCCTTGGCAGTCAGCCATGATCCTAAACTGGCAAACTTGCAATCTTTACATTCTCACACTTCGCAAGTTGCATCTCGTCACTACTTTGCAAATTTTCGTTACACATCATCTTTGTCGATAGATACCTCTTAATCAGGATTTCATCTTATGATGGCAGGTCGAGCAAGATATGGGAATCCATCGTGATCTTTCCATGCCTTTAACATTAGTAGGGCCATAGGGCAAGGTTGCGAGACAGTTGAACCCTGACATGATCGACTGGCGGTCAACCACAACTAGCACTATAGCAACCTTAGAAACATCCCTGGATTGGCCCAAGCATCTGGTCCAAGCCCTAGCCATAGAGGATGGGGATGTAGTTGAAGACCCCCTCATCGAGATACCTGTCACCATGTCAAAAGGGGAGGTGGAAAAATTAAGACTCGGCTCCCTCCTAGACACAGAAACACATAAAAGCATAGCTAAGATTCTACAAGATCAGATCGATGTCTTGGCATGGTCATACAACGACATGCTGGGTCTGGATTCGCGGTTGATTCAGCACAACATCATCCTAGACCGACACATGAAGATAATCAAGTAGAAGGTTGGCAAAGTTAAGCTAGAAATTGCACTAGCCATGAGGGATGAAATCACCAAGCTATAGCAAGAAGGTTTTATCTGTGCAGTTGACTATTCAGAGTGGGTGTCCAATGTTGTTGTGGTTTCGAAGAAAGCGGGAGGGATACGGATCTGTATAGACTTCCAAGACTTGAACAAGGCAACAATCAAGGACAACTTCTTGCTTCCAAGCATTGATCAGCTCATCGACACCACAGCTGGCCATGCTCTACTATCCTTCATGGATGGTTTCATCAAATACAACCAAATCCACATTAACCCAAAGCACCAGCTATCAACAACCTTCATGACCCCATGGGGGACCTTCTGCTATACCATGATGCCCTTCTAGCTCAAGAATGCTGGAGCAACCTACCAGTGAGCCATGACTTACATTTTCAGTGACTACATCTTGGAAACATTAAATGACTACATGGATGATATAGCAGTCAAGTCCAAGAAGGTAGCTGATCACCCACACGATCTAGGGGTAGTCCTCAAATGCTACCAAATGCACGAATTATGCCTCAATCCCAAGAAGTGCATCTTCGGGGTGAAAACTAGATGCATGTTAGGGCTCGTAGTATTAGAGGCCAGAATATAGGTGGACCCTGACAAAGTCAAGGCCATTGTCAACCTAGCACCTCCAAAAAACCTTAAGGAGTTACGTGGTTTGCAAGGTAGTGTGCAATGCATTCAAAGGTTTATAGCAAGGTTGATCGACAAGATACACCTCATGAAACATCTTCTAAAGAAGGGGGTTAACTTCGAATGGACAACCCAGTTTCAACAAGCCTTCAACAACCTGAAGAAGAAACTCTCATACCTCCCGACTGTGCATCCGCCACAAAGGGATAAACCCTTCTTTGTCTACCTCACCACCTCCGACACATCTGTCATAGCATTGCTATGTCAGAAGCCAGACGACAGTTCTGAGATACCAGTGTATTATCTGAGTCATGGACTAATAGCGCATGAGGAGAAATACAACTAAGTGGAGAGGAATTGCCTGGCCTTAGTGTTTGCATTAAAAAAGTGGTGGCATTACCTGTTCCACTGTATGACCAACATCATTTGCAAAAGCAATATACTCCGAGCTATCACTAACAACTTATATGAAAGTAGCAGAATAGTCGATGGAAAGTAATAACCATAGAGTTCGATTTACACTGTGTAAGTCAATCGTTGACAAAGGGTCAAGCCATAGCGACCCAACTCATAGCCTCGCCAGTCAATGACTAGGCAACCATAGACCCCGAATTCCCAGACGAATATGTTAGCAATGTCAACATCACCTCATCGCATTTCGAAACCACCTTATATTTTGATGGTGCTTCAACTACGCGAGGAGGTAGCGTTGCTACCATGATCACATTCCCCTCTAGGGAAATGCATCCATTTGCTTATCAATTTTGCGTTCCCTTGCACCAACAATGTGGCAGAATACGAGGGGCTACTTAGAGGCCTCTTAACTGCCTGAGCACTGCGCATACAATACTTGGCAATCTAGGGAGATTCACAACTAGTCATGAATCAAATCACCAAGGTCTACGCCTGTAGAGCTACACACCTACAACCCTACTGTGACCTGGCAAAGATCTTTCTTAAGAAATTTGCAACCACAAATGTGCAACATGTGTCACGTAACAAAAATACCATGGCAGATGCCTTAGCTACCCTTACGTTAAACATTCCATCACATCCCCTCACAAACCTGCCAACCTTGATTATAGAATGCATAGAGCCTATCACTCAGGTGAAACATGTGGCATCTGTTAGTGCTGCGGATACCCAGGAGTGGTATGCCAACATTAAAACTTATCTATAGCATGGAAAACCCCCAGGTGGATTGACATCTACCCAAAGAGATGCAATCCGTAAGTGTGCTTGGCAATATATGCTCATGGGAAATGACGCCTTGTGTTGATGCTCCTACAATGGGATATTGCTAGCATGCGTGGGTGGTGAGCAAGCACAGAAGATAGTTAATGAAGTACATGAGGGGCTGTGACGTGGACACATAGCACCTAGGGCTATGGCTACCAAAATTAGATGCCTAGGGTACTACTGGCCCCACATGGAATGTGATTGCCTATCGAAAGTCAAGACGTGTGGCATGTGCCAGAGATATGCAAACCTCATACATGTCTCACCTACAGACCTACACCCAACGAAAATCATGTGGCCCTTTCAACGATGGGGATTAGACCACATAGGACCTATCATGCCTAAGTCCTCCACAAGGCATAGCTTCATTATCACCACCACTGAGTATTTTACCAAGTGGGTGGAAGCTATTTCCCTAAGGAAGATGACATCTTAACAAATCTGCCATTTCATCCTCGATAACATCATAACAAGGTTTGGGCTTCCAATGACTATTGTGATAAAAAATGGACAACAGTTCAGTAGTACAAAAACCCAAACCTTTTGTAGTAATCTAGGCATTAAACAATCATTTTCTTCCCCTTATTATCCGCAGGCGAACAGGAAGGCGAAAGCTATAAATAAGTCCATCATCAACTTGCTCAAGCGGATGCTTAACAATAGCAAGAGGCGGTGGCATGAGCAAATCCTCTACGTCCTGTGGGCCTATCGAATGATGTGCAAAACCACAACAAGTAATACCCCTTACAGTCTTGTTTACAGATCTGAAGTTGTATTGCCTCTTGAGTTGCAGGTACCATCACTCTGGATGATCCTCGTGGATGTCATGAGCAAAGTCCAGAACAATGAGTTGCGAACCATCAACCTTGACTCAGTGGAGGAGGAACGCGTGTAGACGCTGAGATGCAACGAGCACTACCAAGGAAAGTAGCAGCAAAAGAACCATGCATACCTGCATCGATGACCAGTGCAGAAGGAAGACCTCGTCCTCAAGGTTGTCCATGAGCATGTGAGCAAATTCTCAGCCAACTAGGAAGGTCCTTACATGGTCATTAAAGCCTTTGGAAATAGAGCCTTCAAGCTGGCGGACATGGAAGACAATGAGTTTGCCAACCCAGTGAATCACTCGTATCTCAAGCCATACTATGTCTGAAGCACAATGGCAACAACCAGGACTGTCCACTACGATGATAAACTAGCAATTGCACCAAGTAGCATCCGCAATGACGATAAAATATCGGCATCGAGCAGCATCCACTACAACATTAAATTGGTAGAAATCGTTTGCTATGACGTTAAACTGGCATGTATGGTTCGTTGAGACCATAAACCAGCACAACAGTCCACTGGGACCTAAACTAGCACATGGTCTACCAAGAATTTAAAGTGGGTTCACGTCATATCCTTAGCATGCATCTACATTGACTACGCATTAGCCAAGCATGCACGATGTTGACATATGAATGGGATGTCGCAGCTCTGGAATGCGGTTCATGATGCACTAAGAATGCGATCTGAGACACATACGACGCCACCATCCTTGGCATCATGCTGATCCTCCGAAGAGGCCATATGACATTATACCAGCCCTCCGAACCTACTGTCACCACGACCCACTGCCCTGATGGTAGTTCCTGGTCTAGTTCCCACATCTAGAGTTCCAGTAGTATTATGGCCCAGCCACAATATTGTTACTCTCCAGCCCCTTGCCAACACCTCCGCTCACACGATGTTTAGTTATGTGGTAGCTGATCCCTTAGCTGACCTGGGAACACGTGCCCTTGGTAGGGATTCTAGTGCATCTACACCCACAACAACTCCTGGTGCCTTGGAGGCTAGCTCCTCCATGCTAATGCTTCTAAGGCCGCTACTGACCTTCCTACTTTGGACATCATACACTAGCAATGATGTCCAATAGCTTCAACAACGCTAGTGGCCAGTAAGACCTTTGCCTCTGTAGGCACATCTTGCTACAGCAGCAAATGCTATAGCATTGCAAAGCAAGTGCCTCGGCTAGCTTAGCTATTTCAGAGTGCAAATTCCATGACGTGCATAACACAACTCGCCATGTGGAAAGCATCCGTAGGTAGGTCAAAACCTTTCATGGATGTAATACAACTCATCCTGTGAAGGAAACACCTATCCTACAAGGGGTTGAAGAAAAGCTCTAGCCAAAGATGAAAACGTGAATGAGTCCCTCATGAGCACTCCGACATGAGACTCTCTGCTAAACATCATCTTTGCTCTCTGCCTTAACCTCTGCAAAACTAATGCAACACTCTCAAGTGTAGCCAAGCAACGTCTTGACACTCACCAAGTGAAAACCTTAGCATTGTGTCTGCTACGGTGTTTTGTATTCTTTATCAACATCTATGAAGCCCATACTCCAGACGTTGACAAAGAAGGGCCAATGAAACACCCTAAAAAATTTGAAGTCATTCTTGCTTCACCAGGCCTTGCAATCTGTGCGACAACATGATAGTTCTTCGAGAGGAGAATGCTCTGAGTTTAGGATAGCCAGTTCGGAAAATTTTCTACTTTGGGCATGAAAAAGCTCTATGGGTCACCTTGCCTGTCCATCCAAGTAGCTTGCCCAACTGAAAACCTACTCAGAAATGGTGTGCAGAGTTGGCAGTAGCATTCTAGATGCCTAAAATAGTATGGCAAGTTTTCTAAGTCACGAAGTCTGCTATGCTACACTATGCCTCGCTATGTAGCATAGAAAGCTTCAGAAGACGATTGTAGAATGGAGTGCTACGCTACATTACACCATTTGATGTAGCGTAGCATGACAACAGCTTCACAGCCAATCCCCACACCCAATTTCAAGTCCTTCAACAATGTCCCTTTCTGTTAAGAAGCAGCAGACCATGTCTGCTACTACACTATGCTGAGCTACATTACGCAGCAAGGCGTAGCAATCTTGTGGAAGAGATAGAAGGCAGCTCGAAGGGCAAAAATAACAAAGTTTGCAAGTCTTGCATTGCAGGAAGTAAAGTTTGCAAATTGGCAAAGCTTTCGCGACTAAGGCCAGTTGCTATGCTACGCTACATAGCATAGCATAGCGTAGCAAGCATGCAACACACATGTAGTGGAACGCATGACAAGATGCTATGCTACGCTACAAAGCATAGTAGGGTATGCGGGTGGTTGTGCGACATCAATGCACTTCACCTAATTAGACCATTGGCACACGTCTCTAGACATTGATGGCGCAATTACAACGTGGTAGGCTCATAGTTATGGCATGACAGACTTGCATTACAATAGTCATGTAAGTCCAACGGTCATGCATGGCACATATAGCACAAGTGAGTCAATGTCGGCCCAAGCCATGTGGTGTCCAAACCGCCCCTTTCACGTGCCCTTGATCCTATAAATACCCCAAGGAGCAGCATTCAAAGGGTTCAGAATTTTCCAATGAGCAGCATTCAAAAGTTCAAAATTTTTTCAGATTCTTCAACTTTTCCTCTCTCTAGCACTCAAGTTCTCTTTCCAACACATTGTAACATCAGGCATTGTAACCTTTCTGTTTGACAATGCAAACAGTTAGCACATTTCGCTGGCATTTTATTCCATTCCCTTTCTACCACCTTGGTAGAATCCTTGCATTATGAGCACCTAAGGCCGTGCCCAAGTGCATAACCTATTTTGCTCTACACGTCTTGGTTACCCTTGGGATATCTGCACTCTGCCACACCGTGCAACCGACTGTATTTACCTCAATAGAGCAAGCTTGTAGCTTTGGAGTTGTGCATTTTTCTAATTGCATTTTACTTCATTTTCTTACTTATTGTCGTGTGTCGTATTATTTTCTACTTTATTTACTTTCAAGAATTACTTCACATTTTTGTTCCTGCTTTCAAACCATATGTTGCAAAAGGCTATATAGATGCCGATTAAGTCCCTGTCTAATCGACCAGATCATTCAGGATGCCCTGTATCCGTACACACCTAGCATGGCCCTCCCGCAGGTACAGGGTCGAAACTATCGTGCCCATCGATCCCTCGGTGTTTTCCAACCGCTGAAGTTTTTGGTCGTTACATTATTCTCCACAATTGACCTTATTTTCCATACTTCTATTATGCTTTAACTTTGTTGGACCTTATTAGACCTTCATTTGACCATTTTTTGGCCTTTATTTCATTTTGTTTACCTATTGCTACCTCTTACAACCTTAGTTGACTGTGCTTGCATTTTTTTAACATTAAAATATCATGTATTTGTATAAGTTTTATAGCATTTTGGAATGATTTATTCATCTTTACCTAGGTACCACTTAATGTGCTTATGGTTGACATGCAGGATTGGGGTATGAGTACTAGGAAGCAAATCATTTTGTTGTTAAACCTAAGAAGGCCTCATGGTGATGTTGAATAATGTATCAACCTTAACTACCTAGATCTTGAGCTTGAGAGGTAGAGAAACCTCTAGAGCCTAAAAACCTCTAGAATGGCCTACAAACCTAGTCATGACACATAGTGATGAGGAGAAAACCCTAAAGCTAAGTTCCTCAGTAGAACCTCAATAGGCTCAAGACATCACCAAGGTCCTTAAAGATAACATTAAGGTGTTTACCTAGTCATATGAGGATATGCCAAGTTTAGATCCCTATTTAGTCCAACACAACATACTTGATCCTAGCATTAGACTAGTTATGAGAAAGGTTTGTAAGATTAGACTTGATTTTGCCCTAGCAGTTCATGATAAAATCATAAAACTATACCAAGTTGATTTCATCAGAGGTATTGATTACATAGAATGAATGTCCAAAAACATAGTGGTAGTCCCTAAGAAAAATTGAAACATATGTATTTGAATAGATTTTCGAGACCTAAATAAGGCTACTATCAAGGACAACTTCCCTTTGCCTAGTATTGATCAACTTATCAATACTACGACTGGGCATGCCTTATTATTCTTTATGGATGGGTTCTCGGGATACAACCAAATTAGGATTAACCCAAAACACTAACTATGTATGATCTTCATGACCTCTTGGAGTACCTTTTGTTATACCATGATGCCCTTTGACCTAAATAAGAGCAACCTGCCAACTAGCCATGATGTATGTCTTTAGTGACTACATGCTAGGTTTGCTCAAAAATTATGTAGATGATAAAGCCATTAAGTCCAAAGTGGCTACCAATCATGCACATGACCTAGACCTTGTACTTAAATGATGCCTTAATTATGAGCTTAGGTTCAATCCTAAGAAGTGTGTCTTTGGTGTTAAAACTGGTAAGATGATTGGCTTTGTAGTGTCTGAAGTAGGGATACATGTCAATCCTAACAAGGTCAAGGCCATATCCAATTTGGGAGCACCAACTAATTGTAAGGAGCTTCAGGGATTGCAAAGAAAACTATAATTTATCCATAGGTTTATCACTAGGCTTATGAATAAGTCACAACCTATGCAACACTTGCTTAAGAAAGGGATCCACTATGAGTGGATCACTGCCAAGAGGTCTTTGAAAACCTTAAAGAAGAGTTGGTACAACTATCAATGATCTATTCTTCACAAAAGGATAAACCCTTTTACATCTACCTTGTTTTCTTTGATGTGTCCATCACCTTTCTACTTTGTCAAAAATGAGATGATAGAGTAGAGTGAAAAGTATACTACCTTAGCCATAAATTAGTTGTCCATGAGACACAATACACTAAAGTAGAGAAGTAGTATCTAGCCCTAGTTTTCTCATTGAAGAAGTGATGGCACTATCTCTTTAGGAGCTAGTAAAATGTCATGTGCAAGGATAATGTACCTAGAGCCATAACGACCAATATTTATGAAAATAACGTTATAACTCATTGGAAAGCCATAACAGTGGAGTTGGGCCTTCATTACATTTCTCAAACATCAATGAAAGGTCAAGCTATAGTTGTAAAACTTATTTTTTTACTAGTAGAAGACCTTGCAATGATAGACCTTGAATTCCTAGATTAATAAATCAACATTGTCATGTACTTTTATGAAGCTTAAATTGCCCATGAGGCCAATGCTATTGCCATCATAACCTTTCCATCTAGCAAAATCCAATCCTTCACTTATTGCCTTTAATTCCCATGCACCAATAATGTAGCAGAGTGTGAGGGTTTGATTAGAGAGATGATGGTAGCTCATGATCAAGGAATTAAACTTTTAATGATTGAAGATGATTTGCAACTTGTGGTCAACCAAGTAACTAAGGTTTACGCATGTAAATCTAAACATTTGAACCTTACTGTGACCTAGGAAGGAAACTACTATAATAGTTTATAGACATTGATATACAACATGTACCTCGAATTGAAAAAACTATAGCTAACACTATTATAATGCTAGCCCTTAATGTGATGCTAGATGTGTTTAGCAAGTTGTCCACCTTGACTATGAACTATGCTATTCCCATCACATAGAGGATTGAGGATACATTTATGGCTATAGTTTATACTACTCCCACAAATGAGTGGTATGATAATATTAAGTTTTACCTTATGCATGTTGAACCTTCACAAGGCCTGAATACTACTCAAAAGGACACAATACGTAAATGATAAAAATTATATGTCATAGTAGGTGATAACACATTATGTCGATGGTCCTACAATGGTATATTGTTAGTGTGCTTAGCCAAAGTCAAGGTCCAAATAGTCCTAGAGTAAGTCCATGAGGGTGTATGTGGGGGACATATAAGACATAGAGCTATGGTTTCTAATATTAGGTGGTTAGGCTATTATTGGTCCTATATGGAAAGCAATCGCTTGTAGAAGGTTAAAACTTATGACACATGCCAATGACATAGTAAACCTATACATGTACCACCAATTGAGTTACATACCAGTCAAATAACTTGGTTGTTTCAAAGATGGGTGTTGGATATCATTGGACCTCTAATGCCTAATTCTTCTATAGGGCATGGATTTATCATAATTGCAACTAAATACTTTACAAAGTGGATTGAAGCTATTCCCATAAGAAGGACAATGCTTAAAAAAGTCTACAGATTCATTCTTGATAACATCATAGCTCATTTTGGCATACCTATGTCCATAGTCATAGATAATGGACCACAATTTAGCAGTCAAGAAGTGAAAAAATTTTGTCATGACCTAGGCATTAAGCACTCCTTATCATTGCCATATTAGTCTTAAGAAAATGGACAAGATGAAGCAAGTAATAAGACCATCATCAACTTGCTCAAGAAGATGCTAAACAATAGCAAACACAAGTGGCATGAGTGGCTTGTTCATGCATTTTGGGCCTATAGAGTGACAGTATAAACAATAATTGGTATACGTTCTTATAGCCTAGTTTATGGTTCTAAAGCTATTTTACCTTTTGAAATGCAAGTACCATTGCTCAAAGTAGCCTTATTAGACTTCATCAATGATGAACAGAATAAGGAGCTACATACCATGGACTTAGACTTAGTGGAGGAACAATAGGTATGGAAACTTACTCACATAGAGCAATACTAGGAGAGGTAGAAATGACAACACCACCATAACCTAACCAAGAACAAGATCAAGGAAGGGGACTTGGTCCTCAAGGCCATTTGTGAGAATGTAGACAAATTCTTAGCCAACTGGAAAGGACCTTTCTTGGTCATCAAGGTCTATGGAAATAGAGAATTTTGGATAGTTAACATGGATGGGAATGAGTTGGCCAATCTAGTCAATCATTCCTATCTAAAACCTTACTTCATGTAGCCTACAAAAACTAACATCAAAGACCATCATAGCCAAAAACAAGTGATCTTGCATGACCTATTTTTCACAACAAGGGAACTGTTAAACTTTATGGCATATGTAACCTATGGTAGCTTGGTTTTCTAATCATCATATATGGCCTTATGCATTACACTATAATAACATGTTTTCTTTGATTGGTTTTTCTTGTCCTCATGGAATTCTGCTTGTAGGATGAAGCCTAAAGTCATCACAAAGGTGCAACTCATCACAAGAGCAAGTCACTATGTGACCTCAATGCACAAGATTTAGTGAGGTTTTCCTATTATGTCAAGAGTGCTTATTTCATCCCATCCTATTACTAAAACACCATAAAATTTTGAGCTTAGTACTTCTCCAACAAGAATCGAGCTAAGTCATGATGTGCCCCATCATGATTAAAGCTTGAGGGCCCCACAAACAGCTTCAAGCAGAGTTAGGCTCAATAGTTCCCTGGGACCCGCAGACGATGATGACGACATCTGCTATCAAACATGGCAGCTTCGGAACTCAAGATACTTAGTCTTTACTAAGTATGCATTCACAGTGTATATGCCCAAGTATGCATTCCCAGCGTATACGCCTAGTGTATATGCCCAGTGTACATGATCAGCATATACGCCCAGCGTACACGCCTCACATGTATGCTCAACATGTGTGATTGACGTATACGCTCGACATGAAACCCTTGAAGACAGCATGGAAGCAACACTTCAAAGCATCAACTCACATGAATAGAGTAGTTATCAGGTGCTGAAATCATGCATTCTAGAGTTCATACATTGAATATGCAACGCCCAGCGTATATGCCTAGCAGATGCAACGTCTACGCCTAGCGTATACGCCCAACAAATGCAGCGTCTATGCCCAACGTATACACCCAGCAGATACAACGTGTACGCCCGACATATACGACCAGCATGTATAAAGTGTACGCCCAGCCTGCACAATGCACACCGATCAAAACTCTCCAGAACCATGTCAAATCAAGGTTAATCAAGTTGAAGGTCTACAGGCAGCATCCTCGTGGCATCCGAATTCAAATCCGAAGGCCAAACAACTTCTTTTGATTTGATTAAGTCTGTACATCGAGGTCAGCACGTATACGTTGGCATACAGCGGTATACGCTAGCGTATAGGAATATATGCTAGCGTGCGGCATGTTGTACACTTGTAAAATTTCATTCTTTTGCACTTGGTCAACACGCCACATGTCACCCAACCCAAAAGTCCAGCACCCCATAGCCAATCATCCTCTCTCAGACCCACACCTAACATCAAAACTCGTATAAAAACCCCAATTTTTTACTAGACAAGGGTTGGCAATTTTTGAGTAAAAAACCAGAGAAAAACAAAGGAACAGAGACTCTAAGAAACCAGAGCTAAAACCCTATACACTGGACCTCGACTCGGCACGCTGAGCATACAACCTTTATGCTATGCCTATAGTTGAACCCAGCACGCAATCATCCCTACATCCACCGAGGCTATTCGTCCACCTTGTGTTAGAGTCACAACTGCGTTAGACCGATGCATTGTAACTTTCATTTCGCAATAATATTGCTACATTCCTTTGCTAAAATCTGTTACAGTTTTTCATTCATTGTTATATGTTTATTGCTTACGCTCCCGTACGTTTACGCTCCGTTTTACATTCGTTACATCGTTTATGTATAACCCAACGTACAGTACATCGGTGTACGTTCGGGAAAATCCTTGCCTGATCCGCGTGCAGACCACTCAAGGTACTCTGCCTTCATTAATTCCAACTTACCCTCAAGCGAAGGTAGGATCTTCTGTGCATGTCCAGGGATCTCTAGGTTTCTATTTCATTCCAGCCGGAGATCAACGATTTCGGACGGTACAGAAAATGACGCTAGAAGGAGGGTCTGAAACTGCTTAAAACTTACTGTGCTCTAATACCCAAATCTTCTCAGACTCACACCCCATCGACACTAAACCCAGTTCTGAAATTCCTGGATTGGCATCCTATTCCACAAAATTTCCAGCATCTACGCTGTTGAGTTTACGTTGTACACTCTACGCTGTAGACTCCGTCTACGCTGCTGAGTATACGATGTACGCTCTATGCTATATACTCCGTCTACGCTGCTAAGTATACGCTGTACGCTCTACACTGTAGACTCCGTCTACGCTGCTGAGTATACACTGTACGCTCTACGCTATAGACTCAGTCTACGTTCCTGAGTATACGTTGTACACTCTACGTTGTATACTCCGTCTACGCTACTCAGCAGATCTGGATGTTGTCACTATACGCTGGTAGTCAAAGCCTATACGCTGAGACCCAATCTATACACTGTACGCAGTGAATGTAGGTGCACACTGTATTGAGTATACCAGTTTCATATCCCTTCCACCGTGTTATATTCACAACCATTCATCATGAACACTGCAAACTCCAACGCTGCAACCAAGCCAGTCACAGACATCGTGGGCACCATGGTCGTTCAACAACCTGTAGTACAACTCACAGTGGGGCCTGGTTGGTATCTCAGATTGCAAGGGAGGAACCCATCATTTAGCATTATAACTCAGGACCAATACAATTTCATATGCGTAAAAATACAAGCCGACCTAGCCGTAGACCAAACCAAAATGGAGGTTAAGAGACAATACGAACTCTTCCATAGGGGAGGACATGAGTTGATCCCTTCCCCATATGATATCATCCCTCTCCCAGAGCATTACTTTGAGCTCATCTCACAACTCCTCCTACAAAGGAGCTAGTCTCTAGATCAGCCTATGGTAAATCCTCAATTGGAAGAGGAGGATGACTTCGCAGCCTAATCCGAGCATGAAGTTTCGTACCATACTCTTAGTCCACAAACCTATGCCAACCCATTATTTCATCTAGCCACAGGGGAAATTACGTCCCTTCAACCATTTAAATTCACCCAAGCACAAATACCTCAATAAGAATCATCCACACTTATTCATATTCCTCCTGTAATCGACCCGCAACTCAACACACTTCCCCTTGCTATTCCCCCTGTTGCAACGATAGCCCCATTCTCGCAAACACAACTTCCTCAAAATAATATAGGAGAAACCTTTCCGTCCCTAGTGATCAGAATGCTGCATGTGATACCAGCTTCTACCTCTGCTTATTACATCCCCCGGATCCAAGCCCAAGGAGCCCCTTTCATCGTTGTAACTCAACCAGTTCAGAGTGCCCCTATACAAAGCGTGACTNCTGTAACTCAACCAGTTCAGAGTGCCCCTATACAAAGCGTGACTGGCCAATGGGCAGTGATTGGTGTTCAACCGTATCAATTCCCCCACTATAACATACCGCCTCACACAGTTCTACCAGCTAACATCCCTCAAGGACAACCACAAAAACAACAACACCTTGCCTACAGTATGCCACCCCTAGTACCACCCACCATAAATATTCCGTAAGCACAGCCTCCCACTACACAACTTTCTTCTTTCCAGCCCACTGTCCAACAATCTAACATGTATACTGTACAACATCCTCAACCTACTATCTCATCAAGTGCTCAAGACTGGGCTAATGCTAAAAAACTAATGCAGGAACTAACTGACGAGGTCAAACGCCTCAAGACACTCACTGATGGAGAGCTCAAGGTAGTGGACTTCTATCACGATGACCCTATCAGCTCTTCGGTTCTACCTCTAACATTACCCAAAGGTGTATCTTTACCCATGCTAACTAAATACAATGGGAAGATAGACCCCAACACCCACCTCATATCATTAAGATTAGAATGCGCGCTACTTCAGGCATGGCCACATGCCATTCTACAAGTGTTCCCCATGTCCCTTGCCAAGAGAGCACTTGATTGGTACCGGGCCTTGCCACGAAGCTCAATATCTTCTCTGGAAGATTTATTACACCAATTTATTACCAAGTTCAAGTATAACTTGAAGCCTGAAGCAACACTGGACAACCTCATACAGGTCAAACAGGCACCTCTTAAACCTGTCCAAAAATTCATCCAACGATGGAGTGCTGCTCTCAATGAGCTCCACGAGCCGATCCTAGAGACATATCTCCTTACCATCCTAAAAGGAGCCGTCAATGATTTTGTCAAATCCAAACTATATTATCTCAATGCACGCACTCTGAGTCAAGCGTTTGTACAGATCAAGAACATAGAGGAGACGGCCCAAAATAGCCACGATCTTGCATATTCAACCTTTAAGAATCAACATAGTAAGAAAGATAAAGAAAAGGTTAAAAAAAATATAGTGGCAGTAGCGGAAACACAACAAGCAAATGTGGGACAACAAAGCAAACCACCTGCTACCCCTTCTAATTACACCAAACCCACTCTTGCGACGGCACCTGAATCATCAGCATCACAAAATCCAACATCGGGTTGTACGAGAAACTTCGAGAGGAAGGACCCCTCCCAATACATGGCACTACCCGTGAAGCCATCACAACTATTCGACCAACTCTTGAAAGTAGGACTAATGAAACATAAGTAGTTGTCCCCTGCAGTGATCCAAAGGCATGATCGGTTCTGTCAACTGGTTCAGAACCCAAGCCTGGCAACGCCCGATGAGCCCCCGATTCCAAAAGGCTTTAGGATGGATTATTTTTGTGATTATCATCAGCGTAATGGGCATGGCATGGACTATTGTTTCACCTTGAAATAAGATATCCAACGGATGATAGATGAAGGTTAAATCACTTTTGATGAAGCTAAACCAGTCCAACCACAAAACTAGGCCATGGACGTATATAAATACCCTCTAAATACTAAAGAAGCACTGTATGTAATTAATACCATCTACTTCGATAACGAACCAAAAATACATAGCATTAACACTGTATACTCTGATCATGAGTAGCAAATATCGAAGAAACCCTTTGTAGTGCACATTCCTCCCCCTATACGAACATCGGNTGTTGGTGTGCTAGAAGTTGCTGCGGCGGGGGGTGTTCGAATGACATAAGGTTTCTGTGGGGAGTATGATGGTTGAGGCACCGATGTTCGTATAGGGGGAGGAATGTGCACTACAAAGGGTTTCTTCGATATTTGCTACTCATGATCAGAGTATACAGTGTTAATGCTATGTATTTTTGGTTCGTTATCGAAGTAGATGGTATTAATTACATACAGTGCTTCTTTAGTATTTAGAGNCAAACACAGAATAAACTGATCCCCTATGTCATCAAAATGCCTAGCCAGCTTGACACTCAATTGCATGTAACCGTCAAACCACAACCCTGCCCTAATCCATACGTTGTACAAGTTTCGAAACAACCTGAGGTTCTGAAACCAACTATACCCCTACGCCACACACGAGAATGCCTAGCAGACAAGCTTACACGTGAACACTTGGAGAAGGAGTGCCAACGACTAGCCTTAGGACCTCCCAAACCTATCTCACTAAATGAAATACCCATGACATCATCTAACAATAAGCCAAACATAGGCTATGAGGGTGAATCATCTAAAAAACATGATATGCCCAAATCAATGACTCCAAGTACAGATGACAAACCAACTATGCACGAAATAAAACTGTTAGGCCCAATGGACCAAATCACTACCGACAAACATACGCCCAATAGTAGAGATCTGGCAACGGCTCTAACACAAGTCAAGCAAGCACTTAAACAAAAAAACACTTCATTGAGCTTCTACGACCTGGTGTTAACATCTCAAACTCATCACGGAGCTCTAGTGCGCATGTTGACTTCCATCCTAGTAAGTGAAGACTTACCTCCAAATGAACCTTCAATTCATCTGGTAATGTACTTGCCTCGAGGGTCAACTCCCAAGCCATTAAGTTTCCACAATGATAACATCAAAGTGGATGAAAAAATGGGAGAAGTAACAACCGCACCTATGTTCATAACAATATGGATAAATCAATTCAAGATACATAGGGTGCATGTAGATGATGGAGCCGCTACAAATGTAGTACCCTATCCCATCATCGAATAATTAGGGCTTACGGAGTTAATCAGACCAACCGCCACCATGTGTTTGAAGTCGTTCAGTGGATCACGTGTAATAGTCAAAGGCACCGTGACTTTAGAATTTATAGCAGGGGATCAATTCCCCATATCTACCGACTTTGTGGTCATCGATGAAATGCCAGGGTTCAATTTAATATTGGGAAGACCCTGGTTAGCCCAACTAAAAGCAGTATCTTCCCCCATACACCAAGAGATTCACCTACCTTACGAAGGCGGCGAAATCATTATACACAGGGAGGCTACCACATCTACCATTTCATCGCATACAGACATAGATCAAGGTTCAGAGGTTAAGCTCGAAGAGCCTACACAAGATGATACAAATGAAGAACAACTAGTAGGCGATAATCTCTTAGACACAAAGGAAAATTTACCCAAAATAGAAATACCCAGGCCTAAAATTGTACATACACAGCCTCACTTAGAAACTACAACTGACACAAAAATCACAATACATGTAGAAGCGTCGGAAAGCACCAACGCAGGCACCATTCCATCAGACGTCTCTTGGGGTAAATTACCATTCAACATGATCAGCGAAGGAGACGCTGAATATATAATCATACCCGTTAACGCTACTCCTAACGTTAAAATGAGAAAAATAAAAAAACTACTAAACCAATAAATGACATTCAAGTCTGGAATGAAATTAAACTATCATGTCTGCAATGACATAAAATTAGCCACAATCAGAAATGGTTGGTCCACCAAGAGAAATCCACTTGTGTCGCTCAAAACTTCCCTTGCCTACGCATGGCCCGAAATGGCCTTAAACTAGTGCATGTGGCCCAAAATGGCCTTAAACTAGGGCATGTGGCCTGAAATGACCTTAAACTAGTGCATGTGGCCCGAACTGGCCTTAAACTAGATCATCTACCTACCCTTTTTTTTCTCCCAAATTCCAGTTCATTGTTCGAATTTACGCTTGCATTGTCGTGTTGTCAATAACAATCTTCACAATTATCCTTCACTTATAATTACATTCCTACTTATACTTACATTCGTGCGCTACACTTAAACTACAAAAACAAACCAAAACATTTTACATTGCCATGTCGTGTTCACATTTAAACTCAAAATCCACTACAAAAAAATATGTAAACATATATATATATAGTTAGACAAGTACAAGAGTTAACTAATTCTATTTATCCGTTCAATATAACTCAAAAAATTCAATTTATGACTTATGTAAAAATATGAGGCCAAATAACTTCAAAGCAAAAACTAAACATCAAGGACGGGAGGGTCATCCCCTTTAGACCCGCCGGCATCATGGGTCCCTACTCCACTGGGGCCAGCTTCTTGAACGTCGTCATCATCTTGACCCTATAAAATGCAAAAGAAATAATCAATACAAGAACAAAAGAGAAAACTCCCAAACATTACTCAATGAACAAATTTCATAGCAACAAAATGCTTACCGTAGGGGACCCCCCTAAACCGAATTCCAGTCGACGGAGAATTTTCTCCTCTGAGACGCTAGCCCAGTCAGTCCCATCAAGGCCTAGATCGACATTTGCCAAGGTCTTCCCCTTGTCAACAGTTGACCATGTAGGACATTTCAAGGGGAATTCACCCACAGAGACCTCCCTAGAAGTGGTCATAATTACCCTCATAGGTGATTCCATCTCAACAGTTGTATTCTTTGCAAAGGTATCAAATGCAGAGTGTAGACCCAGACCCTCTACAAACATTTCAAGCTGACGCTTTTCTATGAATAATTCCTTCAATGATTTCTTGTAATGGTGCTTGTGGTTCTTCTCATCTTGACCCCACTTATGCACCTTGGAAGTGAAAGCCTTCCAATCCTGGCACTTGAGGTTCAGTAGATCTACTTGGGCCTTACACTTTGCTAGTTTCTGAGTCAGTGATGCGTGGCAATTGAGCAAGTTCCAATATCTAGTATAAGTGATCTTAGAAGTTTTCCAAGAACGATCACCTGATAGCCTGGCCAAGGTGAACTCATATTGAGCCTTGAGATCATCGTGTTCAACTGATAACTCAGAAACTTCTTTTTCCTTTGCCTGGATTTGCAACCATAACTGTTCAATGGAATGCCTACAGGTCCAAAGCGATTTGGCGTTATGTACAAGACATTTAGCCACCTCTTCATAGACCGGCCTTGGTATCTACTCAACTTCTGGGGGTAGTGCAGGCAAAATTTCAATGCTAACAGTCTCAAATGAATCCCACTTCAGCTTGGCTCCTATGCACAAAAAAAGAACGGGCATTAAACATTAGACGACAAAAAAGGGATGTGAAACTAGAAAGCTGCAAAAGGCTCGAAACATTTGTACCTATCTCAGGGTGAGCTTCCTAAATATGTTCGACCACTTCATCGATGATACTGGTCATGAAATCCATTTTACTTGGCATCTCAGTCCAAGAAAATGGTCTACGAGTACGAGGTGGACTAGCCTCAGGGGGCATTTCAGGGGGAACCACCTTCATAGGCACTTCCAACCGCATCGTAGGAATTATCCTACCTTCGTCTGAAAGGGATAAAAACATTAAATTAAACACCATAGAAACAGTGATTCACCAAGCAAAATAATAAAACAAAAGAAAACATATCGTCTTCTTTGACCCCTTCCAGGTTTGGAGGGTCACCAAGGTCCAATCTTCCCTTAAGGAAGCTACTGAACATTTCATCAACACCACCTTGGTCATCCACCAGTTCTATCTCCATGGTGTCTCCTGCTAGCTCTTCCGTCCCTTCTACCTGATCTTTGCCAACCTCTTCCTCCTCAATTATTAAGTCCGTTGTAGCTTCCTTCTTCTCGATGATGGTCTCTAACTCTTGTCTCCTCACTTCCTGAGTCAAGTATGAAGGCATTAGTCTCATGTAAGCAGTCAAAACGAAAAATATGAATAAGATGAAAAGGACAATGCAATAAGTACACCAAGCTTACTTACCTCAAATAGGCATTTTGAACCATATTCACTTCACCCTTGGCTCTTCCACATTTGAGACCACCTCTTTTGAGCATTCATGCTTCGGGAGCTTCGACTTGGCTTTCCCGATGGTCTCCTTGATGACACATTCAGCTCTCTTTGCAGGATAGGGCACATCGTCTGGTTCCAACCCCACACTGTCACGTGTATGGATTGAAGTACCAGATGACCCTTCTTTCGTGATGGACATAGATTCATTAATCCCCTTAGGTTCATCTTGGGACTCAACTGTCTCAAACAAATGATTAATCCATAGGTGAGATAATTGAGAACAATCTCGTGGAACATATTTATTATCTACACGAACCACTAAAAACTCAGCCAAGCGACGTAGATAGCCTGCGAAGAATGCAAATGTAAAATGGGACTATGCCTCAACGTTTGAATGCAATCACACTATCTCCTTATGAAGGCCCGACAACAAAAATTGAGCCCAATTATAACGCATCCCAGTTTCTAAAATGGTTCGCATGATGCACACGACTTTCACCCCAAGACTCCTCACCTGGGACAGGGATTTAGGAAACATCCATGCCTGAAATAGGGGATATAATTCATTAACTTCCATCACCTTTGACATCCCCTGCATAGGCAATCCCTTAGAGCCCTTGGCAATACCCAACCAGTCTTCTAGCTCACGCACCATATGAAGCTCTTTCTGCGTCCTATCCAAAACCACATTCATGCCATCTGCCGGTACACCAAATAGGTCTGAAAAGAACTCAGCTGAAAGATGGAAAACTATTTTGACACCCTTAATATGAGTGCTGTAGTAGGAGATGGACTTGTCAAATGAACCAACAATCCCGATCATTTTGGCTACGGACACGTCAGGGCTCAGGGTTGTAAATAACTCCATGAGGCTAGCATCATCCAAGCAACGGATAATAGAAGGTGGGGCATTGGTGCGTAACCATTGCTATGCCTTGCTAATCTTCCCAAAATTCATTGACAGGGTACTTTTAGTTTGCCCTGTCGTAACAGGGTCTCCGTCAGGGGGGACATTAACTATAAACACAATTTGAAACCATCACATCAGTANTTGTCGTAACAGGGTCTCCGTCAGGGGGAACATTAACTATAAACACAATTTGAAACCATCACATCAGTATGACCACTAGTAGTCGAACAAACACACTAAGCCACCTAGGAAATAGAAACGACCATGATCTAAACGACCTCTTGCGATTGAGGAGCAAACACTAAACGACAAAAATAGAAACGACAAACTAAACGACCTTACCTCTCTACTCTGTACACCGTGCCAGGAGGGTTCTGGAATAATGTGTGTGCACAAGTAGCCAAAAATAAAGTGTTATTGAGGTAGTCAGGCCCTCGTGGCAATAGGTCCCACACTCGCGATAATGGACGAGTGGATCTGGGCTCTCTAGAGGGACCTTCCTCAATCGCAAGAGGTCCCTTGTCAATGTCAATCATGAAGACCATGATGCCATCTGAGGATCCTGGCAACATCGCTTCAAGCATGCTTCGTGCCACTTGTTCATTTAGGTGGGACCAAATCACTACCTTGAATCTGTCTAGGATGAAAGCAAGGAATTCACAGGCCCCTTCCCTCAACCATACCCCATTGTTATCAATAGTCAGATCAGGGGTAGGTTCATCAGTTTCAAGGGGCCCGAACCATGCCAGCACGCCAACCAACTCAACCACTAGCAGGAAAGGTTCAGGATCCCTACAAATAATCAGAGTGCCATAATAAATCAGCTATATACCAAAATGAAATATAGAAATGAAATTCCATGTTGAAGAAAAATATAGACTGTTTACTCTCGGCATATACGCTACCAACAAATTGTTTACTCTCGGTGTATACACTATCAACCAAATGCTATCAACAAATTATTTACACTTGGCGTATACGCTGCCTGAAAAGAGAAAAACGTTTATGCTCAGCGTATATGCTATAAAAACCATTTACGCTGTAAAAATCATTTATGCTTAGCATATACGCTGTGAAAATCATCTACGCTATATGTCATGAAAGCCATCTACGCTATATGCTGTGAAAACCATCTATGCTATACGCTGTGGAAACCTTCTATGCTCAGCGTACAGACCCTCTACGCTGTGGACCTACACGTAGCATACATGCCCTTTATGCTACCAAAATTGTCTAGGTTGCTGAGACTATCTACGCCAGATAACAAGTACAAATGAAAAACAATTAACAGAGGTAGGATTAGAGCCTACCTGTGTGCTGATCTAGGCTACGATGGAACCCTTGGCCTAGGCAAACACTGCAACATGGCCTCACTTTCCTCTGTGAAAGTCAGGTCAGGCCCCTTCCTCCCTTACCCTTCTACCTCCTTGCCCTTGTCCATTCTGGCATCCTGCACGCTGAAATTGATAGGTTTACGCTGGGGTTTGAGCCTCTACGCTCATGTTTACGCTGGGGTTTGAGCCTCTATGCTCATGCTTATGTTGGGGTTTGAGCTTCTATGCTTACGTTGGGTTTGAGCCTCTACGCTTACGCTGGGTTTGGTGGTTTACACTTACGTTGTGACTTTCGTTAACACTCATGCTCCAGTTTGATTTAGGATTACAACTGATACCCTTACACTATATATTGCGCCACATTGACTCCGCCGCCGCCGCCGCCTTGCCTTTTTTATCTTTGTGTTATTTTATCTAATTTTAATCAAAATTATTCAAAATAAAAAATACGGGAAATTTATAAAACCAAATGACGAGGTAATGAACACTACCACATGCTGATTCCCTCATAAACCAACTTTGGAGGCCCACACTGAACATTTTGGCGCAAACTCTCCGATGCAAATTATATGGCGACTAGGCATCGTTAAATCACGCATTTGGCCCGGTATGACCTTAAATTGCCATGAAGGCCTGGTATGGCCTTAAAATGCCACACACGGCCTGGTATGGCCTTAAACTGCCACATATGGCCCGGTATGGCCTTAAACTACCACACACGGCCCGGTATCGCCTTAAACTACCACATACGGCCCGGTATGGCCTTAAAATGCCATGATGGCCCAATATGGCCTTAAACTGCCATGACGGCCTGGTATGGCCTTAAACTGCCATACATAACCCGGTATGGCCTTAAACTGCCATGACGGCCTGGTATGGCCTTAAACTACCATACACAGCCCGGTAAGGCCTTAAACTGCCACATAAGGCCCGGTAAGGCTTTAAACTGCCACATATGGCCTGGTAAGGCCTTAATCTGCCATGCATCCTGGTATGATGATAAACCACCATCATACATGTACACATGATTTACATTGCCAAGGAATGCCTATCATCACCTACTAGCTCATTCTGCCCTTTGTTTATTGGAAGGAGCAAGCCCGATGGATTATCAGCATTTATCCACATCCTTGACCCTCGATGGACCATACAGAAAGATCACAAGAGAAATCGACATAAATTCCATCAACTTAGGTCTATCAATGGATGATGTAGTCATAGCCTTAACACAGCTACAAAGGTATAACAAATTCCCTCAACATAGAAGTTGATAACATCACTGAAGACCCGTTGACTGACACACCCATCACTCTGCCTGATGGTGAAACCAAAATATTAAAACTGAGCACACTATTGCAACCTCAACTGGCCAAAGACATAGAAGATGTGCTTCGAGACAACATAAAAGAATTCGCTTGGTCTTACACTGACATGCCCGAGTTAGATCCTCGAATCGTCCAGCACAATATTATACTTGATCTGAAATTAAGACCAGTAAAACAAAAAGCG
This sequence comes from Gnetum montanum, assembly GCA_015680685.1. NCBI lineage: Eukaryota > Viridiplantae > Streptophyta > Gnetopsida > Gnetales > Gnetaceae > Gnetum > Gnetum montanum. Next base: position 252,912 of record MNCI01015115.1, read on the forward strand.
CAAAAGGTTAAACCTGAAGTAGCATTGGTAGTTCGCAATGAGATAACCAAACTTTATTAGGCAGGTTTCATTCGGGCTGTCAACTATGCTGATTGGGTATCCAACATGGTCATTGTCCTAAAAAAGAATGGAAGCATTCGCCTATGCATTGACTTCCGGGATCTCAACGTTGCAACCATAAAAGATGATTTCCCCCTACCCAGCATCTATCAACTTGTTGACTCAACCACTAGGCACGCCCTATTATCTTTTATGGATGGCTTCTCAGGATACAACCAAATATGCATTAACCTGAAGCATCAGCTCCAGACTACCTTTATGACACCATAGGGTACCTTTTGTTACACAATGATGCCCTTTGGTCTCAAGAACGCTGGGGCCACATATCAAAGGGCAATGACATTTATTTTTAGTGATTACATGCTGCACTCACTCAACGACTATGTGGATGATATCATGGTTAAATCAAAGACATCAGAACAACACGTACAAGATCTTGACTTGGTACTAAAGCATTGTTTAAAATATGGGCTGAGACTTAACCCAAAGAAATGTGTCTTCGGAGTCAAAACAAGCAAAATGCTTGGATTCATAGCCTTGGAAGCAGGGATACGAGTAGACCTTGATAAACTTAAGGCCATAACAAACTTAAAACCACCTAGCAACCTTACCAAACTCCGAGGTCTACAAGGTAGGTTACAGTTCATTAGGCGGTTCATAGAAAAACTAACGGACAAGTTGAAACCTATGAATCACTTGCTACGTAAGAACATCCATTTTGAATGGACTCCATAGTGCCAGGAAGCATTTGAAAATATTAAAATAGCACTTGTTCAACTACCCATAGTTTATCTACCCCAAAATGATAAACCATTTTACATCTACCTTGCCACTTCAAACTCATCAATCGCGTCCATGCTTTGCCAGAAACAAGATGATGGAACTGAAGTCCCTGTCTACTACTTAAGCCATGCATTAGTAGCTCATGAGAAGAAGTATAACGAGGTGGAGAGAGGTCATGTCTAGCTCTTACCTTTTCCTTAAAGAAATGGCGACATTACCTCTTCCATAATCAAGTTAACATAATCTACAAAGATAATGTGCTTAGAGCCATCACAGGAAACATTTACGAGTCAAGTAGAATAGCCCGTTGGAAAGCCATGATAGCCAAGTTTGACCTACACTACATAGTGCAATTATCAGTTAAGGGTCAAGCCATAGAAAATCAAATGACTGCGTCACCAACATATGATCAAGCAACGATAGAGCTAGAGTTCCCTGATGAAAATGTGAGTGCACTAGACATAGTACCCGATGACTACGATGCCATTTTGAACTTTGATGAAGCATCCACCGCTTGAGGGGGAAGTGCTGCTGTTGTCATCACCTATCCCTCCAGGGAGATCCAACCCTATGCTTATCATTTTGACTTTCATTGTACCAACAACATAGCGAAGTACGAAGGTCTCCTTAGAGGTCTTATGGTAGCACTAGCTTCAGGCATCGCATGACTTGTGGTCAGGGGAGACTCACAACTGGTTCTAAACCAAGACACAGACATTTATACATGCAAAGCGCAACATTTACAACCATATTGTGACTTAGCCAAACACTTAATGAAGCAATTCGAAAACATGGACGTGCAACACGTCTCCAGAAATGATAACACTATTGTATATGCACTGGCCATGCTAGCACTAAACATATCGTCTAACATGTTCCATACATTGCCAAGCTCCATACTCAGTTGTGCTAAACCCATAACAAATGCTCTCGATACATTACCAATTGCATCCATCAATACAACACATGCGATAAAATGGTATGACGACATAAAAGAGTACATTCTACATGGTGAAACACCGCAACATTTAACAAATGAACAAAAATATGTGGTATGAAAGTGTTCTCGACAATATGCATTGGTCAGGGACACATTGTGTTGTCGATCTTACGAAGGCATATTGCTAACATGCGTTGGTAGCGCTGAGGCCCAAACCATCGTTGAGCAAGTACATGATGGACTATGCGGAGGACACATAGCACCTAAAGCAATGGCAATGAAAATAAGACGCTTAGGTTATTATTGGCCACACATGGAGTATGACTGTCTCTCCAAGGCTAAAACATGCAGTATTTGTCAAATACATAGTAATCTGATTCATGTGCCACCAAATGAGTTGCATATAGCGCAAATCACATGGCCTTTTCAAAAGTAGGGTTTGGACCTTATTGGACCAATAACACCCTCATCTTCCACAGGGCATAGCTTCATCATAACCGCGACAGAGTATTTCACGAAGTGGGTAGAAGCTGTTACCCTTACAAAAAACACATCTAAACACGTATGCAACTTCATTCTTGAAAATATTGTGACCCGTTTTGGCATCCCCATGACCATCATCACCGATAACGGGCCACAATTCAACAGTGTCGAAACCAAAACTTTATGCGAAAGCCTGGGGATCAAAAACTCATTTTCATCCCCTTACTACCCTTAGAGAAATGGGCAAGCAAAAGCCACAAATAAAACCATCATCACCGTACTTAAAAATATGCTTACCCAAAGAAAGAAAATATGGCACGAACAGCTGGTATACACATTGTGGTCTTATCGTACTACGCATCAGAATTCCACAGGTAAAATGCCATATAGTCTTGTTTATGGTTCTGAAGCTATTTTATCATTAGAATTACAGGTACCGTCTTTAAGGATCACTCTCTCCGGACTCCTCGATGATGGGTAAAATAATGATCTACACACTGTTGACTTGGACTTGATGGAGGAGGAACACATATGTGCCCTTGATCAGATTGAATGGTACCAAAAACGACAATGACAATGCCATCGGCATGATGTTCATAAGCGCCCTATCAAGGAAGGAAACCTTGTACTTAAGGCCATTCGGGAACATCTGGACAAATTCTCAGCCAACTGGGAAGGGCCCTACTTGGTAACCAAAGCATACGACAACGGAGCATTCAAGTTAGCTGACATGGAAGGGAATGAGCTTGAAAATCTAACCAATCACTTGTTCTTGAAACCGTTCCATGTTTGAGCATGGGCTCAGGTACGCTCTCGTTCTAGAATCATGATGGTAAACTGATACCACAGATCATCCTGGAATCATGATGGTAAACTGACACCATAGATTGTCCTAGAATCATGATGGTAAACTGATACCACAGATCGTCTTGGAATCATGATGGTAAACTGATACCATAGAACATCCTGGAATCATGACGGTAAACTGATACCACAAATCGTCCTAGAATCATGATGGTAAACTGACACCACAGATCATCCTGAAATCATGATGGTAAACTGATACCACAGATTGTCCTAGAATCATGATGGTAAACTGATAACACAGAACGACCTGGAATCATGACGGTAAACTGACACCACAGATCGTCTTAGAATCATGAGGGTAAACTGATACCACAGATCATCCTGGAATCATGACGGTAAACTAATACCACAGAACGTCCTGGAATCATGATAGTAAACTGATACCACAGATCGTCCTGGAATCATGACGGTAAACTGACACCATAGATCAGCTTGGAATCATGAAGGTAAACTGATACCACAGAACGTCCTGGCATCACGACGGTAAATTGATACCACAGATCGTTTGGTATCACGACAATAAACTGATACCACAGCTCGTCCTGGCATCACGATGATAAAATGATACCACAGAATGTCTGTAATGAAAATAAACTAGCACCCATCTAATACGACCGTAAACTGCCACAGTCACATTCACCAGAGTCCGCTAAGACTATAAACTGGTTTGGCTCTTCACGATCCACCAAGACTAGAAATTGGCAATGTACTGTCCACCACGACGCTAAAAGGAAAATGTCTAACAGGTCATGACATAAAACTAACCCATGATAGTCAGCTATGATTATAAAATAGCAATTTTCTCTCTGGTACCTTGATCTGTGGCTGCATCCCAACTGATGAGTTGCCGCATCGCTCACCATCAGCCAATCCTAACAACATTGCTGCTATTCATATACAGTGCCTGAAATCTCATCTGGTGCCTTTGTTTCATCAGTAGCTGTTTAAGTCTAAGCTTGCTTACTCACTCACGATTTTATTGTCTTCTTGGAGTTGTGTTTGCAGGATGACACTCAAAGGTGTTCGAACAAGAATGCACTTCATCATAAGCAGCAAGGTGAGACGTTGTCCACAACGCACGTGGCAAGACTAAATCAAGCCATTCACTAGTACATCTCCCGTTACATGTCCCACCTATCCTTCAACATCTCCTACTTGGTTACATCCCGAACACACCTAGTACAGCCCAAAACATTGAACATACTATTGCATATTACGCCACTCTTAGGCGATTGCAACCCACAACATGGCATTTGAGCATGTGCCAAAAAAAAGAAAAAAACCGTCGTCCTTTTCCACATAAAATACAAAATGGGATGGCAGCTGCCTCGAAAGCAAATGCTCATGTCTAAAACAATCAAGTAACATCCCATTGCATGGCTTTGGCTCTCCGCCAATAGGTTCCCCCTAAACACTAAACAAGGGCCCTGTTCCTCCAAAGGATGCAACACATCATCACGTGGCTTTGGTTTTTGCAACAAGTCCTCTTGAACACTAAGCAAGGGTCTTGTACTGCCAAAGGATGTACACATCATGTTTTGATCCCAAGAAGATAAGCATGATCCGCATACATACCCGGACATCCCTTTCATCACGCCACGAGCCTTTCATTTGTTATCAATCCCAACAGTTTTCATTTCCCTATCAAATACAAACTTCATTTCCCCAATCCCATGTACTACTGAATGCGGTGCGATGACATTTGACCAAGTGCCAATGGACAATATTTCTACCAAGTTGCTTGTGGTGTTTTGTACTTCTTTGTCGACGCTTCTCGGGTCAATTCCTCCAAGCATCAACAAAGAGGGGCCAATGAAACACCACAAAATTCTAAGCTTAGTACTTCTCCAACAAGAATCAGGCTAAGTCATGACGTGTCCCATCATGACTAAAGCTTGAGGGCCCCATAGACAGGTTTAAGCAGAGTCGGGCTCAATAGTTCCCTGGGACCCGCAGACGATCACAACGACATCTGCTATCAAACATGGTAGCTTCGGAGCTCAAGATACCTAGTCTTCACTAAGTATGCATTCACAGTGTATACACCTAGCGTATATGCCCAAGTATGCATTCCCAGCGTATAGGCCTAGTGTATACACCCAACGTACATGCCCAGCATACACACTCAGCATACATGCCTCACATGTATGCTCAGCATGTGTGATTGACGTATATGCCCAGCATGCAACCCCCAAAGATGACATAGAAGTAGCACTTCAGAGAATCAACTCACATGAACAGAGCAGTCATCAGGTGCTAAAATCATGCATTCTGGAGTTCATACATTGAGTATGCAATGCCGAGCAGATGTAGCATCTACGTCCAGTGTATACGCCCAACAGATGTAGCGTCTATGCCCAGCATATACACCCAACATGTACGCCCAGCAGATACAACGTGTACACCTGGCATGTATAAAGTGTATGCCCAGCCTGCACAATGCACACCGATCAAAACTCTCCACAACCATGTCAAATCAAGGTCAACCAAGTTGAAGGTCTACAGGTAGCATCCTTGTGGCATCCGAATTCAAATCCGAAGGCCAAACGACTTCTTTTGATTTGATCAAGTCTGTATTTTGAGGTTAGCACGTATACACTAGCGTATAGCGGTATACGCTGGTGTACAGCAGTATACGTTGGCGTGTGGCACGCTGTACACTTGTAAAATTTCATTCTTTTGCACTCAGTCAATGCACCACATGTCACCCAACCTGAAAGTCTAGCACGCCGCAAACAATCATCCCCTCTCAGACCCCCGCCTAACGTCAAAACTTATATAAAAATCCTGATTTTTTACTAGACAAGGGTTGGCAATTTTTGAGCAAAAAACCAAAGAAAAACAAAGGAACAGAGACGCTAAGAAACCAAAGCTAAAACCCTATACACTGGACCTCGACTCGGCATGTTGAGCATACAGCCTTTACGTTGTGCCTATAGTTGAACCTAGCACGCAATCATCCCTGCATCCACCGAGGCTATTCGTCTGCCTTGTGTTAGAGTCACAATTGCGTTAGACTGGTGCATTGTAACTTTCATTTCGTAATAATATTGCTACATTCCTTTGCTAAAATCTATTACAGTTTTTCATTCATTGTTGTATGTTTACTGCTTACGATCCCGTACATTTACGCTCCGTTTTACATTCGTTATGTCGTTTACGTATAACCTAGCGTACAGTACATCGGTGTACGTTTGGGGAAATCCTTGCCTGATCTTCATGCGGACCACTCAAGGTACTCTGTCTTCGTTAATTCCAGCTTGCCCTCAAGTGAAGGTAGGGTCTTTTTTGCGTGTCCAAGGATCTCCAGGTTTCTATTTCATTCCAGCCGGAGATTGACGATTTCGGATGGTACAATTACCATCTCCTTGAACTCAATCCCATAGCCTGATAATGGCTTTCCTTACCCTAAATAATAATGTTAACCAATGTTTAATACTCATGCATTATGGCCATATGACATCCCTTCATCATGCTCTACCTACAAGTCTATTAAACATAACACATCTCATTCAATGGGAAAACCATTAAGTTCATTATATGTAACACTTCTCATTCAACAGGAAAACCATATCAAACCTGGCCTTGGCAAAGAAAACCAATGAAGGCTTCATCGCATAAAAAAAAGGGAAAGAAAATTTGCAAGAATCTAAAATGGCCAATGAGAACCAAAAACCCAAAATAGTGGCTCCAAACATGCAAAGGGAGGAGCTTGATATCTAGAGAAACCTTAGAGCAAGGTTATGGTTTCTAAAACGCATTTGCTAAGTGAGCCACACATCAAAACATAAAGTGTTGAACTCACTGATTGACCAATATGACTGTGCCACATTGTAGCCATGGTGTCAACACTTAGAACATATTATCAACCTTCATAACCATTTCCCTATGACCTCATTACCATTTTCTCATTGTAACCTTACCCCATCATCACAAACACTTGTTAGCATGGTTCAACATGATTGAATCAAATGTAGAGAGAGGATGTTGTGATGGACCTATAGTGGTGTTTTGTATTCTTTGTTAGTGCCTCTTGGGTCAATCCTCTAGACAACAACAAAGAAGGGCCAATGAAAGACCATCAAAATTACATGTTGTGACTCTTTTTGCATTATAATCCTCATCCCACAAAACCCAAGGCTGAAATTTCATTGTAAAATGTGGAGATTGCAATCATAGAGGTGCAATTTCACATACTTAAGCTTTTGGGGCTGAAAAATGCTTTAGAAGTGATCAAAGTCTTAACCCACAAGTGAAAAAAGCTATATCATGCTTATATTTGGGCTTCTAGGGGGTGGAGTTAAAAATACCTTTAAAACTACCAAAATTGACATTTTGATGGGTTTTGTTGGGGGAGGGGGGTGGGTATGTGATTTTCTACACTGGAGATACCTGTTGGGCGGTGTAACCCACCTACACCTAGTGTTTGGTGGTATAACTTCTTTACCACCCCCTCCCAATGTTGCACCTTCCCCCCTCCCTTCTCCAATGTTTCTCCAACATGGCCTATGTTTTAGCATTGCTTTAGCTCTAGTGTTAACCCTGCATTTTAGCATTGCTATTGGAAGGCCCAGTGTGTGTGGAAGAAGCCAATGTGGGTGAAATTTATATTTACTATTTTTAGTAAAATGAATGGTTTTGATGTCATGGGGATATCAAAACTTACCATACATAGTAACTCAGCTGGATTTGGACACCTACAACACCTGTACACTATAGAAATCTATTAGCAATTAGGTAGAAATTTGTAGCCAAACTCATGGCCTTGAAGACCTATATAACCCAAACACCAACACCATATAAAAGTTCAATACTTTTACATTTTCTTCCATATTTTGCATTCAATATCTCTTGCAAACTTACAAACATGAAGCTTCATGAATCATCTTCAATGTGGAACCTCTGTAACCATTATGATCCCTTTTACTACCTTTGAGATTGTGTTGATTTTGGCATCAAAATTGAGCATCTAGGCATCAAGAATTCCATTGTAGCTCACTTTTGTGATCTAAAAACCCCCACACATGGTACCCCTTGCATTACTAATGTTGTAGATTTGGTGCAAAGAGTAGCAAGGTTTAATAGCATTGGGAATTGTAGAACCTCTAGATCATGGAGCTAATTGTGACATCCAAAGCCATTAGTTTCAATGGACTCTAAACCCCCACCAAAGTGAACCCCCCTACTACTCTAGGTACATCTTGTACACATTCTTTGAACCCTCTTCATTTCTATTAAAATAAAGTTTACAATTCTTATTATGTGCAAGTTAGATTTATTTATTTCATTTCAGTGCATTTATTTTTCTTATTTGTATTTGCATTTTTATTTTTTCAACCTTGTTTGGTCCTCCTTAAGTCCCTAGGTGATCTACCAAACTATCCAAGATACCTTAGATCCTATTTTTTCATGGAGGACCTTGGGATCTAAGGTTAAGGTTTTTGCACTAGGATCTTCAAGTTTCTAGTGACCCAATTTTCCAATCATAACAAAGCAAGAACTATTCACATATTTACATTTTCCTCTTTTTTATTAGCTCTATCACATATTAGTTGCTTTCCCAAGGTAGTGCTTGAGGTGGACAATGTTAAATGGAAACTTCAATATAGTTCCATTCATCTCAAAGAGCTTGTAATTATCATGCAATACTTGTTCTTAATAATGAATGAGCTTGTCCACATTGTAGAAAACTTATTATGGTCATTTCTTTTCCTTGTTTCCCAAATCAATATTAGGTTGTTCACACTAAATGCTAGTTTTAAAGCTTTCCTATCACATCATCTTTTTATTCTTAAAACATTCCTTAACAAGCTATCTCTAGCTTTATCAATCTCAGCCTCTCTTTTGATAAGCAAAGTCATGAAACTTTTATCTTTATTTATCCTTTCATTGTACTTCTACATGAATTTTGAAGATAAGGTTATAATTTTATTTGTGATTCTCGCTGTCATATCATAGACAAAATTATAAGATGATGTTCCAATAGATTTTTTTTATTCTAATATGATACATCAATAAAGCTGATGGTAAGTAATGCCAATTTCTAGGATTTCCCTCCATTGATCTTTTAATATATGAGATAAGCTTCTTATTGGTAGATTTAGCCAATTCATTTTCTTGAGGATAGTAATTAGATGAGGAGAAAAGAAATGTATATTTCTTATAAGCCCATCTTATAAATTCTTTAGACTAAAATGTAACTCCATTATTTGACATCGATACTTTAGTCATACTAAAGCGACCTAGGATTTAAACATTCTTGTTTTCTAACTTAAAGAAAAACTATGTATGGGACTCTAACTTCTCTTTCATTAATAATAAAAATATATTTATACAAAATTTACAGTCTTCACTCATAAAAAGATAATGAGAAAAGGTTTGTGCATGAATGAGACCTCTTAACTTAACCTAGTGTTAAGAAAGGATTTCCAACTCTACTCATATAAATAAAATGAGAACAATAATATAAGAATGAAAGAGAAATAGGAGAAATTAGTAATTTCCTTAAGAGAATAAGAAATTGGGTAACAAGGAAGCATAGATCTCATACTACCCTCCCTAAGTGTTAGGTAGAACAAGGCCCAACACCTTAATTTATACAGATTTTAGGTACATTAAGCAACGATACAAGAGTTAACAATGAGCCTAAAAAGTCCTCACCTATTGGATAGGTGATTCCTAAGTCTTCACCTACTAGGTAGGTGATGTTAAAGTCTTGACATACTAGGCAAGTGGCTCCCAAGTCGTTCTTGTTGAACATTTCCTTCAAACTTCATTTGCTGATGATAGGTGGAGATCATTTCTTTTCATATGGTAGATTTGGTAGGTGGTTTTCATGGCCAACTTTAACTAGCCATAACCTACACATCTAGAATCCATTTTATGAAAATGAGGGATCAAAATTAGTTAATTCTAATGTTTTAGACATGATGATGTAGTTATATTTTTTACTTTAGATCTTTTAATCTTTGTTTTTAGTCCTACAAAATAAGATATACAAAAATATAATTAATGAGATATAACATAATATAGATTATAATAATCTACTAAAATATACTTACTAGTGATCTAATATAACATAAAATAAAAATTATTTATTAAGAAATATTACTACTTTAGATGCTCATTAATAGTGTAATTTGCAAATTTACTTACAATTTATGTAATCCAATATAATTTAACTATTTTTCTCAATTTACTTTATAGTTATACACTAGGGCCTATTTTTTTCTTAATCATTTTATGTCAAAAATCAACAATTATCACTTAACATTGTTGTTTATTCAATAATTTATAATGCACATGCCATGCAATCCTTGTTTATTTTCCTTGATATGCAAGATTTTCACAGTCAACCATTATTATACCTTTTTGATCTTGTAGCATTGTTACCCTCCAATTAAACCAAGAATACCTAGACATTAAACCTATTGATGACTAAGAACATTAAACTTAGTCTTAAAATATGTTCATGAACCTGCTAATAAATTCTCACCAAACTAGAAAGGATCCTTCTTGGTGACCAAATTTTATGGATATGGAGCCTTCAAACTAACCAACTTGAATGCAAATGAGCTATTCAATTTGATCAACTAGTCATATTTGAAGCTATATTATACCTAATGCTAATCTTATTTCTCTTATTTTCATTTTTTTATAGTTTAAATTAGCTATAGATAGACTAATTGCATCTCATCACTTGACTGCAAATAAACAAGCAAATGCATATCCACCAATGTTCTTTTTGCCTTTTGTTCTCTTCCAAAATTATTAAAAGGTACTCTAACAATTGTTGACTCTATTAAGAATGCATGCTTATGAAGCTTTGAATATTTCTCTATTATTAGCACCTATGTTGAAGTCCTTAAACATGTGTTGAACATTACTTATTATCTATTTTTATTTCTATAAATCTTCACATAGGTATATGTCTTTAAAGTGGTTAATTAGTTTCTTCCTAGATATATTAATAGGTTATTCCAAAAGGTATTTTAGATATGCTATTCATTGAAGCATCAAGTTTCCTTTCAACTTTGAAATACCTTTATTAGATTATTTGATTATGTTAACCACATTTTCCTCCATATTTTTCCTTCCTTATCTTCTTTCATGATAATATTATCAACCATGTCATCATCTATTAAATTTTTCCTCACATAGCATTTTTTTCCTATCTCTATTATTCTTAGTCATGTAAATTACTAACCTCATGTCACATGATAAAAATAATTAATTGTGTCTAAATGCTTTATACAAGCAGAATAACATTGAAGTCTTTTAAAATCCTAGTGTCTGCAAAAAGGTCATCAAAACCTATTGAAGAATGTTAAAAAGAATCATAAAAATATCCTTATTTCTTCAAAAAAAAAGGAAAAAAAAATAAGAGTATAACCATGAAGTTCAATAAATGTTGAACTATGAGTATTACAAAATGAATGCAAAGTTTATTATAATGGATCATTGTTTTCAGAAATACAACCATTAGTGGCCAAATTATTACCAATTTTTGTGACTGATGAGGGTTAATGTGTCACGTTGATGGGCCCCCATTGATGTGGCCTTGTCAATGGGCTTGCATAGATAGGGCCTCATTTACGTGGTGTTGCCCCCTTGACTATAAATATGAGCTCCTAGCCATGTTTATGAGAATTCAAGTCATAGTAGTAGCAGAGCTCATGAAATTTGTCTATTTGAAAGTTAGAATATTTTTCCTGAGTGCCTGTAGTAGGAGTAATTGAGTGTATGGATCTTTATTTGAGCACTATTGTACCTGAACCACACTAGTGTGTACGACAATAAAGATGAGCTTCTTGATAAACCTTGTAGCATTCTAGATATTTTAAATGTTTTATTTATGCATTCATTATTTTTATTAAATATTCAATCAAGTAAGCTAAAATAGACTTTAAGAAATTAAGCTAAATAGATTAAGTACATAAGTACAATTGCTTTGAGCATAAACATGTATTCACTTGGTAATCCCAATAGTGTTATTTCTTGGTGTCCCCAGTAGTGTAGCACTTGGTAACCCAGTAGTAGATATAGGGGTTCAAGATATGTACAAAAAGTGGGACTAGGTGCTTATGTTAGGACTAGCTAGAGACTAGTTAGTTAGTTAAATTAAATTAGTCATTAAATTACTTCATCTCTCTCTTTAAGCATCAAAACCATAAAATATAAAATGATAAAAATCATATGCCTTAATTACACTTAATCATACCTTTGTACTTCACAAGTGTAATTAGAAAGACAATGAACAACCTTAGGGAAAGATTCACTTACTAGAAGACTAGTACACTGGAAACTAGAGAGTCCATGGAATTCAACTAGATCATGTGTGAGTGCTTGGTGATTCATATGGTTAGACATAGGCATACTTTCAACTGCTCATCATTTTCACCATTACTGGAAACTTTGTTTGTTGAACATGTGCTAATGAGATTTAGTGGATATTATCAATATCGTTGGATGAACCCGAAGGTCAAGATAATTCCTAAATAACATAACTACAAAAGCACACTAATATTTTATTATTTGAAAAATGTCTTCTTCTGATAGGCAAAATGATACAAAACTACCAAGCCCACAAGAGTACAAAGTGATATATACTCATCCAGATGAGTATGTGCTTGATTTCACCTTCATCCTACATCAGGATGAGCAAATACGATGGTGTGATATGGAAGGTAACATTGTATTTCCCCTTGATCGATCTGTGCATGGGATGCTACTTCAAACTTTGAAGAAGTTAATCATCTTAGATCTTCAAGATGTTGTGAATCATTATGATACTTAGGACTACTATCCCACTAACACACAACATAGGTGAGATTGACATTAGGAGAGGCATCATGAAGATGTTAAAGGAAAATAGTTCACTAATACCTTGTTCCTACTAAACCAAGATGATAACGAGAGCCCTGCCTCTAAGGGCTCTCAACATGAATATTCTCTACCCTTTGTTACTAGTGATGAGGGTGTGATCTTGAATTTGCAATCTACAATTCACAATTTAGGTTTAGGAAAATATGGTAGTCTAGGAAAGGGGTCAAACAAGCATCAAGATGATACAAAAAATAATGAACATGGTCATGATAATCAAAGGGGAATTGGTAGACATCATGGTGGTGGAAGTCCTTCTCCCTCTTCACCCTCTTCATCTAAATCTCTCTCTCTCTCTCTTATTCTTCTAATTTTGAGAGACACCATAGAAGAAACAACCATTATGGAGGTGAGTATCAAGGCAATAATACTAATCACCATGATTACAATAATCAAAGGGAGTAACAGAGGACATTATCAGTGACAAAAAAATACTGATAATGATGAGCCTTTGTTAGCAACTCAAAGCATGCTTAATATTGCAGAGGTAGTTAAGCTCACAAGTAGGCATATGAAGGATAGTTGGATCAAGTGCTTAGACATAAACAATATTCCAAGATCTGAGGGGGGATATAACTCTAATTTGCAAACACATTTACAAGCTTTCCATGATTCCTAAGCCTTATAAAACATTGAAAATGATTGACAGAAAATTAAGATCTTCCCTAGGACACTTATCAAGGAAGCTGAAAGCTGGCATGGGTCCTTAGAACTAAAATCCATTTGTAGATGAAGAACCATGTTAGAGCTATTTAATGATAAATATCAAACATACTCTAGAGTGTCCAACCTGAAAAGGCAAATACAAGGTTGGTAATAGGGAACACATGAACCCTTAGATACGATCATGGATAGATACTATTCTCTCTTACATTGATGCCCTAGCCATGATTATTCTCAAAGGGAACAACTCTACCACATCATAGATGGGCTTAGAGTAGAAACTAGAAGAACTCTTGGCATTTATGCCTAAGGAAGATTATCTAAACTAATAGCTCATCAGATCCACAGGCTAATAGAGTAGGTAGCAAAAGAAGAAGAAGAGTTGTAAAAAAGGAAAGGTGTAGTAGAATATAATAGGGACCCTTTCATTAGGAAATGGAAGGTTCGATTCTATAAAGAGGAGAAGTCACCACTCAATGAAGTGGGGAATAGGAAAACCTTGCCCATACAAAAATCTATTTTTGATATTTTGGAAAAGGTTGACAAATTATGGGACTCTTTGGATAAAAATTGTAAACTATTATGAAGATTGATGAAGAATCCATAGAGCAAAATAATGATCATAACTATAGATGATGGAAAGAAGTTGAATGTCCCTACTAGATAGGTAAGGGCAAAGCTACTACAATAGAAGAAGTTGTGGAGATAGACTTTGATGATGAAATTGATTATGAAATTTTTCAGTATGAACATCCCAATGGATGTTACCTTATGGTGTTACACTTACAAGAGTCTAGAGTGTATGCATTGAATCCTCAACTAGCATGAACACAAGAACCCAAACAATTGCCTTATCCTCAAGGCAATCCAAGGTAATTCCATGAGTAACAATAGGCTTAATATCTAAGTTGATCTCTACCATAACCATATGAACAATAATAATACCATCAAACTCATTCAACATCTAATCGAGGGGAGAACCCATATCCATACATCCCTTCACATTTGTCTACACACATCCCTCTGCCTTCAACCCAGTTACCTCCTACTCCATCCATGCAGGGTGAAATCCCACCATAGCTGCAACAACAAAATGTTATGAGGGTAGTACATTCACAATTGACTTTCCAAGTGAGTGGTTTAGATAATCAATCCAAGAAATGACCATTTTCTAACCCAATAGTCCTCCGAAATCCTCACAACCTAATAGAGCTAGTCGTCCTATATCTTCAACACCCTCATCCTTTGCATCAAACATATTCAAGTACCCTTCAAATCAAACACTACCTTGGATCCGTACTATAATGTTAACTCATGCTATTTTTTAATAAGATCAAGGCTGATAATCTTCCCATGAAAGGATTTAAGTAAGGTAGTCCACTCATTTACTTATAAATCACTGGACATAAGCCATGCAAGGCTCTTTTTGATTCTGGTTTAGGTGTCAATCTCATCTTCCATGACATGTACAAAGCTTGGAACCTACCACCTCTCAAGAAGAGCAACATCTAGTTAGAGTTGGTAGACCAATCAATCACTGTTCCTTTGGGATTAGTGAAGGACATTATGACCATAGTTTATGACTGATCCTACCTTGCTAATTTTTTGATGATCAAGGTTGACAATTGCAAAGGTGACTTTCCTATCATTATGGGAAGGGCATGGTTAAGCATAATAGATGCACATATGGGTATAAGGGACCTCTCCTTGGAAATCTCAAAGGAAAATGAATTTGGAAGGTTGGAGAAGAAGCATCTTCCATGCATCACATATAGTGATAATGGATGCAATTGTGTGAAAAAGATCTAGTCCATCAAGAGTAAATTCATTACAACATATAATCAATGTGCACAAGAAACAAATATCCAAAGGTGTATGTAGGTAACAACCACAAAATAGGAGGATACCCAATGGCTAACAGTTGACTCTAACAATAGCACATTATTCATGGAAGCTACTGAGCACCTAACATGCACTTATGTTGAAAGCATGGATGAACTTAAGTGAGTTTATCACCAACTCCCTAATGATGAAGATGACGATACCTATTGGGGAGAGTTGGAAATCCCTAATAATTTCAAGTAGGAGCCCCTAGAATTAAAACCTCTACAAGCTAGCATGAAATATGCATTTTTAAATAATGGTAAGTTGGTCATAATTAATTTAAATATTTCTCCTAAACAAAAGGACAAGCTATTGTAGTTCATCAATAAGTGGAAAATAGCCTTTGCTTGGTCATATCCCAAAATTATAGGAATTGATCCAAGAATATGCTAGCATTGTATTTACATTGACCTAGCCATGAAGCCAAGAAGGTAGCCACAAAGGTGGCTAAATCCAAAATTAAAGTAGATCATCAAGGGGGAAATAGAACAACTCCTCAAGGTAGGGTTCATCTATCCCATAATAGATAGTAAGTGGGTTAGCCCACTCATAATTGTACCAAAGAAAGGTCATAAGTAGCGGGTTTGCATTGAATTTAGGCTATTGAACATGGCAACATTTAAAAAGCACTTTCCATTTCCATTTGTAGACCAAGTGTTGAGCACTATCTCTAGGAATTACTATTATATTTTCTTGGATGGTTATAGTGGCTATAATCATATCCAAATTTCACTAGAAGATTAGGCTAAGACAACATTCACAAGTTCATGGGGGACTTTTACATATTGTAAGATGCCATTTGGTTTGTGCAATGTCCCTGTAGCATTTCAATGCTTGGTCCTTAGTATTTTTCAACAAAAAATTGGTATCAAGGTAGAACTCTTTATGAATGTCTTCTCTACCTATGGGGCTAAATTTGAGCAAGCCTTGGATCACCTTGAGCAGGTACTAAAAAGATATGTTGAAATAAATCTTACACTCAATTGGTAGAAAAGGCATCTAATGGTCCAAGAAGGCATTGTATTGGGGTATAGAATTACTTAGACAAGGATTGAGGTAGACCTAGAAAAAATAAGGACCATCCAAGGAATCACACACCAACTAGATATAGTTAAAGATGTCCAATCATTCCTTGGACATACTAGCTACTATTGGTGATTCATAGAGAATTTATCTAGGATCGCAAAGTCATTGGTCAAGCTTACAAAGAAAGATGCTTCATTTGTTTGGACCAAGGAGTGTGAATATTCATTCCAACTACTAAAGGAAAAACTCATAGAAACTCCAATTCTATGGGTATCAAACTAGTCTAGATCATTCCATATAATGATAGATTCATTTAATTATGCCTTGGGAGTAGTGCTTACATATTTGGATGATAAGAAACATTCATATTACAACCACTATGCAAACCAAAGCACTATGGATTCATAATTGAATTACACCACAACTAGGAAAGAATTGATGGAAGTGGTGTATGCTCTCAACAAGTGTAAGCACTATGTGCTTTGTGATAAAGTATTTGTGCACACATATCATGATGACATCTGCTTCCCAATGAACAAGCCAATGGTAAGCCTATGTATCATATGGTGGCTTGTGATCTTGTAGGAATTTGATCTCACAATGGTATATCAGAAAGGGATTGATAATGTGGTCATTGATCACCTCTTTCAGTTAAGATGGGATAATAAAGAGGAGGAGAGTGTACTCTCTAATCAATTTCCAAATGAACTCCTCTTTACAAGAGTAATAAATGACCAAGTTTCCACTAAACCAAAATGGTATGATGGCATCCTCACTTACCTTCTCACTCAAGAGATGCATAAGTTTTGGACTTTAGGAAAAAATAATAGTTTCTTCATTGGGAATAGTACTTCATAGAAATCAATGGATACCTTTACAAGGTGAACATCAATGGCCTAGTTCATTTGTGTGTCCCTAATGTAGATCAACTATGCATTCTCCAAGATGCTCATGAAGGCCCTTCTAGAGGCCACTATGTAGGGGGATGCATGGCCATAAAAATCCTAATGGAGGGATACTATTGGACTACAATATTTAGGGATGTCCACCAATTTGTGATCTTGTTAGTGCTATCAAAGAGATGGTGAGATGAACACTTGAATGGAGGGTCCTCAATAATGGATTCAGCCACTAGAGCACTTTGAAATATTGGGCATTGACTTCATAGGTTCCATCACACCCATGTCTAATGAAAAGGAATACATCATCATAGTAGTCAACTACTATACCAAATGGGCAAAAGCAATAGCTATCACCAAGTGTACATCATCCACTGCTACTAGATTTGTACAACAAAATGTTGTAAATAGGTTTTGGGTGTCACATGAACTAATTTCTAACAATGAAACTCATTTTACAAGTGTCACTTTTAGAAAATTGATGCAACACTTGGGCATTGAACATAAATTAATAACACCCTATTAGCCCCAAGCCAATTTTCAAGTAGAGGTAACTAACCAAGAGATCACAAAGATCCTAACAAGGATCATAAGAAAATATAGGAGAGATTGGAGCACAAAACTCAATGATGCCATTTGGGCCTATTGGTTAACATGGAAACTTCCTATTGGCTACTCTCCCTATAAGCTAGTGTACAAGAAACTTCCAATGCTTTCAATTCAATTCGAACTTTGTACACTCTCAACAACTTATGACCTAAATATTGAACTAAGTCTAGCCTAAAAAGAAAGACTGATTAACCTCAATGTGCTAGACAGAAACTAATTGTTGGCCCTATCTTTGAATGAAATGCATAAGGCATTCAAAAAGCAACAACATGACCTTAGGATGTGGAAAGTAAACTTTTAACCAGGAAATAAGGTTCTCTACTAGAATCCCACACATGTACCTCAAAAAACCAAATTCCAAACATTGTGGGAAGGACCTTATATAATTGATGAAACCTTTCCTTCTAGGGCCATGACCATATACAAATGTGAGAGCCCAAATAAAAAGCATTTGGTTAACATCCAATAAGTAAACATTTTCCATGAGCCCAAGCAAGCCAGTGCAAAAAATATCTCAATGGATGGACAACCACATTCAATTTTTTGGATCTCCTCCTTCCAACTTAGTTATGGAGAAGATGGCCATCTGTGCTAATCATTAGTATGGCTTCTCAATTTTTCTATGTTTTGTTTTCCACATCTTTGATTTTGCAATTTATTTATTTTACAACTTTTTGATTTTCAAATTTTTTCTCATTTTTATACTAGTTTTTGTTTTACACCATCATTGGTACATTTGAATTTCTATTAGATATTTTACACTTTCTTATATATTTTACTTTGTCTTGTTTGAGTGTGATTTTCATATTTTTGTTAATAAAAGTGCTTTAATGCCAACAAAGCATAGTGGTGTCGTACTTGTTACTAATGGTGGTTTGTGCTTTTTTATTTGTTTGCTACTATTTGGTTTCTATTTTTGAATTTTTGTACCAATGACTTGGTCATGATTTCTTTTTCATGGAATAGGTAGTGAGTCCATGACATCCACCAATTCACAAACTCTATGATTTTCTTTATTTTGGAAGTGTGAGGTCCCTTTCATTAAATAAACCTTTAATAAATTTATGACCTTGATAGTTTCTAGAATTGGGAAGGATTCAAAGGTTTGAATAGGGTGTGACTTCAAATGGACTCAATACTCTTTGTACTCTTCTACTTACTTGAGTGCTCAAATGTTTTCATGAGCTAATTACAATTCCATGTCACTAACTATAGGAAGTAAAATAAATTATTTGCATGGTGTGGTTCTTATCCAAAAAGAAAAAAAGAGAGAAAAAATTAAAAATAAAAATAAAATACAAAGAAACATGATGGAAATTTATAGCACATCCCTTAGACACATAAATAGGCTATAAGCACTAGTTATTGGACTAGAAAGACATGCTAAGCATGCCTGAAGGTCCCCTCTAACTAAGGCTCTCTCTCTCTTCCTACTTCTCTTTTCTTCTCTTTATGCAATGGTGGTTGTTTTTTTGAATCACTCTTGTGTCTTGAGGGGGTGGATCGGTCTTACAGTGGCAATGTAAAGTCACTAAAAGAGGCTAGTTTTGGTCTAGACTAAGGATGGATCTTCTTAGGTCATTTTAAATATAAACTCCACAAGGGACTTTTCATGATCTTAATTTTGAATTCCATTTCACCTTCTCCATCATCCATCTCTACTAACCTTAACTCACCTCACTACTAGTGTCCATGTTCTTGGTTCCATGTCTTGGTATAATGTACTTGAATTCTTAGGTAGAATCTTTTGGGTTTTGGTTCTTAACTTCCATCGACCATTAGTCACCTATGGGGCCCACAGAATCCTTGGGTTAAGGTTATTCAAGGGAAAAAAGGACATGTGCCTACTATGAAAAGGACCCACTTGCATATCCCTTATTCAAGTTCATTAAGAACCTTATCTGTAGGCATTCTTACAATCAAAATCTTTCGTACATTGATCTTACACATCAGCCCATGAGCTCCTTTACATATTTTATTCATTCAATATGTTCTCCATGAAATTTTCAATTTTTTAGCTTTCAAAGATTCTCTTCAATGATTTTATCATATTCTTTGATTTTTTGGGATTCCATGGACCCTAATTTCATTGAACGATTCCTTATATTTCTTGAGATATTCAAATTTCAAAATTTTTGCCAATGGGCCTTGTATATGGGGCCCTATTGACAAAGCAGACCCATATATGAGGCCCTGTATATGGGGCCTCATCAATGTACTAGAAAAATAGTAGAAATAGGTGTGACCCCACTTGGAAAATTTTACTTTTTCTCATAAATGCCAAAGGGGTTTTTCAATTCTTCAAAGCCCAAAACTCACAAGCCATTTATTCAAATTACTCCGTTCTTTGATCCTGCAACTAGTAGAGGTAAGCCATTCATTGTGGGGGCCAAAAATATACCACTTTTGATAGAAATGTTTTTGTAATTTTTCTAACTCCCACAAAGGTTTAATTGAAAAATCAACTATTAAATACTAAATTACAAGAGTTAAACCTTTCCAATAAGCTCCAATGACAATTATAATAAATAATTAATAAAATAATCAATTTACCATGGTCCAACCTTTGCCAATGTATAACTAACTAACTAACAAGAAAAGGTATTCAAAACATTAAAGTTACACATTACATCTACTAATCTATGAATGTGTTGTGACTGCAAATGGCACTAAAATAAAAGCACATGTAAGAAGTAGGATCATCCCAACCAAGGAAGAAATGGCCCAAAATAGGAAGGGGTCAAGAATAGCCCCAAGAAGAACCATTGGCAACCCATGCCATAGGTCCTCTCAAAGAAGAGGCATATGTGAAATCTATTAGACAAATTCTAGAACTAGCAACGACAACAATAGAACACTTTCATTAGGATGATGTGCCAACAAAAACTAGTAAAGCTTGAGGTGAACTTAACAAAGGCCTACCTGAATCAAATCAAATTAAGAGAGGTCCAAAAATTAGTGCTCTAGGAGTTAAGCTTTGGCCCTTTCTTGGAGCATGCACTAAGAGAAGTGTAGGACCAACTAAAGGTTTCTACCATGTTGCCAATCATCACTTCCACTGGGGAGTGATACATGGGAGAGATATTTTTATTTTTAAATAACAAGAAACCTAAATCAATAGTGAAAATCAAGGACATCTTGATGTCCTAATTGGCATAGGCTATTGCTATAGTGCTTAGGTTGCTCAAAATAGGGGCAAACCTTACTAAGATCCCAAGGTAGGTAGATCCCAGTGTTAAGAAAGAATGGATGCAACAATGCTATGGTGTCAACTATAAGGAGTTTGGTGTGCTCACATAGGTAGAGAGGATTCATTACAAGATTGTGACCTTCCACTTAAATCCCATGGTGAGGCCAAGAAAAATCACTACCTTCTCTACCTAAGCATGTGTTGCTCTAAGTGGGAGATTTCTAGTTAACCTTCCACAATTGATCTATCTAGAGATGGAGAAGTGATTTAAAGAAAATAAACATAGAAGGAAGGCACTCCGCTTCCCATGCCTCATTAAGAAACTATGTTGAAGGAGATGGATAGTCCATTATACCAATGATACTATCAGAACTATTCCAACCACCAACTAGGTGGAAATGATGAAGGATAAGACGTCTATGACCATAGTTCAAGAAGAGGAGCAGCAACCACCACCTCCACCTGGCACTCAGACAATGGTGCTAGACATCACTGCAACCACTCAACGGTTCCAAGAATATAAAGAATGGCTATTGAGTGAACAAGAGTAATGAGTAGGCATGAGTGGCAAGGACCCATCCCTCTATAGACTAATAATGAGTCACCTCAACAAGGTGGCCCACACAATTATTTTAATGGGTGAGGGTGGTTTCATTTTCTCAGCCCAAAGAATGTAGCTATCCAAAAGGTCAAATCCAAGTACTTGAAAGATCATAGTATCTCTCATAGAATAACAATCACTCATAGAAATATTTGGGAATGTTGTGACCTTCTCAATGTACTTGAAGAAGGGAAAAGGGGTAATTTTATTAATGATGAAACACCAAGGATAGGAGATAGTAGTAGAAGTGATCGATGATTGTATTACCAAGACTCTCAACATACTTGTAGCATTTGCACCAAATATCATTGCACTCAAAGATGTGTAGATGTTTGTAGGAATCAGAAGTGGTAGAATAAACACAGCACAACACAAAAAAATACTAGATGAATTGGTAGGAACTAGAAAACCACTTCTAGATGTCTTTGACCTTCTGAGAAAAATTATTGCAACCCAGTCAGAGCTAATGGAAGTAAGGAGAAAAAACATCATATTGGAGGAGAAACTTGAAACAACCAAGGAGTGAAATGAATGCTTGGCTATAAAAGTTGCCAAACTAAGAGCCCAGATTATTGATCTCGCATTTCTTAATTTCGCACTAACAAGAGATGAAACTATGCAATAGCTTCACACCAAACTAAAAGGGGTTGAGGGTGCAATGGAGATGGAGGTATTCTATTGGTCCTTGGAAAAGGCCACATAGCAGAAGATTTAGAAGGCATTGGATCAAACTTGCTAGAAGAATCTCCAATTGACTATAGAAAATCATCACCTGTGGAATGTTGATGCACACAAGCAACAATTAATAGATTTCATCAATCAACAGTATGATCAATTGGCTAGAACAAGCACGGAATTGAGGATATTTGTAGCAGAAAATAGGAATCTCTCTATGCAGGAGGTGCATGTCCTTCACTAAAAAACTACAATCAAGATAGCTACCTAGAAATCTAAAGGTCTCAAATTTGAGAAAGTCAAAGATCATTATAGAGAACAAGTCAGTCTACAAAAGGACGTAAACAAAAAATACATCCAACTGATGAAGGAAAAAGCAAATGAAGCCCTCCAACAACTCCAACAAGGAAAAGAAGTTTGTCAACCCACCATTGATGGGATAAATGCCTACAATAAGGAGAAAATTCAAATAAAGGAGTTGCAAATTGAGATTATGATGGAATATATAAGGATTACCAATCTCCATTATGCAAATCTAGCCATGTTGACTGCTAGATGACCAAGGTTAGAGCTCAAAAGATAGGTGGCCAACTCATATTTTCTGTACAAGGCCAAGTTCAAGCACTACAAGGACACCAAGGACAAGCTTGTGATGGCTAACGTTGAACATGAAGTTCTCAAGGCACAATTCATTTATCAATGATCAACTACAAAGAACCTAGCTAGAAGTATGAATAACTATAAGGAGCTACAAAACGAAGTCAAGGCATTCAACATTGAATGCAAACAATTTGCTTCCTAGTTTATTAACATGAAGGAGATGTTCCCAATCATGCCCTATTCATGGGATGTCCCCATTCCAGTGCACATTGGTGATGCTACATGGACTATGAATAATCCCCAGAGTAAGGAGGAGAAGATGAAGGCATTGCTAGATGCTTTTCACCTTCCACCAAAGGTTACAACCATAGCAAGATAGGTATAGCCACCTAAGCTATTGCACATGCCTAGAGCTGGTGAAGGTCCTTCAAAGCTTCAGGAGCCACCACTGCCTAGGAATTTTTGATCTTCTCCACCGTATTCATGTAATCAGAGGATGTGTTATCCAAATTTTTATGGAGTCATGTCATGGTGTTCAATTTTGTGTCATGAACACCATAATTTTTTGTAATTTGTATGACCTGTACACTTGGGCACTTAGTTTTGTCAAGTTAGTTTGTTTTGTTAAAAAGTCCATCAATAATCCCATACTTTCCCAATTTTCTGAAGGAACTCAAGGAAAAATTCTTATTCAATCATGGGGGTATGATAAACATCAATGTGTCATGTTGATGGGGCCCTATTTATGTGGTGTTGCCCCATCGACAGGGCCACATTGACATAACATTTGTTATGTCTATGAGGCCGCATTGATGTAATACTATAGAAAAAACTATAAATATGAGCTCCCAACCATGTTTATGAGAATTCAAGTCATAGTAGAAGTAGAGCTCTTGTAATTTTTCTATTTGAAAGTTAGAATATTTTTCCCAAGTGCCCATAGTAGGAGTCATTAAGTGTATAGATCCTTATTTGAGCACTATTGTACCTGAACCACACCAATGTGTACAACAATAAAGACGAGCTTCTTGATAAATCTTATAGCATTCTAGATAGCTTAAATTTTTTATTTATGCATTAATTTTTTATTAAATATTTAATCAATTAAGCTAAATTAATCTTTAATCAATTAAGCTAAATAGATTAAGTACATAAGTATGACTGCTTCAAGCATAAACATGTATTCACTTGGTAATCCCAGCAACATTATTACTTGGTGCACCCAATAGCATAGTTCTTCATAATCCAATAGTGGATATGTGGGTTCAAGACGTGTATGGAAAGTTAGATTGGATGCTTATGTTAGGACTAGCTAGAGATCAATTAGCTAGTTAAATTAAATTAGTCATTAAATTACTTCATCTCTCTCTTTAAGCATCAAAACCATAAAACATAAAATGATCAAAATCATATGCCTTGATTACACTTAACCATACCTTTGTACCTCAAAAGTGTAATTGGGAAGACAACAAATGACCTTAGAGCAAGATTTACTTCCTAGAAGACTAGTATACTAGAAACTAGAGAGTCCACAGAATTGAATTGGATCATGCGTGAATGCTTTGTGATTCATATGGTTGGGCATAGGGGTGCCTTCAACCGCTCATCAACGACTTTGAAAAAAAAGAAGTAAGAGGTCATTGATACATAATTTATAATAGTCTATGATGGAGAAATACATGTGGATCCAAAGTTGGATCTATGAAAGCTAAGAGAGAGACTAAGAAAAGATGTGTCCAAAAATAAAATGCAAACTTCCTACTAAATGTTGCAAATTATGTTGTGAAACAAGGTTGGAAGGTATAGATCAATTAGCTTTTACAGCCTAAGAGTACAAAATAGTTCAAAGATCTCTCTAAAACTATCATCTAAGATCTAATATAGGTAAGCAAAGCATATCCTGCAATTGATTTACACCTATCTATCTCAATTGATTTGCTCTTGGAGGATAATTGTAATTGGTTCTCTCTACTCAGTAGAATCAACACTAGGAAAGAAAGCTCCAAAGGTCATAAGAAGTTTCTCTATATTAACAATGTCCTCAATGTGTCAAAAGATTTTTTCTTGCCAAAAAAAGCTCCTAAAAATGATGTTAATTTTTGCTTCAATAGGTCATAATTTGTTATTTCTTTGTTGATTAGGCTCTACCAAGATTCTTGGGGGGTTACTCAGCATTTTTTATTATTTTTATGGTACAAAATGTAGCATTTTTATAGCTAGCATCTTTGACTATAGTGAATTTAATCATAGAATTTTTAACAATGTATTTGACAATTATAGGCTTAGTTATGTAGTTTTGATGTAATTCACTATGTATTTGACATTCTGTATCATGAATTATACCTTACAAAGTAAAAATTAACTGAAATTTTGACAAAATAGGATAAAAACGTGAATTTTTTGAAGGGAAATCAAGGCATTTCTGTTTACTTTTGAATATAATCAAAATTATAATTATTCTTTGGCTATAAGGCTTTCTTACTTATAATTGAAATTTTCTTGAGGTTTTTCATTGGCCCCTCTTTGTTGATTTTTTAGGATTTACCCAAAATGCATCAATAAAAAATGCCAAACAATACCACAAGTTCATCACCATTGATTCTCTCTCCACATTTGATTTTGTAGTTATCAAATCATGCCAAGGATTGCTCACGATGGTGAAGTAAGTTAAAAATGAAATGATGGTAATTTGAAGTAAGATATTTTAACTAAATTGGCTATGTGGAAATGGTTAAATAGATCAATGGAGAATTCCAAATGTATTGACATCATGTTTATGACATAATAATATGTTCAGTGACTAATGATTGCTTAGCACTTTGTGCTTGGTTTATTGGTAATTAATGCTTGGATTTAGAGAAACTAATGCTTCGTCATTGGCTACTTTGGCCACTTGGCTTATGTTTTTAAGTCATTGGTTACTTTGCTTTAGGAAACTTTGGCCTCTTAGCATTTTTGGATTTTCTCCATTCCTTTTTTTATGGGAGTAAAGCCTTATTTATGTTTCAATGTAAAGGTTGAACTTTTTCTTTGTTATCTTACTAATTGAAACATTTAGAGATTTTAGTGAACTTGATTAATAAACCATGTTGTAGGAGATTTCATATGGCTATGATAAATGAATGTTAAATAAAGGTTTTCATCATTACCAAGGGTAAGAAAAGCTAAAGTTGATGAATGGCTATGACAATAAAAGGATAGTGGGAATGATATGAAGAAAGCACTGTCAAATAAGCACTATTAACATGTGATGAGTCATGTTTTACAGGGCTGCAATATGGGCTATCTGATATCAGGGCATGACCTTTGATGTTAGGGATCCAATATTGTTCCTTCCATGCTAGCCTATAAATATGACACTTGGATGCATGGTTGGGATATAGATTAAGATATTATTTTAGTAGACTTAGAGAAATTTAGTTTGTTTGTTTTTTAGTACATGCATGCAATGTGATGTTAAGTGATTGTAAAACATCCTTATTTGAGTGTGACATACTTGGACATGTTACATGTTTGGTAATAAAAATCAAGATTACTTCCATCGTTGTAGCATCCACTTAGCTTTATTATTACTTCTAATTACTTAAATGTTTATTGTTTTCCTTAGTTAATGTTATCATTCATTGCTCTTTATTATTTCCATCATTAAGTGAAATGAGTATGACTAATCTTGAGCACTTAAGTTTAACTACTTAGTAACCCAACAATGTTATCTTTTGGTATTCCTAGTAATGGTATGCTTGGTAATCCCAGTGGTAGTTGAATGAAGTCCAAGGCATGTACAAAAGATTAGGAACAAATACTCATTGCATATAGGCTAGTTAAAATTTACCTTCCATTGTTTGAACTTGGTTTGAACATGGTTTAAACTTGGTTTGAATCTTGGAAATAAGGGCTGATGATTAATTTAAACATTAACAACACATAAGGATTCATTATGTTTATGGTATGACACCTCACATTCCAATTGCTACAATCCTTTCTAAAGCTATCTAATCTCACTATCTGTGTGATTCTAACTTGTGGTTTTGTGTAACATAGAGTTATTTTCTCAAATTGGTGGTTTTAACATGTGTGTTTTGTTTAACAGGTATGTGTTGCATTCAACACCTTTGGTGCCTACAAACATTCTTAGGTGTAGTTATACAAGTGCATTAAAGGTGAAGCCTACTTTGGGGAGGATCCACTTGTATAACTATTGTAACTTGTACTTGTCTAGCATAACCACATTATCTTAAACCTTATAAATGCATAAATGATAAACTCAAAGCCTTCCCTTATCATTTAACTAATTTGTTCTACACCATGAATCCAGTACCCCTTTTCTTATATCTTTGAAAGCTTTTAATGCCTACAATTCCATATTCTAATGCTACCGATGCCTAAATATGAATTTTCACTTACCCCAAAACTTTGGATTTTCAATGAAAACTTCCAACCAATCATAGAGCTTCATTTTCCATGCTAGATGTCTTCATCAAATGCAATTTCAAGAATCTTGATATTCACTACCTAATATCGGGTGGGAGTCGATGTCAGATACTCGATATTGGGTCCATCAGAGCTATAAATAGGACCCCCATGATGTTCAAAAAATTCATTATCATCATTTGAGGCTAGGGGAGTTTTTGCTCTTTTCTCTCTTGTCTAAGAGATCTATGCAAACTAACTTCCACATGTAATATCTTTCTTCATACCACTTTGATCTTCATAGTTTTTAAACCTATTTGATCCCAAGGTGTTCAATTTAGTTGAGGGAGGATGCTTGTATGGAAAACCTATATCAATTTTTTAAAATTTTCTATCACCCAGAAGGTATTATAAGGGTAAGAATGTTAAAAACCTTAAGTATTTTAATGAATGATTAGTTGTATGTATGCCAAAAGGGAAATGAAGCCAATTATGAAGGGTCATTAACTAAGGGAAAAAACTTCTCTCACCCATGGGATCATAACTATCATTATAAGCCATACATAAGGGAAATGAAGCCAATTATGATGGGTCATTAAAGAAGTTACTAATTTTGGACATTTTTCTTGATATTTTTCTACCTTTGCAATCACATGAGCTAAGAAATTAATATAACTAAGGTTATGAGTGAGGTATAAACCTATTAAGGATACTAGAAAACACCTTAGTAACACTAATTTCTTAATTGATTGCAGATGGTCCCAAAAAGAGGAGGAAAAGAAGGACCTTTTCAAGGCACAAGAAAATGCTTGAAAGGTCAATTAGAAGAACAAGGACCACTAGTTGAGCATGAAGAATAGGAGGCCCAATCATTTAGCATTTATCAAGAGGCTCCTATTATAGGGTAGTTGGTCTAAGTGGAGACTACATAAACACAAGCTCTAGTGTAAGAAAAACACTTTCTATTATCCCAAGAATGCCTCCAAGCCATCCAAGAGTGATCCATGTTCACCATAGTCATCATGGAAATGAACTTCAGGCCATTCATGACATTTGTCCCTAAGGTGGTCAAAACTAAAATTTAGGCATCACCTCTATGGCACATCCTTTATAAAAGTGGGGAATCATACCTTAGTGAGACGTACCAATTTTGATATAATAAGGAAGAAGGCATCACATCAACATTGGTGGAGTCTCTATCTCTTTTTTAGTAAAGGTCATCATAGAGGCTCTGAACATAACTAATGTGGGGGCCAACATAGTGCATTTGTCTATAAGGTTTGTTGGAAAAACTAGGAAACTATGGCTGAAGTAGGCATATAACAAAGAAAGTAAAATATACAATGAGTTGACTTTGGAAGAGAGGATCTACTTCAAAATTGGCACATACCACATCTTCCCAACTAAAAGTCTTAACAAAATATCAACTTATGCAACTAGAGGAAGTACAATTCTAATGGGAAAATACAATGCCAATCTTTCCCAATTGTACTTCATGGAAATTCAAAGGTGGTTTGAGGAATGAAAGGTATGGAAGTTGAAACTTTCATTCCCTTGCCTAATTAGAAAACTATGCAAGTGCGCTAAGATCCTGTGTTACACCAATGATGTTCCTAGGAGGGCTCAAAATCATTTCTTCACTAAATTGCTCAAACTTACAGCACCAAGGAAAGACCTTCGTGTTGAACAAGAAAAAGAATAGGAGAAGGAGCCAAAATAAGAACCAAAAAAGAAGCCTAAGAAAGTATCACTACAATGGCGAGAGCCACAAGTTCCACACCACCATTGCAAAATTATAGGCTTGCATTGAGCCATTAATAGAGAATAGCTAAAATTTTCAGTTGGAGAAGTAGGGATGAATCAAACCTCTTTTGAGTCATTAATGATGCCATGCAGCTTGTAGTTTCTAATGATCCATCAAGGGAACAAATTTCTTTATAATTAGGAGAAGAAACCTAATGGTCACAACAGATCTTTTGAAATGCTACATCTTTTCAAGTAATGCTTGAAACAAGAGAAGGTGCCATAGTTGTGGGCATGTAGCATCAAGATGTGGCAAGAATAGCAGAAGTGATCACAAATCACATTAAAAAATCTTTTAATGTGCCTATTATGCCTCTAGTAGATTTGACTAGAACCAGAGATGTGCAAATGTTAGCTGAGACTTAAATGACTCATGTGGCCCATAAGGATGTGCTTGATAGATTGCTGTAGCCTAGATAAGTAATGACAACTCTATTTGACATTCTCATTGATGTCACTATAGTAAAACCAGACCTCATTGCCACAAAAGGAAAATTGATCATGGTAGAGACCAGGGTAGAGCATGTAGAAGTAGAAATGCATAGATTACAATAAGAGCTCATTGCTATGAGAGCTAAAAGAAAGGATATTTTTAAATTCATTAAACCTAATCAATTAGGGAAATTTTAAACAAAGAATCTGGGATGATTGATTGAACCGAACAAAGTTTTTGAACAAAAAAAAGGAGAAAGTAGTCTAGAATGCCTTAGCCATTGAAGCCCTAGCATATGCCCATAAGAAGGCATTGACTACTACACAAGAGGAGAATAAGTAGGTTGCTACTAGGAATGCTACATTGATTACTATTGAGAAATATAAAAACATCTTGGAAGAAAGTATCCACTAGTTGAGAGAGAAAATGGTGAGGGTTAACTAGGATATAAGTAGATTAGCTAGAGAGAACTGAACCCTCTCAATGGAGGAGGGCTGCACAAGTTGCCAAAAATTTGCAATTGAGATAAGTGTGTGGCAACGTAAGGCAAAAAAACATGAAAAGATAAAGGAGAACTTTTGGAACCAAATTGGCATGTACAAATAGATTAATGAAAAAGAAATCCAGATGGCAAAGACCTTCAACAGTTTCATGTTAGCATAGAATCCTAGGTGGAAATCCATCTTGGATAGCTATGCCCTAGTCCATTAAGTGGAAGTGAAGAACAAGGACATGTTGATTGAAGATTTGAAAGAGTAAATAACATTGACTAACCTTCACTATGCCAACCATGCCATGTTAATAGGAGATCAACCCAAAAATGAGTTGGAACAAGAAGTAGTAACCACTTACACCTTGTATGAAAAAGAGTTTGCAGATAGGAAAAATGCTCTATAAAAACTCCATGTAGGAAACTCAGAATTGGAAAAAATTAAGGTTTATTACCATGGGCAAAGAGATGTAGCATTAGACCTAGCTAAAATATTAATAGATCATCATGAACTAAAAAGGAAGGCTAGAGCTTTTGAGAAGCAATGATGGTAGTTCACAACATGGTGTGTGAAAGAAATTAGATGTTTCCGTAGCTATCATGTCTATGGGAGGTACTAGTTCTAGCACACATCAAATCATTATCTTGAATGGTACATGATTCAAGAATGGAGGAGAAGAAGTTGTAGGCACTCCTAAACTACCATAAATTTTAGAAGCCTAGCGACAAAGGGAAGTGACCAATGGAAGAGCTACTACCTTCGGGAACTACATGAGCTTTTCCAATTTTGTTGTTTTATTATTTTGTTATGATGTGTCCATTCTTTGTAAAACACCACTATAGCATGAAAGAGTCAAGTTTTGTGTTCATTTCAGTTAGTCAATAATCCCATAGCTTCCCAATATTTTGTAAATAACTTGTTCCTTATTTTGTTTAACTTGAGGACGAGTTTTCATTCAGTTGTGCAAGTATGATGAGTAATGTTTTGTAGGGTTGAGATATTGAGTATCTGATATCATGGGTACGATGTCAGGTATCTAATATTGAGGCACATCCTCCAATGTCAAGGCTTCAATATCACACTTTCCATGCTAATCTATAAATACAACACTTAGATGCATGGTTGTGATATAGATTAGATAGATTTTTAGTAGACTTAGAGAAATTTAGTTACTTTGTTTTCTAATGCATGTCCACAGTGTGATGTTAAGTGATTGTACAACATCCTTATTGGAGTATGACCTACTTGGACATGTCACATGTTTGGCAATAAAGATCAAGATTACTTCCATCATTGCAACATCCACTTAGCTTTATTATTGCTTTTAATTACTTAAATATTCACTATTTTCCTTACTTAATGTTATCATTCATTTCTCTTTATTATTTCTTTCATTAATCAAAATGAGTACAAGTAATCACAAGTTCTTAAGTGTAACTATTTGTCGACCCAATAATGTTATTGTTTGGTATGCCCAGTAATGGTACACTTGGTAATCCCAGTGGTAGTTGCACGAAGTCCAAGGTGTGTACGAAAGTTTAGGAACAAATACTCATTGCACATAGGCTAGTTAGAATTTACCTTCCATTGTTAATTAGATTAAATAATTGATTTCTTTATTATCATTAGGAGTAGATTAGGGCGAAAAAACATTAAGAATCATATGCCTCACTCTGGACTAAATCATACACAATAAAGCTACCACTAGTCCAAGTGGGAAGACAACAAAATACGATGAAGGCATAACAATCTAGATATACAACTAGTCCCATCCATAGAATTCAATTGGATCATGGATGAATACTTGTGATTTTTATGGTTGGATGTAGGGGGTACCTCATTGCTCATCAATGTGGTAACTCATAGCTATGATAAGTCATACCTCTACGATGACTTAGGCTTATCCTACAAAAAAAAAACCCAATGAGAATAAGAATACAAGTCAAAGAAACATGACATTACAAGAGATAACATGAGACAAAAAGAAAATGTTAGCCACCATGAGACATAATTAGTGAAGCTTGAGAACATTGTATTTTTCTTTGCAAATCTATACAAAACTTGTAGTGTTTTGAGGTTAAAGAGAAGAGGTCAAAAGTTGTAGTGTATTCTTACATTTTCAACATTTTTGGGCAACATGGGTAGCGTATGAGTAATGTATCTTGGGTTGACAACATGTTTAGGGTCAAATAAGCTTTGAATTTCATAATCCCAACATTTTTGCGGTCAAATAATCTATGAATTTCACTATCTCTGCATTATTAGGGTCAAATAAGCTATAAATTTTATTGTCCCAACATTTTTAGCCTTTGGTATTTTTGTTTAGGCTTTGTGGGGGATATATGGCAATAATTTAACTAATATAGGTAGTGTGTAAACTATGGTTTCAAGATTGTTAGCATGTATAGGCTAATATCATTGTCATTTTCATTTGCATAATGTTTTTAGCACATGGTACCTTGGATCTAGAGCTAGTGGGATCCATCTATTAGCTTGTTGAAGCACATTAATAGCATTTTCATTCTCAATTTTATTTCCATAGTGTATTTGGTGTAGGCTTGATTCATAAAATCTAATTCCAATAGTGTGTTTAAGAAAAATTAATTTTTATAATCACTTGTGCTTAGTGTGTGAGAGAAAACTTTGGAATTTCAAGCTTTTCTTGTTAGTAGAAAAAGGTAGAAAATATGCAATCCATTGGCCATAATAGGAAAGAATGGATTGATGAGCAAGAATGCAGACATGGAGGAGGTTGAGAGGATTATTCTATTGAGGCTTCCAAACTCATCTACATGATTAGGATCTACATCTATGGCTTCCAGGTACATATTTTCTCTACATTTTTTGTTGTTTTCTAACTTAATTTGACAACATTTCAAGTTTTCTAGGCCTATGTATGGAAAAATGTTTTGGCTTTTGACTATGTAGAGTCAATAGTTTTAGGAATGAAATTGAGATTTTGTAGCTTTTTGCAATGTCAATGTTGTTTTTTTCTCAGTCACATATGCAGCATTTATGATTTTTCTACTTATTTTCCAACATTTCTAGGTTTTTCTTGGCCACATTGATAATGTTATTGGAATTTTCTCCATCCCATGTCAACATTCTTAAGCTCTAGGGCTGAGAGAGATAGTGTAGAACGGTCTTAGACATTTATAGGTTTTTCCAAGGTCATTTGATAACAAATAAGGATTTTTCATATGTCAAAAACTAGGTTTTATGATGTTTTCTGCCAAAATATGTGGTGTTCTTTATCTTTTCTCTGTGTGTGGTAGTGTTGTGAATTTTTTCTTATTTTTCTTGTAGTGTTCATAGGGTTTTTCATGCCTAATCGATGATGAATTAGGCTATTTCTAGTTAGTTTTTGGCAAATTGGGATTTTTTTTGGACTGGAATATGTAGTGTTGTAGTTAAATTTGGCTTGACAAACATTGTTTTCAGATTTATGGTCTATAATTAATATTTTAAATTTTTTTCCATCCTTAGAACCAACATTTCCCACATTTTCCTAGTTATATGTAGGATTATGATTTTTTTCTTTGTGAATTTTGATAGTATTTTTGATTCCTGGTGCCTGGGTTGGCAATGTGTTTGGCTCTTTACCTAGAAGAACAAGATGTTTAAGCTTTCCCACTTGGAAAGGTAGCATTTTTTGTTGTTCCAGTCTTTGACCTAGTGTTTTTGAGATCTTTGACCTCTTCAAGCCTTAGCATTTTTGGGTTTGGCCACATGTTTTGGTGTAAACTCTATTTCATGTCAACTATTTATCAAAAAGCCTACTTGTACTTTGCATGTCAACTATTTGAAAAAAATGTCTATATATGTTTTACAAAATGTCAAACAATGTTTTTCATGTCAATTAGTTGATAAAATGTTCAACTTGATTTTTCCATGTCAAGTGCTTGACAAAATGTCAAACTTGGTTTTGAGTTTTATTCTGGTTTTAATATTATCTTATGTTTTCAAGTTTAAGCTGTTACTTTGTTTTGTTTACAAGAGTTTGAGAATGATGGTGATGCCTCTAGCAATATTTTCCCTCCTCCTTCCATGGTTTAGTCAAATCTGTCAATGTTGATAATGTGTTATCACATCTTAGGTGTTATGGCCATTGGCATGCTGCTATATTTATGGTTTTAAAAAAATGTGTATCGTCTACTTTTATTACATTGTATAACTATGGTTGTGGCCTATGTTTGGCTTCATGATGTTGCATTTTGGCCTTGGCTCAGTGCTTCTCCTTGAAAATAGATTTTTAGTTGTATTTTATGTTTTATATTTTTCTGTATTTTATGTTTTATGTAAGCAATATATTTAGGTTACACATTAAAAAAATAAAGCTACAAAGTAAAGTTTAGCATTGTGATGTAATAAAATTAAAAAAAATGTAAGACAAGGCATCACTATCAAAGTAAAAAACTATAAACAATGCAATGAAGTGAACATGTCAGGACATATGTACAAGAAAAAGAAGGAAGAGGTTATTACATTCACCAATTTTAAGCCTTGGTAGGCCATGGTGTTATTAGTGTTAAGCCCTTACAAGCTATGGTTTACTAGTTTTAGACCATTACAAGCCATGGTTTACTAGTTTTAGGCCCTAGCAAGCCATGGCTGTAGACAAGCAAGCATGAGAAAAATTTAAAAGAGAATACCAAAATAATAGGAATGTTGAAATATGATATAAGGATACAAAAATAAGAAAATGATCATTGATAAAGGAAGGGATGAGGTATTGATAGTGAATTTGTTGTTTAATCTTTAATAAATCAAGAAACCCATTTTGCATGATTCTATGTTCATAATTCTTATTATAGAATATGGCAAGTAGTAGGTGTTCTTCTTAGTCATTTAATGTTGTAGAGTAGGTATTGTTAACATTATTTTTGTTGTTGGCCCTAACTTGAATGTCAAGAGTTTCATCTTGAAACTCCACTTTTGATCCTTGTTCAATGTTGACATTGTTAATAGATGGTAGGAGCATGTTATCCCCATGAATCATAATTTTACTATCCCCATAAGGTAAGTAAAACTCTTGATATATAGGATATGAGAGTACTCAAAGCTTAGCTAACCATGGCTTTCCTAGAATCAAGTTAAAACCAGACATTTCTTTGAACACTAGTAAGTTAGCATATGTGGGGAATTTTTTCTTAACTACAAAGTCTAATAATATGGAACCTCATACTAATACCCACAATCCATTGACTGACTTGAGTGTAGAGGTAGAGGTTTCTTGGTTGTGTTCAATTAGGCCTAATTTTTCAATGATGGTAAATAGTATTATATTGGTTGCCACTCCATCATCCCCATGAACATGATGAACCTAATACTTAACAACATGTATGATAATGAGGAGAGTAGCATATAGCACTTCTTCATTTTATGGGTCAATCTACACTTCACTATCATGAAATGTAAATGCAATTTGATGCTTTTCTTCTCTAAAGAGAGTTTGCTTAATAATAGAATAGATGGATTCTTTGTTATCAAGTATGTCTCTACTTATGGGAATAGAGGTTAACCTTTGTAATAGTGTGTATCTATGAGTAGGGTAAATCATGTTTAGGTCATATAGGTTCAATGATATGTTCTTTTGTTTAAAACACCATTTAACTTGTTTCATTATTGTGAGAAAATTCTTTTTTTTGTGTGTGATTTTTTGGACTTGGTAGCTTTGATTTCCTTCATTCTTCCTAAAATTTTTAGCTCATGCTTTAATGTGTGTTGCTTGGACCCCTTGCTTATACTTGATTTATGATTCTCTCTTAGTTGACTAGTTGGCATAGTTTGGACAATGAAGTTCATAGGTAGGAATAATCTTGGTGTCAGTTTGAATTGATCAACTTGCTTAGGATGTGGCCTAGTTATAGGTTGTCTTAATTGTTATTATGGAAATGATTTTTTGTTAATTGATGGTGATGGTGTTGAGTTATTAGTTACAATGAGGGAGAATTAGTCATGGTTTATTATAGGTTTCCTTGTGAATGGTAGAGGAAGTCTAATAAAAAATGGTTCCCTAGCTATATAGGGATTGATAACACTTTACTTGGGCCATGATGTTGATGCCACTAAAGGTGGAACATGTATAACAAAAGGCTCTTTAGGGGCTAAAGGTGATGGTACTCATATGAAAAAAGGCATTCTAGACTTCAGGTCTTGAGGTTGAGGTGGTATCTTGATGACAAATGGTTCTCCAAGAGGACTAGACTAAGTAGATGTTGTGAACAAGGCTATGGTGTAATGGTCATTGTTGGTGTTTGGAGGGTTGGATTCATTAAACACCAACTCTCCATGATTGGTCATCCTTTGGCAATCATCTTTAAGAGCTAAGTAGAAGTTAGTGTCATGCCTAGAAAGTTGGTTGTAATGGCAAAATCTATTAATCTTGAAGTACATTGATAGTTTTGGATTATCTTTGGGTGCTACCATTGGGTCTCTAGCTATCTCATAAAGATGACCATGTATCCTACAAGCTTCCTTAGATAGTTTCTTATGTTAAATATGGTTTTCTTTAAGAAACTATTCTAGGAGATTACAAGGTATCTTAGGAAACTTTGTGTATTTAGACATGTCCTTATGCTCAAATTTTAGCCTCATTTGGTCAAAATCATATGAAGTGGATGGTTGAGATGGGGTGAAACATGTGTTGGATTACAATGTTTTTCATCCTTTTTGTGTTTACTATCTTCTGCTACTACAGTTACAGTTGCTTCTGCTAGCTTAGCCTTATCCATGTTCCTCCTTGTGTATTGATTTTTATAGGCAACAAAGGTTGAATAGTTGCTAGCCTTGGTAGCCTCCTTTATGTTATTAATTTGTAAAAATTTTAGATAAGTGACCAAGGTTTTAAATAATAAAATTTTAACTTGATAAAATTAATACTTTTCCTCTTAAAAATGGCTAGAAAATGGGTCTCAAAGATGGGCTTTGGAATCTTATTAGGGATTTCATTTTAGCTCTAAGAAAACCTTTGAAAATATTTCAAGTGGTCCTTACCTAAATTTCATGAGTTGGTCCAAGGTTGTATTAGGATTTAAGTTGTATTTAAAGTGGCTTACAAATTGTTTTATCAAGTCATCAAGGAAGGAAATGAAACCTTTAGGCAATGTGTGATACTAGTCAAGAGATTTTCTTGATAGAGGCATAGAAAAAAAATAATGCACAGTGTATGTCTAATCTTGTATCAGAAGATATTCAAAGATAAAGATAATAAGGTATGCATTTGGATCACCTTCACCATTGTACTTATTGAACTGGGGGATTAGGATGCCTACAGTTAGCATTATTTGAGGAATGACTTAGTTGATTGAATCATCTTGGTAAAAGTTCATGAATTTACCATTTTGGTGATACTGGATTTGAGCTTTTACAACTCCTTAGTAATGTTCTAGATCATTTGAAAGGCTTGATCTAGGCCTTGTGGAGCTCTTGAGAGCTACACTAGTTGTTAGACAGTTTGTGGTTGTGACTATGAAGCAGGCAATGATATGGACTTCAAGGCTTGTATGACTACTATTGTAGGGATGTTAAACATAGAAAAGGAAATTTTTGCAAGGACATGATAAATGTAAGAAGTATTGAACATAAATGGATTAAATGAAACATGAAGGATTTGCATTCTAGAAGAAGGATTAGTTGAAACTGTAAAGAGTTGGGAAATGGATGAGATGATTATTGGAGGCTATGGCACTAAGGAAAATGATGTCAATATAGAAGCAAAAAAAGAAGCAGGTTGAGTGGTTTGATTTATATAGGTTACAAGGAGGCTTGGTTTATCAAGATAGGAATAACATAGTTAAACATGGTTACTTCATGGATAGATTACTATAAATGATTCTCTAGGTAACTACCTATGTCATAGTAGACCCCAAAATCATCTTGATCTTTGGAACAAGCCCCAAGATAGCTTCTTCACTTACTTCACCTTCATCATTTAAGTCCACCAGTTATGCTAACATGTGTTATAAAACTCTAATAGAAAAATATGGTCATATGGTGAGCGAATGTACTATTTTCTGTTTCTATGAATAATTTCAAATTGATGCTTGGAGTCTACTCCTTGTTTAGTATGTGCAAATCCACTTGGATTTTTACATAAATAAAATTATAATGCTCTTCATTAATATTCACATGGATTGGATTGAGTTTTAGTTTCCTAAGGAATTTCTTGTGCTCCACTATAGCTAGGTCTTTATGATCATAGACATGA
Source organism: Gnetum montanum (assembly GCA_015680685.1). Lineage (NCBI taxonomy): Eukaryota > Viridiplantae > Streptophyta > Gnetopsida > Gnetales > Gnetaceae > Gnetum > Gnetum montanum. Next base: position 291,420 of record MNCI01015115.1, read on the forward strand.
GTAGATTCTTAGCTTGAGGCCACATCAACGATGATTTGTGCTAATATAGTAAACACAAAATGCATAAAATAGTGTAGAGTTGAGGGAAGAAATAAATTTAGTAAGGATTGCATAGTGTAAATTAGGATTGTATGCAATGTGAATACTACAACAGCTTGTATGAGATGTGGCTTTAATGTAACTATAGCTTAAATAAAAAAAATTGTATAACTATAAATACAGAAACAAGAAAAAAATAGTGAACTACAAATGTAATAATAATTTTTATAATTGTAACAAGAGATAATTAGCTACAAAATTTTTATCCCAACGTATTTGATGTAACACTAAGAAAAAATAGGAAAATGTCTACAATGTACTTATCCCAGCATGTTTGAAAAAACACTGGGAAAAAAGGGGAAAATGAAATAGATTTTGAGGATTTAGGAGATTTGATAATAGCGTGTTTGTAAGGTTTGACTACCCAAGGGATGCTTATGGCTAGGCCAAAAATGATGGTAAAGAAAAATCATAAATAAGATAGTAAAACTTAAAAATAGTAGTATCAAAAATCACTTAAAATTAGTTCCTATTTAGTAAATATGCTACTGTAAAATAATCAAAATAGACTAATAGTGGTTATACTTAGGTTTGGACAAAGAAAGTAAGGTAGAGGTCCTTCTTATAGCATGAGAAAATTTTAGTGATGGAAAACTTTGAGCTCAAAACCAAACTAATTTCTGTGAATAAATTTTACCTCAAGATCCATAAGCCTCAAAAAGTATTTGAGATACCTTAGGCAGTATGGTCAATTACATAAAAACTTTGTAATGTTCCCATTTCTAAATAATGCCACGACATAATGAAGATGATGTCTCTTCACAATAAGTGTCATGATTATCATAACAAGACTCGAAAGGAGAGTTGTAATTAAGACCCAAAAGGGTATGTTGTAATAATGAACACGTATCTTGATGTGACCTTTTGGGGTTTGACCTAATGTATTTATACCTAGGCATTAGAGGTCATATCAACATGGAGTTGCAAAGTTGGTAAAAGTAAGTAATAGGTGCTAGGTGAGATGGGATAGGAAGAGGACTAGCCATCCCTTCTAGCTAAGTGAAAGGCCTAATGATGATAGTAATGCTAGATTGCCTCTAATAGATAGATTTCAAAGGAAGATAACCCCAAGAAATACTTAGAGCATGATCTAGATACACTAATTCACTACAATAAAGAATTCTTTAGCTTTTCATTCTACATTTTTCATGTTATTTTCTTTACACTTAATGTCCAATGTTACATATATTTGGTGTTTGCTACATTATCTTCTTAGGGATAATGTCTAATACAATGTATATTTCATGTTTTTCATGAAATATAGGAATAGGATGTCATAGACTTGAGAGTCTATTATTGAGTGAAATGGCGAAAATGAGTGAGAAAGTAAACAAATAATGGCGAGAGTAGGTAATAGTGTACAATGAAATGGTAAGGAGGAGAACAATGCACAATGATGGCACCAAGGTAGAGGTCTAGCGATAGTGTGAGGGTTTGGTTTTACCCTCCCCTAGCCACACTAGTCCATGTTGATAAGTGTGGATGAGGGAGCATGACACATTTGTTTAGGATGAATGTCACCCATGTTAGGTCCACACTTGCTAGTGTGAAGGGTACAAAATGACCTATATAGGCTTGTGTAGCACCTGCAAGGCCTACGTGCCTTGCAAGCAAGGCTAGTTATGACACCAAGGTGGTCTACATGAGTGGTGATGTGTGACTCCATATTGTAGCAATAGGCAACAACAACATTTGGTAGCAGCAAGTGGCCCTAAGATCTAGTTTGGCCTTGTGCAAGGCTACATCAAACCCTATAAGCTTGTGCAACCCTTGAAGGATATTATTGTATTTATTTATTGTTTCATAGCCAGTTGAGCTTCAAACTAGATCTAGCAACAATTGGCATGAAAAATCAAGTGAAGATTAGCATAAGGTAAGCAAGGCCAATGAGCAACAATAGCATGACTAATAGAGTAGCACAATGTTGGTAGTGACATAAAAACAATGCGAGGATTGTAGGTCATAACACGTGATGATAGGAACGTAGCATAGTGCATGGCATTAGTGAGATGAAGAACATGCTAGAGCATGGGGCATGCAAAGGGTGGCAAAGGGAGGGGTGAGGTAGCACATAGTAGGCAAGAGGCAATAAGTGATGATGGCATAGAGTTGTGCCTTAGCCCTATCACAAATTAATGTGGTAGGGCTGCACTACTAATTGGCATGCAGTAATGGCTTGGTGGCAAGGATGAAGATGGATGCCAATGAGGTAGTAACAAGTGAAAGTACTTCCTGGTGGCATTAGGACAACAACAACATGGCACTATGTAGGGAAGTGTTCTCTCTGCAGGACTAGGGTATCCAACCTGGCCTACAAGCCACATGGTGGCTAGAAAGCTTGCATTGTTTTACATTTTTATTTTTTATGGCTAAGATGTGCTAAAGCATGCTAGTCAAAATTATGTAATTAATTTTTTGATGATAAAAATCATTTCTGATTCACTGTTAAATGTTAAAACCAATATTCTTGATATGGCTGATTGATGTGGGCTTCCATTAATTAAATTTTCAATAATATATTACCTCTCTTGTATGGGCTCACCCATGAGTCATAGCATACTTTTGAAAGTTCTATTAGTTTATGGTTATTTTATGTTTTAATGGTTATATTTATGGCTACCTTTGCTACTAATGGTTACGTGTTTTTATTGTTCACAAGTCCTAGATGATGGCAATGATCCACTTGACAACATTCCTCTTCCTCCTTCCTAATTTGATCAAAGTTGTTAACCTTAATACTATTTTGGGTTGATAATTTTAAGTATCATAGTTGGTACATAGTCATCATATTCATGAATTTAAAGACCGTGTATGGTCTATTCTTGTTACATTATATAATTGTGACTATGGTTATGGACATTTGGCTATAAGCATTGAATTGTTTTTTGTTTTTTGACATATCTCAATTTTAATCTATCCATTGTATTTTTATATGAGAATATGTAATAAATACAACAAGGATATACAGTAAAATTGATAAAACAAGGTATAAGCATGTAAGAAATAATTGTAAACAATGCTATTAGTTAGATTTGCCATAATGTTGGTATAGTAATGAGAGTAAGAGTTTGTTATGCTCATCAATTTTAGGCCCTGGTAGGCCATAATTTTGCCAGTTTTACACCTTAGTAGGTCATGGTGCTAACTTAAGGCTTTGGTAGGCCATAGTTTATGCTTTCCTAGAAAGTATGGGATGCTTTCAAAAGAGCACATAAGGCTAGAGCCAACATCAAAACATGATATAACATTGTAAATGTAAACAAATGACTAGCAAAAGAATGGATGAGATGTTTACCCTGAACTTGTCATTTGAGCTTTGAGAGATCAAGGAGTCCTTTTGGGATGATTCTATGGTCACCATTTCTCTCATTTAACATGGAAAGTTATACGAATTTTTGTTGATTGTCTTGTGTCACAAAGTTGGCATTACTCACATCATTGTTTCTCTCATTGTTGTTGGCCCCAATCTAAGTGTCTAGAGTTTCTTCTTGAAACTACATCTCTAAGCCTTGATCAATGTTGACATAGTTAACTAGGGTAGTGACACATTGTTCCCACATATCACAATTTTTTCATCTTCGTAGTATAAGTGAATATTTTGATGTATAGGAGATGAAACTACTCAAAGCTTTGCTAACCATGATCTTCCTAGGCTTAAGTTGAAACTAGGTGTCTCTTCAACTATTAGGAAGTTGGTGGATATAGAGAATTACTCACTAGCTACAAAATCTAGAGTGATAGAACCTTGCACTACTACTCACGAGTCATTAAATGACTTGAGTGCTTAGGTGGTGATGACTTGGATGTTACCAGTTAGGCCCAACTTGTCAACAATGGAATATGGTACCACATTCATGGTTGCCCCATCATCAACATGAACACAATGAACCTTTTACCTACCAATTTTCATGGGGTATGAGATGCTTGTGTTGCTTGGGGTCCCAATGAGGGTTCCACTTTTATGTTAAAGAGAGATGATCAAGCAAACATCACCATGGTTGGGTGAACAAATTTCGGTTGTATGGAGAAGGGTACTAATGAGAATAAGGAGGTGGACTAACACATGGGTTGTGTCTGGTATGTGGTGATGATCAATGTAGATCCAAATATGGTAGGGTGGATAGGAGAAGAGTTGGATATTGGGACTTGTTCCATCGATGAGGTAGAAGATGTGGAGTTGGGTGTGGTTGTTCGGGGAGCTCAAGATTGGAAAAGACTTCCAATAAAGGTGTCTGACTCTTATTTAGCCTCAAACTCATCTTCCTCTCCTTAAAAACCCTCAAAACTAATTTCCTTACTAAACCCATCAACCTCTATGAGTTGTATGAGCATTTATGCATAGAAGTTGGTGAGGGGAATTTGGTCAGAGGAGGATGGAATGTATTCTTTCCCATCCCAACATATAATTTTAAATTGACTTTTAGCATCAAATTTGGAGTGTGGTATCAATAGACCAGCTTGCATCTTAGCACAAAGGAAGTTGTAGAACTCCTTATTGATAACTATGAGATTTGGACTCTTGCCCCTTTGCCTAAATGATTACCTTTGTTATATGTCCACAAGGTCTTTCAAGTCATAAACATGAATTGCATCTTGCTGGATACAATTTTTGTGAGGTTAAGTAGTACTACATTTGATTGGCTAAAAGACCTAGTACAAAAGCAGTAAAAATGACTAAATGAGGTCATAAAAGTTTAAATAAAATGAAAATTCCAACAAGTGAAATTTAAAAATGGCTGAAAATAGGTTATTTAGTATAAATATTAAATGACTATCAAAGGGGAAGAAATAGCTAGCAACTAGAACCACAAAGGTAAATAATGGTAGTAGGACACAAAAATGGCAAGGGTTTCAAGGGCATCACACACATTAAGTTTTCCAAGAAGCTGATGCCCTAATGGCTACCTTCAATGCTATCCGCAGGTGATCCTACAACAACTATTCCAAGGACCTCGGCATGCACCATTGTGAGTGGGAGGTTATGGTCAGATTTGCAGGCTGCTACCTTCAGACTCCACAGTCATTCATTTTTTCTTTTTCTTGGTCCCAAATTGAGTAGGATTAAGGTGTCAATTCTATTTGATGCACGATCTACCTGAAGATGAAGACATGTGTCCCTATGGTTGGGTAGATTCTCTGCAGAATAGGTGCATCAAACACACAGTTTATTTTTCTGGTAATGATCAGTAGTGAAGGTACTTGGCCAGTTGAGAAAAAGAGAGCTAGGAAAATTCTTCAATGCTTTGGACATATTTCTAAACCCAACAATGCGGCTGCAGAGACTAGATTTCACCATGATAGAAGCCATTCTGAGCAGAACTCTTGTGCTGGCCTCAAGATTCAGCAAAATTATCAAACACAGCAATGCCCAATGCCAACGTGTCCATTATCATCATTACCAATCCATCGAGTGCGACTACAGAGACACGAAGACATAGCAAGATAGGTGCACAACTGAATCAGCGGAACTGGAAGATTATTTAGTCGATGAATCAGGGTTATGGCTTATTCTGAAGAAAAATGTCATCGCTGAAAGCAAGTACAAAACCTGAATGTGCGAAATTGAAGTAACAAAATAAAATTCCAATTTCATATGGTTTGGTGGCTAAAAATAATTCTAGCATATTTTCTCACATGTAACAAAAATAAAATGGAAATTGTATGGAGTGCTTATTGTATGGATATCTTAGCTTTATTTTCTAAAATTAGTATATAGGTTGTGACTTCTTATGAAAGAAATATTTGTAATATTTGTAAAGACACATGTCAATGTTAGCATGATTTTCTCCTAACTTCATGTATAAGTTATAACTTAGTAACTTGTTGGGCAAGTAATATCTCCTAACTTGTTGGGCAAGTTATAACTTTCTTACTTGGGAAAGAAGTTACCCAAGATATTTTATAATATCTAACTACCTAAAAGACCCTATAAAAAGGCTTCAAGGGTCTTGGTGGCAAAAAAAAAGGGGGGGTGGGGGGAAGAACATTGGAAAAGAAGACATTGTGAAAGATTGCTTGTAAGATGACTTGTTAAAGACAACATTTCAGCCTCTTTGTCATAGTCCTGTGAGTTATGTTTATTTTTTATTTTGTTTAAATTGTTTAGCTAGTGGTTTAGATAGTATCATGCTTGGCAAGTAATTTTGGGATTTTTAGATTACTCTTATTGTTCTTGTTGCATGATATAAAATTTCTATTAAAATTTTGCCATAGAAGAGCTTGTGTTTGAAATCCTTAAGAGCATTTTAGTAGTGAATTTTATTACTGTGCAATGTATAAGAACTACTATTGAGATTGTTGTAAGAAAGCCTCTGCATATAGTCAAGCCATTGAACGAATAAATAGTTAAGAGGGTTTAGAAAATATTTGGTATTTTGATAGGAACAGAATAGCTTATTTTATCTTTAAAGTAAATCTCCATGGTATTTCAATCATAAATTGTCAAGTCTTTTGAAGGTTCTGTTGAATGCAATCGTTGACATCCATTATCTAGCCAAAATAGAATCTGGTACGTGATAGTTTACGCAACAATTTTTTGGGTAGCATAGTAGGATTGTCTTGAAGAAATTACTTATTTGAGCCTTCGAAGTTTGAACAATTCATAGTTATTGAATTTGGGATAGCTTTATTGTGAAGTGTTTACTGGTATCATTTTACCTTGTTTAAACATTTGAGATTTTTACATAAATCTGCTTTCTATTTCTCTTCTTTCTATTTCCATTAAATCTCACTCTATTTCTAGTTTTCTTGTGGAACTATCTCTTTCTTTGGGGAAAATTAGAAGTAGATTCGCAGAGTTGTGCTCAAATATTTTTGCAAAAATTTATTTGTTACAAGTAGGTATTATAAGGACCGCATAGACTAGGCAATTGAACAAAATAGGAACTCTCAATGACTCACAGTACTTTGCAAAGTTGGCTGAATCTCTTTAAGATAAGTCATTTATAGTTTTACACACAACCCAATTGTTTCATTTTTCACAAGAGCACACACACATACTTACATTAACTACTAAGTCTATTTGGAGGTATCTGGGCCTTGGTGTTGCCAGAGACCAGTAAGCACCTAAATCCTATTCGAGGACACTCGTTGGTGGTCGCATTCTAAATGGTCGTCAACAGTTCTTTTGGCGCTACAAGGAGGGCCTGAAAATTTAGCCTCTAAGTTCATAAGCCTTATAATTTTAGCACATCAACAATTCTTTGTTACTATAAAGGCTTAAGAAATTATATAGTATTTTCATTTCATGACCAAGAAGATTGATAACTTGGAAAATTTAAAAGTTTCAAAAGATATTCTTGATTCTAAGACTAATTCTTCATCAGAAGGAAAAAAAGAGAAAGTTTTTGAATTGAGAACAAGTAGTGGAGTGAAAACTAGAAGATAAAGAAGATCACCCATTATATCTGGTTTATCAATTTATAAAAGAAGATCTAGAAAGTCTTAGAGTTCAACTATCCAAAGGAATAGGATGGCAAATCCTTGGCCAAGAGTTACACCATTAGGATTTAAAAATTACAATGATATTCCTAAGGTAGTTTACAAATATTTGCCTGAGTCTTTCATTCTTGGAAAAGCTTATTTAGCTAAAGAATATATTCACATGTTTGACTTAGCTTTAGCTCATGCAAATATTCAACATCAAGATCAAGCTTGTAGGTTGTTTGTATCAAATTTAAAGGATATGGCTTAGATTTGATATTCGAACTTACCAAGTAATAGTATTACAAGTTGGGATGACATGAAGAATCTTTTCTTAGCCTAGTTTGATAATCAATTAGATCAACAACAACTATACTATGCGCTGATACAAGCTAAGCAAGGAGTTAAAGAGTCAATTAGAGATTTTAACATCAAGTTTCAATGAATTTGTGGACTCTTTTAAAGACAATATAGACCATCAGAAGAAATGCTTAAAGAAACTTATTTTAAGGCTGTCAACCCCAACATTTCAATTTGGTTAAGAAGAACTCCAAACTTAATTACACTAAATGACTACTTTAGTGAAGCTATACAGTTAGAAAAATAATTGAACTTGAATCCTGGAGAAAATATTGTAATTCAAAAAAGAGAAGAAAGAGTTATGATTCCTATGCAAGATTTAGCTCAATTTAAAGCTTTACCAGGTCCATCTCATGTTAAGATATAGCAAGAACATGAAAGAGTAGAATTTGAAAAAGGATAATTAATGAGAGATATGTCTAACAAAATAGTGAAGCTTGAAAAAGCCTTGGCAAGAGTTAATATCAAGGAAGAAAGGAAAAATAGAAAGAATAAACATCAAGACACTAAGTTAGCAGAAGATGAGGATGAAAGTGACCTTATTATGTCCAACTTTCTTGATATTGAATCTAATAATGAGTTATCTAGTTTTCATTATGCAAATAAATCTTTTAGCAATGGATCTAGTGATACTTCTTCTCTATCAAGTTCTGAAGAAGATATGTCTTCAGATGAAGAATGTAATAATAATGAGGAAAATAGATATAGTCTTCGATCAAAAGAAATATTAACTACTTATAGACCTCCAAATGTTATTACTAATCTATCTGCTAAGAGAAAAGCTTTTGAGCCAAATAGAAGAGATAAGAATAAAGGTAAAAACAATCAAGTAGAGCAAAGCACTCCAAATTAGTCTTTTAATAAATGGATAAAGAAACCAAGCTTTATTGGTGATGGAGAGTA